>CM052703.1:85649215-85716142 GCA_028551405.1 Uromys caudimaculatus | reverse complement strand
ACACACACACACACACACAGAAGCACGCATGCACAAGGACATGGCACAAATGCACGCATATGCATTGGTGTGCCAGCCTTGGGACAGGCTTGCTCTAGAGCCTGGACTATAGCAGCTAACCCCACAAACCAATGTGTCCTCCGATACCCAGGGTATGAAGAACTATCATTTCACACAGTGGTGAGAGTTATAGAGACAAACAAACCAGGGAAGATGACAAAGTGTTCAAGGTCGGACATTTGGCCACCACTCATCCTGTTTTGCAGACTTTCACCCTCCCCCACTGCCCCAGGAAGACCCTTATTGCCTGGATGATGCACCCCCCAACCTGGGCTACCTGGTCCGCATGCAGGGAGGAGTTCTCTTTGTGTATGACAATCAGACAATGTTGGAACGCCAGGAGCCCCACAGCCTGCCCTACCCTGACCTGGAGACCTACATCGTGGACATGAGCCATATCCTGGCGCTCATCACCGATGGCCCCACGTAAGCCAGCTGTCCCGATTACCCCTTTCATGGTGTGGGTGTGTGGGAGGGAGCAGCAAGCTTTGATGCATGCACTCTATCCTGGATTTTCCTTGTTTGGAGTTGCACAGGCTTAGCGTTGTTACTGCTGCACCCTGTTGCACATGGACATGTGGAAACTTCTGTGTGGTAGTGGCCCCTGTGTACTTACATCAGCTGCCACCCCTCCCCTTGGCAAGGAAACACTGCAGAGAGCTGCCAGCTGCCAGCCCGGGGCATGGGCGAACATGGAGGGAGCAATAGACTCTTGTTTCAGCTATTGGCCTTTCTGTGGTTTTGAAAGTAGCATGCAGGGATCCCCTGGTCTGTTGTGTCCCCACCTATGCTTGAGAGCTTGGCTGGAACTGACAGGGAAGGTGGCTGGCTCTCTTCCAGGCAGGGATATGAGCTAACCAATGGAGAAGGGTCAGTTACCTGAACCTTAGGAATGGGAGTCTGGGGATGGCAAGGGGCTGCCAGAGTGCCATGTACCCCCTCGCTCACTCCTGCCTTTTGGGTTTTGCTGTGAAGGGTGTGGCCTTGTCTTCTGAGGCAGAAGAGCAGGATGGGAGAGGGTGGGCCTCTGGCTCTTGGTCCTTACTGATCAGAGGCCAGAACTAAGACCCAGGAGGGAAAGGGAGAGTTTCTGGGAGTCCCTCCTTACCAGGGGTGTGCGCAGTGACTGTTGCGTGTGAAACTGTCAAGGAGAGTCCTTCTTGGGACAGAGCTGAACAAAGTGACCAAACCTGATGTTTGATGTGACGTCTTACTGGGGTTTCTGTCTCTCACCAGCTCAGAGTCCTTTCCCACTCTGAGATTCCTGTGCTCACCTCAGGGCTTGCCTCTGTAGATAGACGATGGCACTGCTGTAAGTTGGCATTAAAATGCTATTATTGCCATTTATTTATATATACGTGTGTATATCTGCATGTGAGGAGGTCAGAGGCTGTAGGATCCCCTAAAGCTGGAGTTCCAGGCAGTTGTGATTTGGATACTTGGAATCAAACTCAGGTCTTCTACAAAACCAGTATGTGATCTTGACCACTGAGCCATCTCTCTAGCTCCAAGCAGCCGCTCTTTATGGAGTCCTAGGGACTCGAGATGTGGGCAGCTGCTGTTTGAGAGTGCAGAGGGAGCAAGGTCAATTCTGTGAGGCTGGGCAGCTGAGCTGGGTGTGGGAGACATCTGGCCGTAGCAGTGAGTCTCATCTTTGCTCACTGAGGAAAACGTCCCTGTGAGTGCTTTCCCCGGGTGGAGATTCTGGGGTGTCAGTTCACAAAGCTGTCTCAGTGTTCTTCACCTGCTCCTCACTGAAAACATCCTCTTCCTGTCCAGGAATCTCAGAGTTGAAGGATGCCTCAGGTCGTGGGAATCTAGGGACAGTTAGTCATGGGTAGATGGTTGATGCCTCTGCATCCCAAATTGGCAGGTTGCAGTAGTAGATAGTTATTGTATAGATAGACTGTGCTATTGATATTCTGGGCAATGAATCCTGTATTTAAAGGGTTAGAGGGGCCGAGGAAAGATGAGAGGACCAGTGGGAGGGGCTGTTCTGCCCAGCCAGACACAGAGCCTGTAACGCGTACTTCAGTCTGGTGAGGTGCAATCTCCAGTTATGCACGGGGTGGTTATTACCGTGCTAATTGCCCAAACACATCAGACAACAAAAGTCTGCATGGGGTCCCACAGTTGGCGCTTTCCTCTCCTGTGTCTTGATTGTCTCCTCAAGTGCTGGAGTTCAACCAGCTCTGAGGAAAGCTAGAAGCATCTCAGCTCTTCTTCCTGCATGCTATCAGAGCCTGACCCTTCCAGCCTGGGTCACTACCCTGTCTTGAGGTTGCTAAGCTGGTCGTTTGATGTGACGTCTTACTGGGGTCTCTATCTCTCACCAACTTGCAGGAAAACCTATTGTCACCGGCGACTGAACTTTCTGGAATCCAAGTTTAGCCTTCATGAGATGTTAAATGAAATGTCAGAGTTCAAGGAATTGAAGAGTAACCCCCACAGAGACTTTTATAATGTGAGAAAGGTATGTGGTGGCTAGTGTTCAAGCCACTCACCCGGCCCCATATTGGGCCCAGGGAATGATGGCCTGGGTCTGTCTAGGACCAGAGCTGGGTGAGCGCCAGGTCTCCTGGCTGGATATTTCTTGGCCAGAGTAGCCTGTGTGATAAAACACATCTGTGCAGTAGGAAGACTGGCGAACTGCATCCCTGCATTGAGCTGTGTCTCGGACACTGTGGTACCCTCTAGATCCATGGTGGGATGCCTGTGTTGGTGCAAATCTCTTTCTCCAGCATCAGAACACAGCCTGCTAACTAACTAGTCTTAACAGTAGTGGTTTTAGGGTAGTGGACGTGTTAGAGACATCATAGAGGGAAAGCTGTCAGGACCTCTCTGGACTTAGGAGTCAGCAGGTTTGCATCCTTTGGAGTCAGCTCTATTAAAGCAAAACACTGAGATGCTCCAGTCTCTGCCCCTCCTCTACCCCTGGAGTGGCTGGGTGGCTCTGGCACCTTCCACCTGCAGGGGCAGCAACAGGGGCAGATGTGTGTGTTAAAGGATCCTGGCCTGGAGCTTTTCCACTTTCTTCCAGGGGAAGGAGGCTTGGGCTCATGCTGAGCATGACTTGGATGGAAAGCAAGACTCCCTTTCTGTTGATAAGAATCCTCAGAGCCAGTGCTGTGGCGGGAGTGGGAGTGGCTTTCAGAGAGGCTGCAACTGAGCAGTAGAGGGCATGTGGTGTTGGGGGAGGAAAGAGTGACAGTGGCATTCTGGGGAGGGAGCAGCATGTGTGGATGTCAGGAGAAGGGGAGAGGGAGAGGAGAGCGTGCAAGCATGTAGGGTGGCACGTAGGTGACAGCCAGGTAGAGACGGAGGCCTGCAGGGCTGTGGGAAGGTTCTGAACTGGGGAGGCTATTGACTTCTTAAAGAATGTCATTAGTCTCAGACTGGACCAAGAGGCTTCCGAAGTAAGAGTAGGATTATGGGTTGAGAGGTCTTGGATACATGGGCAGAGGTGAAGGTTGTGGTTAGACCACTTACCACACAATAGCCACTGTCGTCTGTTCCTTCTTGGGTGGCTCAGTTTCTGTGAGAACTTAGCACATACCCTGGCAGATGGGTGAAGCCCCTCACCCAGTCTAGCATAGCCCTGCCCTCTACTATGGCCTGTATATCTCCTGAAGCTTGGGGCCAGGCTAGCTTAGCCAACTGTGCTTCTGACGGTCCTGCAGTCATTCCGGGATGGCCCATGACTCTCTCTGGGCTGCTCCTTGGCCATGATGTGGGAGAGAGAAGATGATTCTTGGGTTCCCTGGAATTCTGGGGTTGATGCCTGCGCTATACACACAGTCTGGTTTTTGGCATCTAGGTTGGCCCATAAGCATGAGTCCAGAGCTGCTGAGTTAGACCTGGTCCTCCAGGGCAGGAGAGCTGGCCTGCTGGATGCTGGGTGATTTATTTTCACACTCAAAAACTGTGTTCTAAGGACAAGACTGGGATTTTAAAATCCACAGTGGCTGAGAAGGGGCGTCCCTATTTCCGTGGTGGCTGTCATGTCCAGAGCGAGGCTCTAAAGGCAGGTGTCAGTATGGGTAGTAAGGGATGAGTTTTGACATTGTGAGCCTAGCCAGCAGGACCTTATAACTGAGACATGTAGTCTCTGCCCGGTTCTGAAAAAGAAGGACTGTGTTTGCTACTTGGAAGTTGGATGTTGGATAGAAATGAGCATTGTCCACTTTGTAAAGTGTAACATTAGGGACACTATAGCTATCATCTGGGCTAAGCCTGACCAAGTGGGATTGGCTCCCTGAAGCTGTTCAAGCTTAGAGAAAGAATATGATTGTCAATTTCTCATGTCTGTCATGGGTATGAGAATAGCTCAGGTCCCAGATATCAAACAGTTCTGCACTGAAATGTGATTGTTCCTGTGAACCTGGATCTCACGTGACAGCAGAGTGTTCATGTAGATTCTTCTGGCGACTCGAAGCCACTAATCTCCAATGAAAGCCTTTTTTTGACTTTTTCTGCAAGTTGGACTGGGGGGGTTCCTAGATGGCCCAGCTGTTTTCATTCTATGTCCTGTGACTCATGGGAGCCACGACAGGCAGTGTGTATGACTGGGAAGCTGGAGGACATAGCTAGAATGGCAAAGAACGTGTGGAATCGTGCTGACGTAGGCCATGCTGCAGTGAGCCAAGCTGGCCGAGCTCCTTGTCTCCTCCTGGCTCTAAAGTGCTGGAGCCTCAGCCCCACTCCGTGTGATGTTCTGCTTCTCACAGCCTTGAGTTGTTCTCTTTCCTGGAGGAGGGTCAAGAACTGATGGCAGGAAGGTCCCTGATGAGTGAGCGCTGTCCCCAACACCATGGGATGGCTGGGATAATGGATACACAAGTCCAATAAATCAAATGTCTGGCTTGGTATGTCTTAGCAGATGACCAACCAGCTGTGGACATCATTCCCCGGCTTGAGGTCAGTGTCTCCTCACCCCAGCCTTGCCAGAGAGCCCAGCCTGCTGCAGCTCCAGGGTGCAGGCTGGTGTCTGGTAGCACCCTGAATTGTGACCTCTTGGTCTTCTTGGGCTCATGAGAGGTGACCCAGCACTGTGTCTCTAGGGCACCCGTTAGCCAGGTGACAGCCTGTAGGTGAAACAGTAAAAAGAGAGAGAATGGAGGGGGGGGAGATAGGACCAGGCAACATGAGGAGTGCTCCTATCCTAAGATAGTGACAGTGTTTTAAAACAGCAAACAAACAAAATCCACTCTAGCTTGCATATGTACGAGGGTGGTGTGGTTGACAGGGGACAAGGGAAGAAGCCCAAGGCCAGGATAGAGGTCGTTCTGGACTCAGGAGTGAGTTCTTTGGTGGCAGTATGAGGGTGGAGCACACATTTGGAAGGTAGAACTGATGTGATTGGCTGGTACTGAGAGAAGAGGGTGGGAAAGCCGAGCATGTCCCCCACTTTTCCACGGTGAACATCTGAGTTCAGGATCTGTCATTTCTCAGACACTGGGAGATGCTCAGGTTTGGGCTGTGGGCTGAGATGGGGAGTACATTTTTGGAGGTACAGGAAATTTGAACTACCTTTGAGTTCCTCAAATAAAAATATCTGATAGGTAATTACTTAGTTCTGGATGGTCCACATTTGGGAGTTGTTAGTTTAAAGAGGAAAGTTAAAGGCACAGACGGCTCAGCTCTTGCTGTTCTTGCACAGAACTGGAGTTCAGTTCCCAGCATTCGCAGCAGGCAGCGTACAACTGCCTGTAACTTCATTTCCAGGGGATCCAATGCCCTTTTCAGTGCACCCCCCCCCCTGCCACCGCCAAGCTGCTTCCTCTTCCTCTTCCTCCTCCTCCTCCTTCTCCTCCTCCTCCTCCTCCTCCTCCTCCTTCTTCTCTCTCTCTCTCTCTCTCTCTCTCTCTCTCTCTCTCTCTGTCTCTCTCCCTTTCCCACCCCCACCTTCTCTTTTAGGCCTCCTCTCTCCCTCAAGCCCCCCCCCAGTTCCCCCCTCTGGTGTATATACACGTATTCACATTCACGTGAATAAAAATAATCTTTAAGGCACAGGTGGCATAGGTCTGGGGAGAGGAGGAGCTGTCGCAGGACAGGCCAGAGGTGAAGAGACAGCTGGATGTTACCGGAGTTTAGCATGACATAGATGATGTTCTGTAAGGAAGCCACGGTCCCACAGGGCTCTGTGCCGGTGCCTCCTTTGGGGAATTATGTTTTCATTGAGTGCAGAGGACCCAAGCTCCTGACTCCTATTTGGGAGTCAGAATTTTCTCTGAGGTCTCAGTTGGCTTCCAGTCAAGATATGCTTCTGTATGGGGCTTGAAACCCCTGGGCTTGGGTGAGGTAGTGTTGACTGAGAAAGGTGTGGTGGTCAGCCTCTTAACTCTCTTAGGGGAATTGCTTTGGAGAAGCTGAGAAGTCAATGGGAAGGGTGGTATTTCAATGGTTATATGAACCCACTGGAATGGATGGCACTGGTTTACTCTTCATTAATTAATTAATTCATTCATTCATTCATTCATCATTGCTTCACCAATGCTTTGGACCAATCCTTGGGGTAGGTGCTGAAGTGGAGGCAGTGACCTGGTCCCTGTCCTTGAGGAGCTCCCAGGCAGATAGAAACAGATACGAGGGGTCAGGAGGATGTGCCCATCAATGTGGATGACTGTACCAGGTGCCCAGGCTGGGTGACAGAGAAAATGGATTGGCTGTGTCCAGGGCTTCAGGGTTGGCTCCCATGTGGAGAAGGCAGAGCAAAACAGATGAGCTTGATGGGAAGGAAGAAAGCCTGCGGGCTGAGGAAAGGCAGTGTGATACCACAGAGCAGCTTGGCGTCACAGAGCACACGTGATGGGGGCAGCCGGAAGCGGAGAATTACGGTTGCATGCAGCCTTTATTCCAGGTTAAAGTGCTGGGACTGAGTGCAAGAACCATCAAGGACTTGTCAAAAGGATAAACAAGAAACCAAAACAAAAATATCTTAATGCTGTTTGGATGTAGGCTGGATGGCAGGCCTGCAGGAGGGAGACTAGCTCCTAGGCCTGGAGGCAAAGTAGGAAGGGGATGGTGGGCACTGTGTCCACGGCCCATGTGGTGCTCAGCCTCTGTGTTCCTTCTGCATGGAGGGTTTGAGGCTCTTTGGTCACGAGGGGAGGGGACCGGCTCATTGACCGCTGGGTGATGTGCTCCAGGTAGACACACACATTCACGCAGCGGCCTGCATGAATCAGAAGCACCTGCTGCGCTTCATCAAGCACACGTACCAGACAGAGCCTGACAGAACTGTGGCCGAGAAGCTAGGTCGGAAGATCACCCTGCGGCAGGTGTTCGACAGCCTGCACATGGACCCCTACGACCTCACGGTGGACTCGCTGGATGTTCATGCGGTGAGCGAGCTTCTGCCCTGGGTACCTGCAGCAGGAGTGCTCTGTCCATAGCAGCCAGCAGAGCTGTGCTCAGTCAGTTGGTGGCTGGGGAATCATCTGCCTTCTCTTGTAGTAGAGCTGTGGAAGGAATCTGGTGTTATTAAATAGTCGGGCTGGGAACAAATGGGTCAAAGGAAGACCATGAAGTCAGATGGTTACAAGTTCTAAGCCCCCTCAATCACGTAGGAGTCATGTACCCTTAGGGGACTCACTTAAGCTTTTATTTTCTTGTCAATAAAATGATGACTGTGGGGCTGGAGAGATGGCAGGTAGGAGTACTTTCTGCTCTTGCAAGAAGACAGGGCTTCAGTTCTCAAAACACACAGTCAGTAGCTCAGGAGTGCCTATTACTACAGTTCTAGGGACTCAGCACCCTCTTCTGGCCATTATGGGCAGTGCATGCACTCAGCGCCCATCCAGCCAAGGAGGTACACACAAATAATAAAAAATCAATACATTTAAAAAAAAATTTAAAAAGTGATGACTATCATGCACCTTGTTAATTTTCAGAGTTGTTAAATGCTGAATGATGGCGCAGTTGCTGTAGAGGTCCATAGACTTCCTAGCTCCTACTCACGCCCTTGAAGGCATTGCAAATGGAGACTGCAGTAGACACTTGCACGCTGCTGTTCATAGCAGCGTTATCTTCAGTATATAAAAGGTAGACAATAACACAAGTATTCATCCATAGACAATAAATAGCCCAAATGTAACAGATACACACAGTAATTACTGATCAGACTTAAAAACCATAGTAAAAACTTAATTTTTTTTCTGATTCCATTTTTTGGTGGTTTATGTGTGTATGTTTTTGCACATATGTGGCACATGTATGTGTATGTGGAGGCCTGAAGTTGATGCCAGGAATCATCTTGGATTGCTCCCATATTCACTGAAGTATGAAGGGTCTCTCAATCAAAGTTAGAACTCATCAATGGAGGCTAGTCTTAGCCAGCCTCTTTGGGGATCCCCTCTTTGCTTTCTGATTCTGGAATCACAGGCGGGGTCACTATGCCCACTTGGCATTTATATGAGTTTCTGAGGATCTGAACTCTGGTCCATGGGGTATACAGTAAACAGATTAACTGCTGAGCCATCTTCCTCGACTTGTTATTTTTGATTGTTCAGTGGTCTTTGTACCTTCTGTTCTGGGAGTCGGTTATGTTCCTCAGACCTCCAGGTCCTTAATACTCCACCACAGAGTGCCTGTCCAGAGTCCTGTGGCTGCCCGAGGGGACACGGTCCTGCCACCCAGAATGTCCAAGGTTTCATACAGAAAGCTGTGGTGACACATGCCTGTAATTCTAGCACTGTGGAGGATGAGGCAGGGGGATTGCAAGTTAGAAGATAACCTGTGCTACATAGTGAGACTCTGTCTAAAAGAAAGAAAGAAAGGGAGGGAGAGAGAGCTAGAAGGGGGCGGGTGATATTTTCCAGTGCAGCTGCCTTGTAAAGGCCTGGAGAAACACTTGATAGCTGCATGAAAATGTGATGTAGTCCCGGTGGTTTCCTCCTCATAGGGCCGCCAGACATTTCACCGCTTCGACAAGTTTAACTCCAAGTACAACCCTGTGGGGGCCAGTGAGCTTCGGGACCTGTATTTGAAAACTGAGAACTATCTGGGAGGAGAATACTTTGCTCGAATGGTCAAGGTGAGTGAGCCCTCAGCCTCTTCAGATACCTTTCATTGTCTGTCTTCAAAAAGTAGGGGCGTGTATGACCTCTGTCCCTTCCTCTCCCCGAAGGCCCTTCAGTCTACCACTCAACACAGGCAAGCGCTGGGCTGCTCACAAGCATGGGCAGGTGTGTCCTGTGGGCCAGTGGCAGGGAAGGAGCGAGAAGGAAAGAGCTCCTAGCATCCTGGTGCCACCCCTGTCTATTTGCAGCCAGAGCTCAGCTGGTTGCAGGCTGGCTCCAGGTGGAGACATGGCTGCTGCCCAGCCTGGTTCTGCCGTCTGCTGGTGTCAGACCCTGGTCTCCCTCCCAGGAGAAGCCTCAGTGGGGCAGTGGGTGCTTATGTGGCAACGCCAGGGATTTAGGTCAGCCTTCCCACCTATGAGCAGGTAGCTGAAGGATCCCAGGGCCCACCTAGGGATTGGGGTCTCCCGTGTAGCTGGGAGGCTTTTGGGCTGACTCAGTTCTTGGTATCAGGAAGTGGCCAGGGAGCTGGAGGACAGCAAGTACCAGTACTCAGAACCTCGACTCTCCATCTATGGTCGCAGTCCCAAGGAGTGGTCTAGCCTGGCCCGCTGGTTCATTCAGCACAAGGTCTACTCACCCAACATGCGCTGGATCATCCAGGTGCCCCGGATCTAGTGAGTACAGTGCTCTGCCTGCCTGGGTTCTCGGGGACCACAGCCTGTCCTACGTGGTTCCTGGGTGTGCTCCTGAGGGTGGGGCAGGGGTGGGGGGGCTTGGATCTCAGCACACATAGCTCTTGCTTTTCAAGAATACATATTTGAGCAGGCCTTGGTGGGAGACTACTCTTTTGGGTGAGCCTGGGGCATGAGATGACCCGTAGTCTCCTACATTGCTGGCCTCTCCCTCGCCCTCATGCAGACCGACACTCTCATCTCCAGCTGGGCTGGGCATGGGGTTCAGAGGGGCCAAGTGGCAGAGTCCATGTCCCTGGAGATTTGAGGACTCTCTCGTCAGCTCTCACGCAGCCTGAATCCTACCACTTCACTCTCAGTGGCTTCTGGCTTGAGGCAATGGCCCAATGGGCGCGTTTGCAAACACTGACCACACTGGCTGTTTACTCTGCTGGGAAGGCAACTGGGGTCCACTTGATAGACCAAGTCCTCCTAACAAGCAAGTCTTTGGGTTTCCCAGTGATATATTTAGATCAAAGAAACTACTGCCAAACTTTGGGAAGATGCTGGAGAACATCTTCCTGCCCCTTTTCAAGGCTACCATCAACCCTCAAGATCATCGGGAGCTTCATCTCTTCCTTAAATACGTAAGTGCTGGGGGCCTCTAGTGAGCTCAGTGAGGCGAAGGAGGGCACACCTGCCCCACGTGGGTCCGGTTCAGCTTCTCCGGCCTCCGACTCTTCTTCTCTCCCCAGCTCTAAGAAGCTGCATAATTAAAGGAATGGAGGGAGGCCTCTTCTCATCTCAGGGTAACGCTGGGGAAGGTTGTGTCTGTCCCTAGAAGGGCAGCCATGGGCAAAGATCAGCAGGTTTTAGCCTGGAGGTTGGAGATAAAAAGATAAGGTTTTCCTAGGTTTCTTCCCAGCGAAGCAGAGGTGCCTCTGGGGCCACTGCTGCCCCTGGCCAGGGCCCCTAGATCTGGTGTGAGGCACCCAGCTGGTGTCTCATGGCCATACCTGACATACCAAAGCAATCTGCTACCTATGATTCTGAATCCAGCTCTGGGCCTATTTGGTCCCAGAGTCTAGTCATCCTGCTTGGACAGCTTCCTAAACTGCTTTGGCCCTGGTTTGCTCAACAGTAAGACGAGGCCACAGCCACCCTCCCAACACAGTGTCACTTGAGTACTAACTAGCTGATGGGTTATAAGCCAGGGGACTTGATGGCTGGTAGCAGATGCTTGGCATATCAAGTAGCCCCACCCCCACCCCAGCCTGCCACTGCAGCTGCGGCAATGGCTGCTGCTCTCTGCAGCACTGGTGGCCTTGACATAGCAGCGGTAACCTGGCAGCTCAGACCCACACTCATCTATCTGGCCAGCCTCAGTTTCCTCATTGTCTCCCCCAACACACAGGGGCTGGCATTCTCCAGGCCCCTACTGGGCCCACTGGGAAGCCCTAAGGGACAGCCTGAGGTACTGCCTTTGAGGGATAAGGCTGCAGAGGCCCAGGGTCCCCAACAGGAGTGTGTGCTCCTAAACCCTGTGGGGAGCTGGACCGGGTGCTGGGCTATCCTGCCCTAGCTGTGTCAGCACCCTCACTTCCCACACAGGTGACCGGGTTCGACAGTGTGGACGATGAGTCTAAGCACAGTGACCACATGTTCTCAGACAAGAGTCCCAGCCCAGACCTCTGGACCAGCGAGCAGAACCCGCCCTACAGTTACTACCTGTACTACATGTACGCCAACATCATGGTGCTGAACAATCTCCGCAGGTGGGTGAGGCCCTGCCACCAACCTGTGTTTCACGTGCATGTGATCCTTCTTCCAACACGCACACCCACGTGGTACTTAAATTGATCACATGACTACTCACACACGTGGGCATACGCTTGAGAAGACTCATGCCAATACAGATACGTAGTGTGTGTGCAATGATGCTGTACATTTGCACACACATGTTCATATGCACATACTCACCAGCACACGCCTCCAAGTGGGCTATTGTATCCCGGAGACAGAAGAGCCCTAGGCATGCCGACCATAGGCGTGCTTCTTGACTGCTATGCAGCAATCTGCACACATGCATTTGTGCTTTGAAAAAGTACATCTCCCATGTGATAGGCACAGTCTAGACACAGGAGACACAGAGTGATGCAGATTCAGTTTGCCTAAGTCTTAGGGTGGTGTCCCGTGGAAAAGCCCCACAAACCAGACAAAGCACATACTGGCAGGAGCCAGAAACCTGGGGCACAGGACACAGGACACAGCTACATTTCTCATGGTGGATGGAGGCCGCAGTCCTGGAAATGCAGGAAGCAGAGTGGGGAGGGAGAAGACCAGGACCCCTCACTATGTCTCCTCTGCCCTTGGCTTCCGAATTGTAGGAGGGGCTGCTTCTAGGGTGCACTGGTTTAGCTGTGCTGACCATGCCATAAGGATGTCCTCCCCTGGACTGGGGATGTGGGCAGGGTAAGCCAGGAGCACGCCTTGACCTAGAGCCTCCCTTCCACAGGGAACGAGGCCTGAGCACGTTCCTGTTTCGGCCTCACTGTGGGGAGGCCGGCTCCATCACTCACCTCGTGTCTGCCTTCCTGACTGCAGACAACATTTCCCACGGGCTGCTCCTCAAGAAGGTAAGTGGGAGCTGGTGCTGAGTGTGCTGGGTTCCCATCCCCCGTCCCCTCTTTGGAGCTCTGGTCAGTGGTCCTTGAGGGCCATAGCTCCTGGAGGGCTAGGCTACCGTAGTCTTCTTGGTTTCACTTAAATTTTTATTTAAATATTTTCACATATTTTGATCATTTTCTTTCCCCCTTCCAACTACTCCTCCCTACCCCCTACCCAACCCATGTTCTCATCCTCCCCTCCCAAAACAAAACTAAAGCAGGAAAACAACAAAAACAAGTTGGCTTACTTTTAACCATAAAATAAGCAAACACATCACATTTTAGGTGAAAAAAAAACCTAAATAAAAATCTCTTTCCTTTCTTTATAGAAACAGCATTACCAGCTGTTTGGTATTTCCAGCCCCCCTTCCCTTCCTTTTTAAATACTAATTTTTATTTTCCTGTTTGTGCATGCATGCCTGTGTGGGGGTCTGTGCATGGGTGAGGCAGGTGCCTGCAGAGGCTGCCGATCCCTGGAGCTGCAGTTACAGGTCACTGTGAACTGCCCCAAACTGAACTCAGGCCCTCCATGAGAGCGCTGCATGCTCTAATGCACTGAGGCAGCTCTGCAGCCCACTGGCACCTACACCATACTTTTCACATAATAACAGGCACAGGATTTGGATTCCTCCCACTGACTAACAACCCTTGTTCTGTGCTGCAACGTTCCTACGCTCGGCATTTTAAGGCCTTGGGACAAAGGACCCACCTCTGGGTCAGTAACTGATTCCCAGTCCCCAGTGATGGGCACATTGGCCATTTAAGCTTTTGCTTCCTGTAGGTGACGTCCCTGTGAACCTGGGTACTCAGCCTCCCTACATATTGGGTCACTTCCAAAATGTCACCTTGCCTCCGGTCCTGACATGTCCTCTCTCTGGTCACATTTGTATGGGACATCAGAGACTACCATAGCACGAAACCCGCCCCTTCCCTCCCCTCCGGCTCTAGCTCCAAGGGGCTAGACTGTGTCCAGCCCTCTGGTGGTTACTTTGATTGAAGCTGTGTCTGCACACCTAACAAGAAGCATCTTAAAGGAGGAAGGACTTATTTTGACTCACACTTGGAAGGATACAGCCTACCATGGCAGGAATGTTATACTCTTGGTTACATTGCATCTCCAGTCAGGAAGAAGGAAATGGTTAGGAAGTAGATCCTAGAAATTGTAAAACTTCAAGGCCCACAACCAGTGACCCACTTCCTCTAAGGAGGCTCCATTTTCTAAAGGAAGGTTCCATAGCTTTCCAAAACAGTGCCACCTGCTGGAGATCAAACACTCAAGCACACAAGATGATGGAGATTTTATATTCAAACCAATGGGAGCCTCAACTTGAACATTTCCCACCGCATATAGGGGTTCTCCTGGCCCGCCCACTTCCAGGGGCCTGTGGACATGTAAGGTGTGGCCTCTTGCCCAGAATTATACCCTACAATCTGAGGCCAAGAGTGAGTACTAACAGTAGGCACGAGGCCCTTACATGTCCCAGAGCAATGAGTGGAATGCAGGCAGGAGAAGAAGGTGGGTCTGGACATCCCAGCTTTCTTGGGCTCGGTGGAGACCTGTCCAGACCCTGCCCAGCCTCTGGTTTCTATTGGAATCAACCACCCCACTGGCCCCTGGCACATGTCACACAAGTGTCTGTTGATTCTTTTGCAGAGCCCTGTTTTGCAGTATCTCTACTACCTTGCTCAGATCCCTATTGCCATGTCTCCTCTCAGCAACAACAGCCTGTTTCTGGAATATTCCAAGAACCCACTTCGGGAATTCCTGCACAAGGGGCTGCACGTCTCTCTCTCTACCGACGACCCCATGCAGTTCCACTACACCAAGGTGAGGCTGTGGAGATGCAGCTCTGTCCCTGCAGGCATCGGTCCCGGCCTGCGCCCCGACCCCTGACACTGTGAAGATGCAAGCCCATAGCTCAGTTTTGTTTTGGGGGTAGTTTGGCTCGGTGAAGACAAGGGGTGCTCCTCTGGTGAGGGGAGTCTGCCTTTCTCGCCATCTACCTTTTATTGATGTATCTCTGATCGTGGAGGAGTTATCAGAACTTCCTGTAATGTATTCTTTTACTGTATTTTATGTAAAGTGGGCATAAAACCATCTCTTCCTTAAGGTGATGAACTAGAGGCTAATAGGTCTACTATATTATATATCATTCATTAAAAAATTGAAGCAAAAAAATTTTAAGCTAATAGTATTTGTAGACTAAGCTGGCCTTGATATCACAGAGACCTGCCTGCCTCTGCTTATGCCTCTGGTGTGCTGTGATTAGGGCATGTGCCACCACACCTGGCTTTGTTAATCATATTTTTATGATTATGCTTTGTGTCTCTGGGAAGAGAGAAGAGAAAGGAGATGTCATGCACAGGGAACAGTCATACCTGTTCCCAGAACACTCTACTGGTGTTGACAGGATCAAGCCATCGATTAGCAAGCAATAGAAGCCACAGTGTCCTGGGCAGAGCTTCCTCAGGCTTGCAGCATCTGGGCCTTTTACACCCACAAGGGCTGCTTCCCATCTTACTTGTATCTGTTGCTCTTTATGGTGTAAGAACCTAGGGATGCTTTAAAAAATATTTACAAACTCACTTAAAAACAGTAATGTAATACTCTGGTTTCTTTTCTGAGTGTATAAGTCTTTCACCTTTAACAGTAGTAATGTGAATTGGTTTGATGCCTGGAATCCCCGAGCTAGGGGGCTGAAGCAGTGAGACCTGGAGTTGGGGGCTAGCCTGGGCTACTGATGAAACACTGAATCGACACAAAAATAACCAAGAGACTAAGAGCAACAATGACAACAACAACAACAACAACAACAACAACAACACACACACACACAAACACCCTCTACCCACCACAAAATAGTAATGGAATCATTAAGTATTGTATAAATAGCAAAATATGTTATGAAAATAACTATTTTCCCAAAACAAAAATCCCAAGAGGAGTGGCACTGATCTGCAGTTTGCTGCAATGTCTCAGTTAACAGAAGACAGCTGGGTTCCCATCTCTGCCTCTGCATTCAATTTGTTGGAAAGCATGTGAAAGCAACCCTACCCCTCAACAGCTACATAGTTGGCAAGTGGAGTTGGCAAACAGACTCTGGGTCTCAGAGGTCTTCATACCACTTTAAGGCCCTTAACTGGAGGCGATGGGGAAGTAAAGGAAGGGCTGGTGCAGGACAGCAGGTAGTTCCTCTCCAGAAGGAAAAGGCGGCCATGGCTAAACCCAGCCCCTTAGGGACTGATTGCATCACCTCAGACATGGAGTCTTCTTGTTCTTATTTAATGTTACTTTTTACTCTCTGTCAGAGCTTTCTTGGTCTGTGTCACAGGCTGTGGCCTTGGGGAGCTGTGCCTCTCACAGGTCCTTATTTTGTCTTGTTTGCACGAATGCTCCTGCATTTATCTAAGGAGCCTTCCTTTTAATAGGACAGGCACAGGAGAGCAGGACCCCAGCTTCCTGACAGTGTAGGCCCTCAGTGCTGGTGAGCAAACAAATCCAGAAGCATGCCTGATTTATCTCCATTTGGTGACCCACAGTTGCACACAAACAGGTCTCAGGAGTTTGGAGTTTGAGGATCTAGGTGGCAGGGAGCTGAGGAGAGTGCTTTTTGTGTTGCAAGGCTGACGTGTTTCTCATCTGACTGTGCTCTCTGACTGGGGACTAGGAAGCGCTCATGGAAGAGTATGCCATCGCAGCCCAAGTGTGGAAGCTGAGTACCTGTGACCTGTGTGAGATCGCCAGGAACAGTGTGCTGCAGAGTGGCCTCTCACATCAGGTGTGTGTGACGGGCTGTCTGTCCCTCTGCCCTTCAGTAAGCGAGGACACAGAATGCTGTGCACAGGGTGTCTTCCCAGGCACCGGGATGCATGACAAGCTGAACAAGCCAGGACTCAGGAGCACTGACACACAGGATCCATGGGAAACCTTGAGAGGTCACCATGGCTGCCCCTCATGTATCTCAGACCTGCCCTCAGAGAGGCCTTCCTGGCTGCCCCCTTTCTCATTTTTCCCATAGTATGCATCGTTGCAGACACTGTGCCATGCATTTCCGGTTTTCTTCAGTCTGCCTTTCGAAAGAAAGTTGAGCACAGAGGCTCATTCCCTACGTTCCCAGGCCCTAAAATAGTGCAGGCACAGAGCAGGCACAGAGCAGGCACAGAGCAGGCGGAGTGCACACATGAGACTCAGCCCTTTTCTATGGCTCCTTTAAGAATTAGATGTGGAACCAACACTGAGAACCTGGGCATCTGCCCAGGGGATGTCATTTAACAGGAAGAGACATCCTTACATGGTCTTGGGGAAGATGACAGCTAAAGGCCTAAGTGCTGAGTGAGCTGTTCTGGCCTCTCCAGGAACATGACTGTCTGCCATGTCACCTCTCAGGATGGATTCCTGGTCTTAGTCCTTTACCTCACCCAATGTGGGCCCATCAATTTCATACTTCTCCTCCACAACAATGGAGAGAATGAGTGGTCATGGTCACAACGTGGAGGTGCAGGGAGATTTGGAGTCCCATGGGAGGGAGGTGTCCCGTTGAGGATCAGCTTTAGGGATACTAGTCTGTGTGCTGGGGCTCCTGTCAAAGCGCCTGTGCAGATCTAGAGATTAATCTGGCTTCACTTGCTCTTCTCTTGGCCCACAGGAGAAGCAGAAGTTTCTGGGTCAGAATTATTACAAGGAAGGACCGGAGGGCAATGACATCCGAAAGACAAATGTCGCACAGATCCGGATGGCATTCCGCTATGAGACCCTGTGTAACGAGCTCAGCTTTCTGTCTGATGCCATGAAATCAGAGGAGATCACAGCCCTGACCCAATAGGCCCTGTGGGCCATATACACTTTCACCTTTTGGTTTAATGTCAGGTCTCCTGGGGCTAACGGTGGGCTTCTGCTGTCTGTGCTGAGGACGCCTCTGAGGAAATCTCAAGCTCCTGATGTTGGTTGCACTTTATGATCATGCTCACTTCGTTAGCATTTCTGAGCCAGAGGCTAGCTCCCTCCCATGGGGATCTGGAAGCTGACACTGTGTACACCTGATTGTCCACGTCTCCCGTGATTGCCAGTTCTTATATGGTTGAGTTGGGACTTTACAAGCTGAATGCCAAGTGACACAAGGCCTCTGTGCTGTCCACCACTCTCCTCTCAGCAGGCCCTGTAGAGTAGTTCTCATTTTGGCATCTGGCTGCCGGCCTGCCTTAAACCCCCACCAAAGCCCCCTTTCATAAAGGGGCTACCTTGAGAGAAAATACAAAGCTCCCCTGTTGACGATTTATGCATTTTTAAAAATGAGTTTCTTTCCCTGTTAGCACCCCTCCTTCTGGTCTAGTTAGGAAGCCCAGTGCACCCTCTGAGGTTATCACCTCTGTTATTTTCCTCATCTAGTCATCATCAACAAGTCATCTCAAACCTTGTTCTGTGAATCCATCTCATGGTCCACTCCTGGGCTGGGAGGATACAGAGTGAGGTTCTGGGGCTGCTCTCACTTTTTTGTTGTTTTTAAATGGAGGCCTTTGAAAGGCACAGGCCTCTGCTCCTTTTGGTTCTAATATCCTATGACTGTAGCCGTCACCATCTCCACCCAGGAGTCAGACCAAGGACTCCTCAGGGCAGTGAAATGTGCTTCAGGACACATGGGACTAGAGCCAAGTTTCTGATCCAGTCACACTCCACCCCGACTCCCCTGCCTCCCCCCTACTGTTTTAGGCTGCACATATTTTAGATTTTAAAGAGAATCACTCTAACACAGTGCATTTTATTTTAAAGCAGATTTCTTCAGAAGCTATCATGGTCCCAGGGACCAGGTAGAGTTTTTAAGTTTAAAGTGGACTTTAGCTTTATCAGACTACTCATCTTTGTTACTAGTGCCTAGAGCATAGTAGGTGCTCAATAAATACATATGGAGTAATTGAATGACTTTCTCTTTTGGCATCTGTATGTGCAGAATACTCAACAATGTTCAAAGACCTTCCTAACTACTCACAAGGCAGGAAGTCCTGCACCGTAGTTACCCGAACCTAATTGTACCTGGAAGATGCTCATTTAACTGATTATCCCGTCCTGTGATTCTGTCATCCTTTCAGTGGTCATGTAGCGTTTGGAACCATGTCATCCTTTTACTAGGAAAATACGCATACTATCTTACACAGATGATTATGAAAATGAATGAAAACCTGTCATTATGAGGGATTATTTTTGAAAAGCCTCCATTTGTATACATTTGCCCAAACATAGCAAGTATTGTACAGTTTTTCATTGTATCAAATACTTTTTTAAAGACTACAAATAAAGTCTGTTAGGACTGTGACCCAACAGAGCAAATGTTTCTTTCTTATTTTACTTTTGAGACGGGGCACATGAAAAGCTGTGAGCTGTGGAGAGCACTGACCTGGAAAACCCACAATTTGCAAGCCAAAGCTCAGGAGACCTGTGGTCATATCTAGCACCTCAGCCTAGCTTCTGCCTGGCTCTCGGATCATCAGCAAAGCTGCATCTGGAGTTCTTTGTCTCGGATGATGTCTTAGTTTGTTCACCAGTGTGTATTGGTTTTTACTTGTCAGACACCTGTTTCTCTGACACTTTATTAGATCCTCGTGCTCACTGACCCTCTTGTGTGTGTGTGTGTGTGTGTGTGTGTGTAAATCCCTCCTTTTGCCTGTCTTATAGTTGGAAGCAAAGGCAACTGTTTATGGGCTCAGGTTTCCAGACTCTCTGGCCGATTCCTAAGGGTGGATGGTCGCCTTATATCCTACTTAACCTGTACTATTGAAAGTCAGCACCATCTCCCCACTTGGTGAATGTACACGTTTGTCTTGAATGAAAGCAGGCCTACAGCATGCCTGGCTGGCTCTCTCAGTAGCTACTGCTTGCCGAGGGGTGGGCTATGACACAATATTCATCTTTCTCTGGTTCTGAAACACAGTGAGAGTGATTGGTTATGACGCACCTAAATGTGTCTGCACCACGACTGTCAGAATAACTAACATCAGGAAAAGGGGCACACACCACAGACACAGCCTCCTGCTCCTGTGCTCTCATCTTTAAGGCGTATTCCGTAAAACAGAAGACGATGAAGAGCTAAGACCATAGAGTGGTAATTTAGCAAAGTATATTTGAGGAACTCTAGTGCTTTTTATAGTAATGTGTATTTCTCTGCAGTATGGCTGACAGGCACCAGCAAACTTGACTCAAAGCTGCCACACTTGCTTTCCTTCTTTGGCACGAAGACTAGAAGACACTTCTCTAATGACTTCCTTTTACATGGAAAGCACAGAACTGCCAGAGCGCAGAGCTGAGTCTTTTACTCTGTCTGATGGGTACTAGGACAGAAAAGCTAATTGAAGCCACAACAGCTGCTTACACTGCTGTCGTGTTGCCCCTCAGAAGTGTAGGTGATGAGCTGACAGGCAAAATATGCTTCAGCTGAGAACCCTCTCCCCCAAAGCAAGGAAACACCAACGCTTACGAATGCAAGTTATTCAGACCATCTTTAATGAACCCAACTTCCCAGTGTTAAAAACTCAGGGAACCAAAAGGTTTCTAAGCAGCCTTGTTACCCAGTTGTATGTTAATACAAGAAAATCACCCCAAAACAGCACACACACACCACATCCCCAGATCAGAGTATAAAACAGTCCTCTAATAAATATAAACATTTAGTATATAAGAATGTGAAATTACATAAGCAAAAGTCTTTTTAGTTAGCTAATATTCACTTGCAAAGTTTACTTATTGCACATTGTATCAGTTTCTCCTAAGGGTAAAACAGGCTGTGCTGTTCTCAGCCTTTACATCAGCACACAGTCAAACTCTCTGAAACCCAGTGTCTACAGCACGAGTCAACCCGCTGCTACTGAGTGAGCACAGCACCAACACAGAACATACAACAATTCCCCAAAGCAAGAGGCAGTTCACACACCTCTGAAGGCACACAAGTTCCTACCATGGTAAATGTATTTATGTAGTTCTTATTTTAAAAAGACAAAGCTATACAGAATAGAAAAAGTATACATTTTACTCATGAGACAATTTACAACTTTTATGATTAGATACTATGGCGAACCCTACCTACTACTGACATCTGAAGAGTCACCACCCAGTTCAGTGGAATGCATAGAGAACTCTGCTCACTACTTGATAAGGCAGTTGGAGACACTGACACTTCACAGTAGACCAGTTAGTATCTCGGAGCTCACACCTAAAGGGCAGTGGGCAATACCAAGTCATTGGACCCACTTTCTTTCAATTCTTTCAGAAGTGAAGGATTCTGGGGAATAGAAGTATTGGCTATTGCTGGAAATATCCCCAACCCCTAAAGCTATGTTATTCATTTCAGAAACACTTTAAAATTAGACAATTTGAATTAAAGCCAGCAAGTCTAAATCCAAAAGGACAATTTTACGGCTAGAAAACACCTCAGAAGATCACTTATCCCAAGGCTTAAAGAGTGTGCTCCATGGGGCACTTGAGAATCAACAGAGGGGCTTGAATCATCTGCAAATATGAATTTGAAAATGTTTTAAAGATTTGTTTTTGTTAGTGTGTGTCTCTCTATGTGTAACATGCATGTGGGTGCCCTAGAAGGTCAGGAGAGGGTGTTGGATCCCTTGGAGCTGGAGATACAGGTGACTGTGAACCACTAATGTGGGTGCTGGGGATTAAACTCTCGTCTTCTGCAAGAACAGCAAGTGCTCTTAACCACTGAGTTCTCTCTCTAGCATGACCACCCCAATTTTATTTTATTTTTTGAAGCAACGTTTCAATGTACCCCAGGCTATCCTTGAACTCACTATGTGGTGGAAGATGACCTGGAACTTCTGGTCTTCCTGCTTCTTCCTTTCAAGGGTGGGATAGTAGGGGTGCACCAGCAGCACTGTTTGTATGCAGTGCTGGGATGGAACCCAGGCTTTCTATACACTAGGCAAGCATCTTCCAACTGAGCTACACCTCTAGCCCTGAATTATTATTATTTTTACAAAACAGAAGGTTTTCATTCACAAATTCTGATGAAACTGTATCGCCAACGCATTTTCACACTTTCATATACTGACTTAAAAGCAATCGCACTGTGTAAGTTTATATAAGGAAACCTGTATTAATAAAATGTAGCTTCTCTATAATGGGGTAGCATGTGTGTATGTACTCAGTGCAAACAGGCTCTCAAAATTTATTTGAAATGCTAATGTTTGAAAACCACAAATACAATCTCAGTTTCTCATAGGAACATATGACAGAGTAAGACTTTCTCAAGGTTATGAAACCATCACAGTTAAGGTAAGATAGACAACAGCACTGTGCTTGCCCGCGTGCCAAGCAGGACTACTTAGCCATATGTGTCACTGTCCGGTCATTATAGCAAGTGGACTATTGACATCTTCAGTATTTGGGGGCAGAATCAAGTCAGATCTTTTTCTTTGAAAGGGATTTTATTTGAATGTTCATTAAAATCTGAATCAAAAATCAATAAGCAATAACTTCAATAGTGTACTTAGGAAAACAGGAACATTTGCAACTTGCCAAGAATCAGTGAGAAGATTTCTACGGAATGCTGAAGCTTCTTAAGCGGGTTCATTCCACGCCCTAGCTTTTCCTAGGCTGAACTGTTAGCGTTAACATTCTTCCTCCACAGGCCACTGCCGAGGTCGCTAAGGCCGCGCTCCTGTTACTGTCCTCTCTCCAGACTCTTGAATAGTGCAGAGAAATGGGAAGAAGGCCAATCGAGGTCTGGATTTTAGGGTTTTACAACTGCATGGTGAAGAGGTTTACTTGATCTTCCTCTTCTTTTAATCTGAGAAGTTTGAGGAAACTGAAGCCCCAGAAAGGTGTCTTTACCTAAAATAAATGCAGTCTAGCTCAGGATTGGATGGCTGTGTAACCTGGAAATATAAAATGTGTGTTTCTATAAAGAAACAATTCCTTCTGAAAACTCAAGCTATGTGGGCATTATGAAAACTGCAATGGACACCCATCCAGGTCCAGAGATGCATCTCTAAGACAGTCATGAAGAGCCTTTCAGTACAGTCCATTTATTTCCAACCAGACAGTCCTAATCCGTGTGCTGCATCCTGGCAACATAAAGAGTAGTTCCAGAACCCAAGGCATAAAATCAGGAAGCAACTGGGCCACAGTACTGAAGGATCCAGAATGAACCACAAGGGGGCAGAGCACATACGCCTCAGGTTCCCGCTGAGATATTAGTTTCAGTCATTTATCTCAGATGGCTACAACTGTCAACACTCTAAAATTTAAACCTATTAAAGAGATGTCAGAACAGTCCCTCCCTCCCTAAAAAGCAGTAGTGTCAAGTATTGCTATCTGTAGCAAAGGGCTCAAGAGCAACATAAGTAGGTGGACTGTGGGAAATATGTCTAAACAGTAGCAAACTGTAACCCACCATACATGGAAGACATGGGAGTTTATTTAAGAACCAGATCTATTATCAGAATAGCAAAAATAAGAGGGTGGGAAAGCTGCTACTTCTGTGTGTGCCACAACGTCCCTCCCCTCCTCCTCTATGACAACAGTGTATCTGTAGTTCAGAATAACAACAGAAAGTCTTCCCCAAAGTCACGGCCTGTGGGGCTGGCCTGCCTCATCAGCCATGTTAAGAATATAGTTAGCCATGTCATCTTCAGTGGGTGCCTCTGACACCACCCACGATTCATTTGCTCCAGTCATCTGTAGGCGACAAATGGGGCAGTTCCTGTGTCGATCACTCCTGTCAGGGAAGGCCAAGCAAACACGTTTTTCTTTTTTCTAAAAAAACAGGTTTGTTTGAAAAGTACATGGCTTTAAAAATGCAAACAACATAAAAGTGTAAAATGAAGAATTAAATTAATCTTTCTCTTCATCCCAACCTTTAATTCCCTTTCCCAGGAACAACTAGTTGCTGAGGCATTTCACTAGGGATGACTGAAAATGTCAAATGTGCGGGAAAAGAGCGAGTGTGTATGTTCTCTCTGACCTCGTACCCACATCTTATAAACCACTGCGCACCAGTGTATGTAATCTTTCTTTCTTTTCTCCTCTGAGTAGCCTTGGTGGCTTGTCATCCTCCTGCTCCCGCCTGCTCAGGGCTGGGGCTGCAGCATGCTCCCACACACCTGACTTGAGTTTACTCTATTAGAAACACGTATTGTATGGATATGCTGCAGAGTATCTAATTCATCTCCAATAGAAAGATACTTAGTTCCCTCATCTTGTTTGCTACCATCAGCCAAAATATTCAATTCTTATTTCTTCACCCAAACACGGTTTCCTTTTTTTTTTTTTTCTCTCCTTTTTTATTTTTGATACTTTATATACATTTCCAATGTTTCCCCTTTTCTGAGTCTATAGTTTCCTTAATAAGAATTCCTTATGTGTCCTAAGGGGAAGCCCCCTCTTACCAATGGGAGAGTTAGTCAAAGTGTAAAATGTGTAAAGTTTAAATATTTATTTTTAAGTGGAAACCACTGCATCTGGGGACTCATGTTTGGCCAGTGGTAGGCACACTTAGCAGAAAGGGTATTATTAATTATTATTCTGAGAAATTAGGTCATTTTTTTTTAAAAAAAGATAAGAGTCTCTATGTAGCCCTGATTGGCACAGAACTTGCTATATAGACCAGGCTGGCTTTGAACTCACAGAGCTCTGTCTGCCTCTGCCTCCTCAAGTGCTAGGATTAAAGGTGTGCACCACCACATGCAGCAAAAGAAAAGAATTTTGACAAGTTAATTACAATTAAAAGTCTGATAAAATGTCCTTTGGTTTAAAACCAAGAAAACATCAACTGTGCTTTGGCTTTTGTACACAAATTAGAAACTTATTTCAAAAATTAGATGTGAAATTTAAAGTTGGCATACATTATTTGGTTGATTTTGGGTTCCCCAGAGATGGTTTACAAGATAGGCTTTTCTGTATATAAAACGTCACAATTTAAAAGCTGTCAAATTCTGCTTCTGCCCAACAGAAACCAGATTTATCTTCCCACTAAAACCAATTAACACACAGGACATAACGTCTAAAAGAATGGTAGTAGGGGGGTTTCAGATAAAGCGCTGGACATCGGACAAGGGTGTGGCTCCCAAGAACTGAGAAGCAAAGTGAGCCTGTGGCTGTAAGTCAGCTGCCCTGTGAGTCTGCAGGACTCAGAAAAAGAAGTAGGGGAGCTCGGAGGGCCTGGCTGGCTGTTGAAGAAACAGCTAAGGCCAAGGTGACTAGCGTTCACAGGGCAGAACACTGCACAGCAGAGAGTCACACAGAGAGACAGCAGGCCCCTTCACTGACTACTAGAGCCAGCCAGTGTGGGCAAGTGCCAGGAGGCTGAAGCTCTGAGAGATGCATGCAAAGGCCACAGAGGGCATCAGTGGTGCTTCTAACTCTAGGAGCACGAGGTACAGCACTTTGAAGGAGTTTATCTTATCAGTGGGAAATGAGTAACAGGAAACTAAACTTTGCTCTGGGCCTCCTGTAAAAGGACCCCAAAGGTGGAAAGTCCTTCCAAGTAAGCAAACCAGCCAGGCAGTGGTGGCGCACGCCTTTAATCCCAGCACTTGGGAGGCAGAGGCAGATGGATTTCTGAGTTCGAGGTCAGCCTGGTCTACAGAGTGAATTCCAGGACAGCCAGGGCTACACAGAGAAACCCTGTCTTGAAAAAAACAAACAAAACAAAACAAAAAAAAGTAAGCAAACCATATTTCAAAACAAAGCTTGATTATTTATAGTACTAAAAATTATTTACTACTAGATAGGTAAAATTCACATCTGGAAGGCAGATAAGCAGCAGAAAAACACTGTAAGGCATGATGAAGACGAAAAGAGGAAAAGCGATGCAGAACTGATGAGACATTAGAACTAGCAGACAAATGAAAAGCTGTAAGGACACTCACGGTACTAGATCTCCATATCCACTGAACACAGAGACAGAGGCTAAGACATGAGATAAGCAAACACCAGGACACTGGTGAGTACACCCAGAGCAATGGCTGAGACAGAGGACAAGCTCAGGGTCTACCACATGGTAATGGAGGCCAAAGGGAGGGAGTAGAGAAAAGCAGACAGACAAGCTTTGAGAAAACAACGGCTGAAAATGTCCACTGTCAACAGTGCCATCAGCCTACTATGTCAACACAGTCCAGGCACAAGAAACCCGGGTGGGTGGGGTGGTGACAGGGCATCTCCTAACTCAGATCGCCTAAAAGCAGCGGAAAGACAAAGAGCCTACAGCAAGCACAAGAGACAAGAAGGCAGCTGCTCCTACAACCCAAAACGAGATGAAGTGGAGTCCAACGCTGAAGCCTGGAAAGAAAAACACTCTTGGCCTAGAATTCTGTAACAGAAAAAGTATCTTTGGAAAACAACATTCAGATGTTTAACAGAATCATCAAGATGTTCAACAGAATGTGCAGAAGGCTACCAAAAAGTAAGTGGATTTCATAAGACTTCGGGATACAAGATGGATATAAAACTATTTGTCTCCTTATGTACTAGCAACAAACAAGAACTATTTAGAATAGCACAAAACTATGAAATATCCAAAACCACCTCTGCCCAAGATCTGCAACACTGAACACTATAAAACTGCCTGCAGAAATCAGAGGCTTAACTAAACATTAAGAAACCAACTGTCCCAAACTGATGTAGTCAATACAGTATCAATGTCTCTGCAGGCTCCTCTGTGAAGCCTGAGACACTGATTCTAAACTCCCTATTAAAGCATACGGATCAGTGCACATGACTCCAGATGGGGAGACCTGTAGGGCAGCAGGAACCAGGGCAGGGTGAGACTGGAGTGAAACAGACTTAGATCAGTGGATGGAAGAGTCCAGAACTGACTTGTACTTGAACAAATGATTTCAAAAAAGGCTCAAAGGTTAGTAAAAGTGGTCTTTCAACAAATAAAATAAAACTGGAGTATAGCCTTAAATGTGAAACCTCAAACTTGTAGAAGATTAATAATTTCTGTGCCCTTGGAGCAGGAAAAGATTTCACAGAAAGGGTCATTGTCACAAACTGAAATTTAGCCTCACTTAAACAAAACCTTCTCTTTCAGAGACATTCTCAAGAGAAAGAAGACAAGCCATAGATGGAGAGAAAACATGTACAGTCATATAATAATATCTCCTAATAATGAAATGGGCAAAGACTTGAATAGACCATCATTTAAGATGCACTGATGATAACTTGACAGCCAGTAGGGGACATAAGGAGGAGCCATAGAGACACTGCCCCATGCCTGATTACAATGCTGGCTAGCACAGGCAAAGGCAGTTAAACTCCTATGTGGTACTGGAGAGGGCACAAAAAAATAAAAAATAAAAAATAAAAAGAAGATGAGAAGGAGACAGGCACGGTGGCACACATCTATAATCCCAAATTTGGGAGGCTGATGCAGGAGGATTACCACAAGGTCCAGTTGAGACCTTCTTGGTCTCTACACTGCTAGATTTTGTCTCAAACAAACAACCTTTTTAAAAAGTATGATTTCTTTTGGGAGTAAGGTGGCAATTTCTTGAGAAACAAGACCTGGCCACCTGATGTAGCCACCCAAGAAAAAGTCAAAATAGATATCCATAAAACTACTTGTCCACAAACAGAGAAGCCTTTATCTGCACTCACAACGTGGTTAAATCTCGAGCTGAGTAGACTGATTGAAAGATGCTAGACAACAGAGAGAACACTCTGTGTGGTGCTACTTTAAGACGTCTAGCAAATCCAAAGTACTGTTAGCAAATGAAAGCAATTAACAGCTGCCTAAGAACCAGGCTCCAGGTGATTCTGGGAGTGATGGGTTTGCTCTTCATGTTGTGACAGGTTCATGAATGTGTACATAAATTAAAGCATTTATATTTAGATACATGTAGCTTACTGCATGCCATTATAAATTCTCCTAAATGTTCCATTATCTTGTAAGAAAATGACTTTAATTGGCTGACCTAATATCCATCCAGATCCCACAGTTGAGGATTTGGTACCATACACGTATAGAGAATTATGGTGTGTGTGTGGGGGGGGGGGGGGGCGCAAAAAAGAAAACTGATTCTAGATCCAAATCAGGCATCAAGACTTTCAAAGTAAATGTGTCAAAACCATGCTGCATCCCCACACTTCAAGCATTAGGTATAAAACACTGAGCTAGGGGGCAGCACACCACGAGGACTACTCACAGGACTAAAGAGCCAAGCTCTCGTGGTTAGCACTCAGTATTTGTATTTCCAGTTGTGTATTCACAGTGCCAGCTGACCTCTGCTATCCCCAAGGGCAGTGGGTGACTTACCATTTATCAATACACTTCTGACAGAAGCTGTGAGCACAGGGCAGGATGAGGTCAGCTCGTCCGTCCATGCAGATACAGCACTCCTCCTCATCAGTCAGCTGCTTCACCCTGTGTATGACAACTGAGCTGGACAATGACAGTCTCTGTGCATATGCTTCCTACTTTGTCTCACTGCCTTAAAAAGTACCAGTAAACACCCACAGTATAAATCACAGCATGACTTCCCATGCAGAGTGAAGGTCAGACCAAAATTAACATCTTTTGGGCAGAGCAAATATATTACAGAATAAAAACTAATGTTAAGTTTCTAAAGACTATAAAAGACAGATCCTGTGCAGGTTAAAGAAAACTAAATCTGAACAAAAACTGCACATTTAAGTCTTTCTGAAATAACTCAGCCCATTTTAGGCATATTGAATTTATATACAGGAAATTAGCCAGTAGGTAATTTATTTGCCACGAGGGACACACAGATGCCCTGTCATCGGGGCCTTACAGTGGCACTGACAGTGTCGGAGGAGAGAAGTGGCAGCAGGGTCCTACGTATCAGGTGCCAGAGAAAACACAAAAGGGCGGAGCCCAGCTGAGACTGAGGGAGCTCGGGAGAGAAACTTCTAGGGATGGCTTGTAGCCAGCACCACAGGCACCATGCTCCTGCACATGGAGATTAGTCAGTTCCAACTCCAGTAGCTCAGCTTAAAATATTCATTTCCCTCTGCTCTCAAAACCAACTTCTGCCTCAATTAAATGATTTTAAAAGTGCATACAGCTGTTCTATGGCTAGTCACCCCATAGGTTGGTTAGGTTTTTGAAATATAGTGTTTCCAAAAGTGATTTTCAATGTTCTATTCTTTATGCTTTCCTGCTGTTTTAAACTGACTGTTTCACTGTATAGCCCCACCCTCCTTAAGGGGAGGGGCGGGGTCTGATATAACCGCCATTCCCTGCACAGCATGAATGTCGGCAATAACACTGGGAATTGTTGGCCTGAACATAATATAAATAAATGTCAAACGTATAGCATGAATAGTATGAGCCAAGTAAAGTAAGTACTTTTGGAAATGTGAGAGAAAAAAAATCACAGGACTTTGACAGAGAACTAGGAGCATAAAGTAAGTCATGGCGGCATAAAAGAAAACATAAAACCTGTGTGTGTGTGTGTGTGTGTGTGTGTGTGTAAGGCTGCATGACACTCAGGAGTTAAACCGAGAGGAAAAGACTGATTATATAACAAAGACAATGTGACAATGTGATTCTTTAATGTCAAAATACTAACCCTGAACCTGCTCTAACAGGCACACTGGAAGCAGCGTGAGTCCCTGCTGACACAGGACTTCAGGTAACAGAGCGGAGAGCAAGGGCAGCCTACAGAGAAGGAAATCAGGGAAAACCTTGTCTCACGGTGTTCTTGAGAGACAGCTAGGCTGGTGTAAGGAGCATTACAACAGACATACCATCAGGGTGAGGTAACAGATTAATGTTTGCTTCTGTCATGGAGAAAAGCATGTCCATTGAATTGAAATGGTGAAATGGGTGAAAACCTATATGCACAGGGATCTCATGTGTGCTCACACACACATTCGTGTATACACACATATACACAATACAGCAGTCACATATAAATAAACATATCAACATTTGTACACGTATCTGACATTTCAATGCCTTTTCAGATCCACTGACTTAGCATTTCTGCTTATGGGCTTCAAAGCTTCACCCGAGGATGTCAGCAACTGAGAGTACAACAGACTCCCCAAAGAGTGACAGGGTGTTCTGACAGGAAAGTTTCAGAGTTAGGAGCAGACAGCTATAAATGACAGCACCAGTAAAGACCCACAGTATAAATCACAGTAGCCTGAGAAGAATGAGACAGAGATTGCTGAAAGAAGCTACTCCGTATCCACACTGTCTTGCTACCTTTCCAGCAGCACAGTGACAGGACAGCCTCTAGGGTACAGAGAACCACATGAACACAGGCTGGAGACACTTACTCTGGAGAACAGGGCTCAATGGGAATTTGAGTAGTTTTCAAACATTTAAAGGGCAGAAGAGATCAGACTTGTTTGGTGGAATTCCAGAGGGCATGGCCTCTGCACTCAAGGGCACTCTAATAATTTACGAGTAATGGTGACAGGTGACTCACCTACACACACCGCTACGTGCTGGGCACTTTCTGTGTGTCCCATCTATTAACTCACTCAACTGCCTGGCAGTCCTCTGGGGCACAGGCCGTCTCCCTCGTCCCCTTACAAAGGTGAGGAACTGATGAAGGAGAAGAGTGAAGGCTCGAGCACAGGCCAGTAGATTCCAGGGCCTTTGCTGTGCTGCCTCCAGAGGGCCAGACTACTCTGAGGCAAAAGGGAGAAAGAAGACTTTCACACTAGTGAAGCTATCTGGGGGTGAAGGCTGCTTCTTTGAGGCAGTGGGTCTCACAGAGCTGTGGGGTTAGTAGCAATGCAACTGGTAAGCCCAAGCTGGCTTCCATTTGGTGAACTTAGCTCAGACGTGACAGTGCAGAGCACAGACAGAGCAGCTCCTGGCACCAGTGGCATCGGAGCACCACAGAGCTGGCCGATCTCCAGTTCCTCCTCCAAACCACTACGCTGCAATGGGCTAAACGTGAGTCTCATCTACGTCAGCTTCTAGTCATGCACTTATTCTTCTAAGTCTGCTTCCTCATCTGACCAACTGTGTTCCTGTGGAGTCACTGTTATGATTTAAAGAACTGCAAGTACACCACAAACACTTGCTATTAATAGAACTATGCCTCCAACATGAAGCAAAACTGTAGAAGGCCCCCAGACTCTCCTCCTACTGGGTACTCCTACTGGGCACCACTGGAGGCTCACAACACGGGAAGCCAAGTGCTGGCTTACCCAACCAGCTGGCATTGCTTTCCTAGTCTGAGTCACACTTTCACCACCTTCCTGAAGATGACTGCAACAGGAACTTTTTACCTGCTGTGGTGTGGCTACAGAGGCAAGTAACCCACTCTCAGCTTTCAAAACACTTAGAAAAAGATCACCACAAGGAAAGAGCAGAAAATCAGACCTCTGACAGGCCTAAGCACTGCTACAGCACTATGACACGCACACAGCAGTCTGGTAACATAGCCCACTAGTAAACCTAAGAGGGAGATATAAATGGAAAATGCATGTCAACTACAACAGCACAGCACGTGGAAACCAGCTGATTACGAGTGAAGTGAAAATGCAGCTGGAACTGAAGAAGAGAGAGAAACTCCTGTCAGACACACTAACTCTAAGGAGGACACAGTTGACAGATTCTGCATCACACCACCCAGTGTCACAGTAAAACAGAATATTAACATGCCTGGAACCACAGAAGCCTTTTTCCAGGGAGGTGTTTACAAATTTAATTATGTCACATCAAGCAGAAACAGGTGGGAGCTTTCACACACCAAAAGCATGGGGGGAGAGCTTAGAAAGAACAGTAGGATATGAGGCCCTAGTGGACAAGGCCATCATGGCAAACCCCAGCTGACGTCACTTCCTCCTGCTGTGCAGTGTCCATGTGTGCACCACTGCTTTTCTTCCCTGGCAAGGCCTAAAGACAACATTTAAAAATGTAACTTCCAATTAAATAACTTCTGAAATGATTTTGCCAGACTCTTGGATCTAATTTTATAAGGGGCTTTGACTGTTTAAAAATCTGTTAAAGGGAAGGCATCAGTATCTCCTGTCTAAATGTAGGAGACAGAGAGTAGGCAGTGAGCTAACAAACATTCCCTGCTATGAGTTGCCTTAGTCTGGGAATGAAATGAACGGAAGGACAGACTAACCTAAAACTGACCTGCCTACAACAGGCTGCGACAGCAGAACTGAGGCTGGCACAGAGCACTAGGGAGAACATACTGTGACCTGAGCACTTGGCCTATTCACTGTACTGTGGCTCACACACCTGCCCATCCACAGACTAGCCTGACAAGATGTTACAGAGGATGGGTTCCCATCAGACTCTTCAGAGGTGGAGCTCTGAGCCAACACTCCGGCAGCTTGACTTGTGATGTCTTTATATAGCTGAATAAACTGGTATAAATTCATGATCCGCGATGCTTCCACAATGCCACTGCTTTTGTTAATCTAGAAACACAAAGGGAGGGGGGAACAGAGATGCACATCGGTCAGTCAAATATCCTGGGAAATAGAACGTTAGGTGCGCAATATATCTAGGAAAATAAAAGTCTAAATAAAAGAACACATATGTTTTTTCAGTTGTGTGGTTCATCAGAGAACTTATTAAATTTTCCCATCTGACATCCAAAGCAACCTTGCAAGGCTGATCAAGTACCTGCCTGCCGGAGTTGATAACGTCAGGTGACTTTCCAGAGTTGAGAAATTAATTTTAGAGATTATTGAAATTTTTCACTTTAATATTTTAATTAATTCTTTTTTGAGACATGAGCTTGCTATGTCACCCAGGCTGGCCTAGAACTGGAGATCCCCCTTCCTCAGCCTCCTGAGTGTTCGCATTACAGGCATGAACTATCATTACAAGCTAATAATTTTTTTTTCTTTTTCTTTTTTGTTTAAATTCACTTTACATCGGATCACAGCCCCCCTCCCTCCTCTCTTCCAAATCCCTCCCGCCATTTCCCCCTCCCCTTCTTCTCAGAGAAAGGGAGTCCTCCTTGGGTACTACCCCACCCTGGGGCATCTCGTCCCAGCAGGACTAGGTACATCGTCTCCCACTGAGGCCCAACTAGGCAGTCCAGGTAGGAGAAGGAGATCCAATGGCAGGGATCAGACACCAGGACAGCCTGGCTCCACTGGTTAGGGGACTCAACATGAAGACCAAGCTGCACATCTGCTACAAATGTATAGGGGATCTAGGTCCAGCTCCTGCATTACAAGCTAATAATTTTTAATAAAGGATTTAATTATGCTATTCTGTGACAACTGAAAGGATGATAATAACTATTCCCTCCCCCTCCTCCTCTTTGTGTGTGCATGGGTGTGTAAAGGCTAGAGGTTAGTCTTGGGTATCATTGCTCAGGACACTGTAATGTCTGTCTGATGTTTTCTTACTTGGCCTGGAACTTGCTGATTCTACCACAGTTACAGACCAGTAGGCCTCAAGGATCTATCTACCTGTCTCTGCCTCCTCAGTCCTGCAATGCTTGGCTTTTTTTTAACATGGGTTCTGGGGATCAAACACAAGACACTCTGCCAACTGAGTTATTTCTTCAGTCCCTTTCTTATATATATATTTATGTTCTGTTTTATACTTTTAAACTAAAGCCAGAATGCTATATTAAACTACAAAAAAGCAGTTGAATTTTATGATTTCCACAAATGAAGTGGAACCAGTGGCCTGGAGCTCTTCCATAGATTGTATCTCTGAGCACTTTCAGAAGACTTCAGAAAATCAAAGTGGGACATATATTATGTGAAAAAACTAACTTGGTCGAATGAGGGTGTGATAGTCTTAAAGAGCTTGAGATAATCAGATTGATTACAGGTAGGAAAGACTTCTTAGCAGACGAGGTGGTAGAGAGGTCCAGATGAAGCTAAGAGTGGTGGTACATTCCTTTAATCCCAGCATACAGGAGGCTGGGGCAGGACTGCTTCAAGTTTAAAGCCAGCCTGTGATACAGAATGAGTTACAGGCCAGCCTGGGTTATGTAATGAGACCCTGTTTCAAAATCAAACAAATAAATAAAAAGTAACAACAATATCCAAAGACTGTGGAGGCAGAAGTTGAGAAATCTTACATGTGCATCAAAATAAATGGAAGGCTAGAAGGTACAAGGTTAGAAACGATGTAGAAAGATGGACTGGCTGTGTGTGGTAGTGTACACTCAAACAAGCCCAGGACCCAGGAGGCAGGATCACAGTAAGACTGTCTCAAAGAGACAAAGAACCAAGGAAGTGACAGCAAAATGTGCTCATGGAAATGAAAATATGAGAAGATAGACACACATATATTTAAAATTATCGCAGCAGTGTCTGGATAAAAATGATGTTATAACTAATCATTTATTATTTTTTCACTATCTGAGAAGGTAGAAAAAATTGAGACTCAAGAATGGGCCAGACTTCATATCACGAAAATGTGGAATTATATATAATAATCAAATCCCTGATTAAATTTTGAGAAGCTAATATCTATGTGGAGATTCAAACATACAAGATTCTTTGTAATAAAAAACTATACAAAGAGTAGAAGGCTGTAGTGACTTGACTTCTCTAAAAATAAAGAAATATTCTAAGAATGGGTTTTCACTTTAATCCCAGGTGTGGAGATATGGGGCTGCTTCAGACTGTCTGGAGCAGCTGACTATGATTTGCCTTGTGCTCTAGCAGAGGCATAGTTTTGCCAGCTGCAGATAGTTTCTGCGATGATGTGACATTTGGAATTCTGGGAACTTTTCAGAGGGTACATAGATGCTGGAGCCCAGAAAGGCAGGGTGGATTTTTGGTTGTTTAGGGAGGTTGGCTGCAGTTTGTTAGTATTGTGGTCAAAGAAGAAACAAGAGGAAAGAAATTAGATTCACAGATTTTCCTAATTTCTCTCTCTTCTTCTATCCGTATTTCTCTCCTATTTAATGTTAGGAGGTGAAACCGGGAGGTGGGGGTGGCAATAAAGGGTGGAAAAAGAAGAACCCACAAAGTAGCAAAGACAAATGAAATAGAACAAATGAAACATGACAGATTTACAGAAGCTTTTGGAATAAGCCTTCAAAGCTGAGGAAAGTGGGCCAGTGTTCTTTTGAAACTGCACAATACAGAAGAAATAAAGTATGGGGTCATTCATAGAAGGATCTTACTGTATTAGTGAAATGGGTCATACAAAAACTGTTCTAATAACAGAATCCCTGTATTTACTGAATGTCCACAATGCAGGTGTGATAGTCACAATGTACAATGCTGTAGGTACTAAAGACACAGCGTGCATAACACAGAACCCCCTGCTCCATGCACGCTTCATGATAGGGAGAAAAACAAAGCACAGACTAGGGAGCACGGAAATCAGATGAGGCAGGGAGAGAGGATGTTGGGGGGTAAGGGAGGTTCCAAGGTAAAAGTAACAGTTAAGAACTAGAAAAGGCACCGGAAGGAGTCACATGTGCTACCTGGCGATGTTCGCTGGAAATCAGTGTGGAAGAGTAAACCAGGGAGAGGGCAGCTGAGGGGCAAGGAAGACCTGAAGGTAAAGGGGACATGTAAGAACTAGGGGCGGTGCAGGGTAACTCACACAGCTACCTGAGGGTCAGGTACTACAGCTGCAGTAGTTGGTAGTGTAAAGGTTGTTTGGCAGATGTGCACCTGGTGAGGAGCACAAGGAATCCAGCAAGGAGCCAGAAGTGGGTGAGACAGAGGGAAAGGCGATGAGACCCAAGGTTAGAAGGTGAGGTGGTGATGAAATGCAGAACTTTGCTGATCTCAACAATGACTGTGACTTTTATTTCAAGAACACAAGAAGCCATTGGAATGCTTTGAGCCAAAAAGTAACACGATCAACTTCACACTTCACATGTGATGAGGGATGGCTGCTGTGCTGAGAATACAGAGGGATGCCAGAACAGAAGCAGGGAGAGCACTTGGATGGTAACTGGAATGAACACCCTTGGTGAGAAGTGGTGGCCACCATGAACAGAGTGAGAGTGGGGCAGATATGGAGAGAGCATCTGGATTCTGAACATAGTTGTCTGGGGCACTGAAGAAGAAAGACAGTTGCATGCACACAAGTAGATATAGTCTATGTGTGTGCACACGTGTGGAGGGCAGAGGTCAACCTTGGGCATCACTGTTTGCTCCTCAGGACACCTTCTACCTCCTTTTAACACAGGGTTTTGTGTTAGCTTGGAACATAGGAACTGAACTAAGCTGGCTGGCTAGGGGCTCTAGGTATCCTATCCCCGCCTCCCTAGTGCTGAGAGTACACTACTATGCCTGATTTTTTTTTTTCTTTTTTCAACTGTGGGTTCTGGGAATTGAACTCAAGTCTTCATACTTTCATGGCAAGGGTTTTGCTAACTAAACTCTTCCCAGGCCTGTCATGAAGTTTTGTTTTCTTTTCTTTCTCTTTCTTTCTTTCTTTCTTTCTTTCTTTCTTTCTTTCTTTCTTTCTTTCTTTTTTAAATATAGTGAGGATTATTTTAAAAACAAATTCCTTTTTTAAAAAAGATTTATTTATTTATTTATTTATTTATTTATTTATTTATTTATTTAATGTATGAGTACACTGTAGCTGTCTTCAGATACAGCAGAAGAGGGCATCAGATCCCATTACAGATAGGTTGTGAGCCACCATGTGGTTGCTGGGAATTGAACTCAGGACCTCTGGAAGAGCAGCTAGTGCTCTTAACCGCTGGCTGAGCCATCTCTCCAGGCCTCATGAAGTTTTCTTAATAGTCACTTCAGTACATAAATTTGGGAGTTTTAAATATTTACTTATTTAATTTGTATTAGTGTTTTGTCTGTCTGTATGTATATGCACTACATGTATGTCTGATGCCTGAGGAGTTCGGAAGAGGCCATCAGATTCCCAGGAAGCCGAGTCACAGATGGTTGTAAGCTACCATGTGGGTGCTGGGAATGGAACCAAGGTCCTCTGCACGAGCAACAAGTGCTCTTAATTGCTGAGTCCCCTCTCCAGGCCCCTCAGCACATACTTTTAAATTAATCTAATAACTTTTCTAATGTCATACCCACAAAACATCCCAGCTAAGCATAATTTAAGATTTTAAAAAAAATGAACTCAATATTATAAGTATAGTTAGAATAGTATGTAGACAGACAAGAGAGGTAGGTCTTACTATAAAGTCAGAGGTTAAAACACAGGTGCTTATAATTTTTTTAGAATCATAAATAGGCAGCTCTCAGCCAAATGTGGTGAATGCACACCTTGTACATTCAGCACTGGGGGCAGTGAGGCAGAGCACTGAGTTTCAGGACACCTAGGCTACACAGTGAGACCATTAATTCCAAAAAAAAATTTTTGATAAAGAGAAGAAGCGTAACACTTTCAGTCTTAAGTCATTTTTCCATATTAGACTTCACTTGTTCTCAGCCAAATATTGGCTTTGGAAGATCCTTTGCAAAGAAATGTAAATAAAAAATTCTATCAGTCTCCCTCCCAAAAAAACCAAACCAAAACAAAACGCAAAAGAAGACTTTAATGGCCTTTGTCTTTAATATTTTTATTTTCTATTTAGAATCTTATTTTAAGAAAGAGTTTTGACAGAGTACAGTAATTTAAATGAAACAATACAGTAACATAGTGAAAGCTTGGAGCAAAAAGAATTTGATTAATAATAATACCAAACAAACATTAACTTTGTATTGAAAGGAGCAACAGGAAACCAAAAGACCAGAAGCCTGACAGTCTTACGGTCTGATCATTTTCTACAGTTTGTAAAGGTCTCTCCTTGTAAACTAAGTATTTCATGAAATAATGGAGAGTAATCACAGTTTAGGCAACATGTGTATCAAACTCTAGGAAAGTCTTAGCCCTGGCCATGCAAAGCACAGTGCCTCTTCGACAGGTTTTTATTGTCCAGAACAAGATACTGCACACAAAGCACAGTATTTCAGCCATGACACATAGGTGCAAGAACAGTTCCTGCCCAGAGAGCCACAGGGAAGCGAGGGGCTGAACAGACTATTCTACTCTTAATACTGTTATGTTAGCTATGTTATGTTATGTTATGTTATGTTATGTTATGTTATGCTATGCTATGCTATGCTATGCTATGCTATGCTATGCTATGCTATGTTATGTTATGTTATGTTATGTTATGCTATGCTATGCTATGCTATGCTATGCTATGCTATGCTATGCTATGCTATGTTATGAGAGCTACTGGAATCTGGAAGAGGCAAGAGGACTCCTGTGGAGGGAGACTACAGATGAGACGGTATCTGAGAGGCCTGTGGAGATCAAGTTTGAACATGCAAGAGTGACTGTTTCACTTTAGTTGCTGGCGTGCCTGCTTTTATTTAGGCATTTTCCACTCCCTAAAATGTCTGAGGAGTCAATACTGGTTAGTCTGATCCAAACCAATCATTCTTTCCACGAATAAGAGAGGGGTGGGTATAAGTGAACACTGACCAATGGGTTATAGAGATCTGCTGACCCTGTGACCAGCTCTGGAACCAGTATATCAGAATTTGCTGATGCATGAGAAAATAAATGGCTTTTGTTTAAAATAGTTGGAAAGGAGTGCTATGTGACTTGTGACCCTCACAGACAACAGAAGAAACGGGCATCCTAGTTGAGGAAACTTAGTGAACAGAGGGTGTGCACTTAACTTAACTTAGAGTTAACACTTCTAATTCAACACTGGTGGGCATGCAGAATGCAGGAAGGAATAGTGAATAAAGCAGAGAAGAAGTCTGGAGTCATATGCTAGGAGTCATGAATGCCACATACGGGAGCAAGGGAGGTCTGTGGCAGTGAGGATTGAAGTGTGTTAAGCAGGTCAGTGAGTTGAGGAGAGCTGTGCTTCAGAAAAGGCATTTCACAGCTGCATAAACTGGAATACGGAGAGTTTTGAGGGTGTGGAGATTAGCAGAGTCTATGGCAGAAGGAACAGGGGCCTGAACTGTGAAAAGTTTCCTTAAGGGCATGACATCTGCCTGCATTCTGAGTTCCTGGTGTAATTGCTCACATATCTACTTGAATCAACTACAAGTAAAACACAGCAGCGGTAAAACTGACAACCCACTAGGGAAATGTGACAAACTTCCAAGGTAATCTCTAGGATCTGTGACTCACCAACATTTATTTTCAGTCTATTATCCCATTCATTCTAGTCAATATACATATATACATATACATATACATATACATATATATATAAAATACATATATCATAAAGTTTTTCCTTTTTTTAATTAATGAAATCGAGTGTTCTTAAATCATTTTCTGAGATAACTCTAACTCTTCAGACTACCTTTTATCCTTCAAGATTTGCTTAACAATAGTAGACTCCATCCATGCCCATGAACAGAGTACTATCATCTATATGATGTAGTTCAGACTGTCAAGTGACTCATCTGGGGAGAGTCTGACTGGTCAGGAATGGACTTCTGGGCATTATAACTGTGTAAATTATGGCTTGCATGGCTTATCTTACCTTTTAGAAGAAGGGTTGAGACAGAAGGAGAGCTAATAAAACTCATTTCCTCTCAAGGCCTGCAGCTAAGAATTGCTATTCTAATTAACTTACTGGGAGAAGGAAGCTTGCTTTCTGCAACAGCTTCCATGATATTTTTAGCAGTTATCTACAATACAAAAACTAAACTACAAGATAGATCGTCCCTCATAAAAAGTCCACTCCATAACTCAAAACTACTACAACCTCTCTGATGGACTGTTCTTACATGAATATAATCCAATGTTCTCAAAAAAAGGGATTTCCTGAGATAACTAACTTTTAAGGCATCATCTCAGAGCTAACTATGGTGTCTTCTGGGGGCCCCACACACGCTAAAGCTTCAGAAGACAGTTGGAGGTGGGGGTAATTTGATTGCCACTTCCTCTGACTGCAATGATCTCTGTAACTTGGCAATTAAACGACAGCGAGAGTCAAACAGCTTGAAGGCAACAACAGTATCAAACGATGCTGTGAGGTGACTCAGTAAAGCGACAGCCACCCAGGAATGAAGGCCCAAGCTCAGTCACTCAGGAACAACATAAAATCTGGGTACAATAGCATGTGAATGCAAGCCTAGTGCTGGGGGAGCAGAGATTAGCAGAACCTGGGCATGGGGTGGAGTACATGGCCTGCCAGTCTAGACAAAACAGCAAGTGAGCTTCAGGTTCTATAAAACACCCTGTCTCAAAAAAAAAAAAAAAAAAAAAAAAAGGTGAAGAGCAACAGAGAGGCAGAAACCTGATGCCGACCTCTGCCTCGACAATGATGTATACGTGCATATATACACTACCACATACCACACACACACGCCCCCAAGCTTTATAAGACTAACAAATCGACATTTATTTATAAAATCTATTATATTATTAAATGTGCCTCTAACTACCAAAACAGTATAAGCTCTGAAACAGAGGATTCTACCAATCTTACCTTGGTACAGACCACCCGTACAACCACTTTCCAAAAGGCAGAGGAATCAGACCCAGGTTGTACCTCAAAGAGAAGATGCTTTTCCTGGCCAGCAGCTACCTTAGCAGTTCTGAAAAGAAGCGAGCACAATTGTTATTTTTATGGAAAGATAAGAGAGCTTTGAAACCAGACTCAAGAAACCCTTTCCAACAGGGAAGGAAATAAGAAGACAGACAGAAGTGATTATAATAAATAGACTCCTATAGCACAGGAATAGAGCATGTTCTGAACACACACTTAGTTTCTGATGTTTTTAAAGTCAAAAGCTCTATGAAATACTCATCCTCATATCTATATTTCAATGGTCTTTGAGTGTCTAAAAAAGATATTTAGAAAAAAATTAGTCCAAGGCTGGGCTTGGAGTCTGTGATCTCAGCACTTGGAGATAGAAGGACGGAGAATCAGAAGTTCAAGGAGAGCTTGAAGCTAGCCTGGGCTGCATGAGGTCCTGCCTAAAAGAAAACAAGCAACAACACCACTGACAAACATAGCCTAAGAAACCTAGGACTTAAAGCAAGAGTTTACTGGCTTAGTGTACACAAATGCTGACCAAAACCACACAGTCCTGGGGAATCCCATTCTTGCCTGAGTTCTGTTATATGACCACATTAACATACCTTTGGAAAGCTTTTAATTTACAGTATTTTTGGGTTTGGCCAGGTAAAACAGTTTGTGGTATTAAGTATAGTCCCACTGCCCTTTCCTCATGCAGTGGTTACAAGCCACGCTAGCATAAGACCACACAACACTCTCAGTACCTTGCCATCAACACCAACTACAATCATCTGAAGACCCAAGACTGCAGCCCCCTTTATTACCGCTGACTGTTCTCTGAACACTAGCAGGACAGCTGAAAACAGTAAGTGCCTTCCAGCTAAGTAAAGCAACCGGCCTCAATCCGTACAGTCAGCCAAGGGAAATAACTCAGCTGTGCCAGCTTCCAGTTGTTTCCTGGATACCAAGGCACTCCTCTGTAAGACTGACCTCATGCTGGAGGGCAGCAGGAAGCACTATACCAATGAAATGCTCAACTGTAGCCCATGGAAATGAGTTTCAAGCTACAGTGCTGGCATTGCTTAGTATACAGATACCGGCAAGAGCTTAGGTTTATTTCTTAACACTATTATAACAAAAAACAAAAACAAAAAACAAAAAAATGAAACCCATCAAAAATAAAACAAAACCCCTCAAACTCACTCAAATATCCTGCGCCAAATAAGTAAAAGGAATATATTTTTTACTGTTACCCAATAATTTAGAACACAGGTGATATCACAGGACACAGGTTTTTTTTTTTTTTTCAAGAACCTTTAGATCAATAAGCAAAATTTCATCCAATAATCTGAGTTTACATATATAAATTTAAGGACTACAGGATGGCAAATGTTATTAAATTCCTAGGAGCTGGAACAATGCATGGGAGAAATGGTCCAGGGCTTGGTAAGGCCCTTGCCATCAAGCCTGACCACCTAAGTTCAATACCTGCAACACTCATGGTAGGAGAGAACAAATTCTGGCACGCTACCTTCTGATCTCTACATGTGCACTGCACCCATAAATAAATAAATGTATTTAAAAAAAAAAAAAAAAGCTGGAACAAGAATAAGGTACCCAATTCTTCTGATACTACTAAATTCTTGGTCCTGTTTTACTCCTACAAATATGATCTCATAAACGAGCTATTTTTCTTTTTTTTAATAAGTAAAATCCAGTGTTCTTAAAAGAAGGCAATTCCTAGCCGGGCAGTGGTGGCACACGCCTTTAATCCCAGCACTTGGGAGGCAGAGGCAGGCGGATTTCTGAGTTCGAGGCCAGCCTGGTCTACAGAGTGAGTTCCAGGACAGCCAGGGCTACACAGAGAAACCCTGTCTGGAAAAAAAAAAAAAAAAAAAGGAAAAAAAAAGGCAATTCCTGATAAATCCTTAAGACTGTCCTTTAGCCTTCATAACTGACTGAAAATACAGCTACATTCATAAAGAAGGTATGATCGTCTTACCTAACATGTTTCATATCATTAGTATGTCCTTTATGTCATAAAAGCCTCTGAACCGGTGCATACACATCACTGCATACTATTGATAGTGACTATACTACTACAAGTTTGTATATGGTGGTCCTGGGCTTTGAGGTGGTTGAATAAGAAGTAATGTAGGATAACAGAAGAAACTTCCAATTCAGGGATGGTTGGAAGTGTCATCAAAATTTGAGTAATCAATTAAAATGGTTAATCAGTTAAAATGCTCAAACCCTTGGCACAGTGCTTTGTGTATATTATGTACTCTGTGATAACTGGTTAGATTGAAGAGACTAGAGAGAACCTTTAAGATATTACTTAAGGGGGCTGGAAAGATGGCTCAGAGGTTAAAAGCACTGACTAAACCTCCAGGTGACCTGGGTTCAATTCCCAGCACCCACATGTAAGCTCATAATGGTCTGTAACTCCCTTTCCAGTGGATCTGGTGCCCTTTTCTGGCTTCTACAAGCAACAGGCATGTGTGTGGTGCACAAATATATGCAGGAAAAAACTCATGCACATAAAATAAAATACAAACATTTTAAAGATATTATTTAAAATACCTTAGGCAAGTTTTAATTAAACTCCCAAAGACAGAAGACAGAATAAAGAAAATACAGAATAAAGAAAAGTAGACGTATGTGCTACCAGAGGAAGGTTTAAGAGGAAAAGGTGTCACCCACCCATCGGCCACAGCAGGAACAAACCAGCAGTATCAAGAAAGCATAGGGGACTGAGGTCATGCAAGGGCAAAGAGCCCTTTGTATTTTAAAAGCTTTTATATCGATCAGCACAAAAACTGAGGTGAAATCTATAAAGAAAAACTAAGTTCAAGGTGGAGAAACTGGCACTCTATCCTCGACTGAGACCCACTCAGGAGCGGTGAAAAGACTTAAAGTGACCCCTCAGTGCATGTGCACGTTAGTGAACAACAGGTGGCCACACACACTAGTACGCTGGGATGATGCCCTTGACAGTGGCAAACTCTCTGCTGTTTATGTGCTCCTTTTAGTGCAAGTACTTTTACACAAGAGTCAACGAGTCTCTTAATACACAGCAGTTGAGCTACAGTACATTTTAGAATTGTTTTGCTATGCCTGTTGCCTGTATTCTAAATAAAATTTTAAGTTCTTCCCACTCCTCTGTTCCCTTTCCACATTTTAAAATAGCTACACTGAAGTCTACTGAGAGCAGGCAGTCAATGTAGCACTTCCTAACTTACACTAAAGATCTCACTCTCACCACCAGTGCATGCGGTTACCTCCTACAGTCATGACAAATAGGGGCACGAAGGGAAAGTAGAATGAGGACGAGCAAGCCTTACACATCATTGAGTTCAGCTACTCTCCCAAGAAATTCTTCATAAGTTAAGGAGCCACTTTCTCGAACCAAGGTGACGTGTTTTGCTACTTTTTCTGGTAACTTGTTAATAACCAACTGCGTCTGATCCGAAATTTGCTGTCCCATGGTGAAATGATGTCCTTCGAAATTCAGAAATGGTTTTGCTTCACATAGTTTCTGTTAAATACAATGCAAAAAGTTATTTTATATAAATATAAAAAGCACCAATATACTCTTTGTCCTAGTTTGGGTTACCATTGCTGTGATGAAACACCATGACCAAAAGCAACGTGGGAGCAAAGAGTTCATTTGGCTTACATTTCCTTATCACTCACTGTTCATCAGTGAAGAAAATCAGGACAGCCGCTCACACAGGGCAGGAACCTGGAGGCAGGAGCTGAGGCAGAGGCCATGGAGGGATGCTGCTTACTGGCTTGCTCCTTGTGGCTTGCTCAGCCTGCTTTCTTATAGAACTCAGGATCACCAGCCCAGGGTGACCCCACTCACAATGGACTGGGCCCTTCCCCACTGACCACCAATTAAGAAGATGCCCTACTGGCTTGCCTACAGCCCTATCATATGGACGTAATTTCTCAGATGAGGTTTCCCTTTCTCAGATGCCTTTAGCTTGGGTAAAGTTGACATAAAAATATCCAGTACACCCATCCTTCAAAAAGCAAAGAAAAACTACAAGCACCTGAAGGGGAGATTCAGTCAACTCAAATGAATCTGACATACAATGTATTTAACCATAGTCTTTAAAGTAAAGATCTATGTTAATTTTTCATACAGCTAAATGATTAAGATATTGGAAGAGTGATGGGTCTCTAACTACCAAAACAAAAGCCATTAAACACTCAGACATACCACACACAGAGACACACCACACACACCACACACACCACACACACAACCACACACACAGACACACCATACATACACACACAACCACACACACACTATACACACACACACAGACACACCACACATACACACACAACCACCACATACACACACAACCACACACACATATACACACACACCACACACACAGACACACCATACATACACACACAACCACACACACACTATACACACACACACACACACAGACACACCACACATACACACACAACCACCACATACACACACAACCACACACACATATACACACACACCACACACACACAACCACATACACATACCACACATACACACCACACACACAGACACACCACACACACACACAGACAGACACACCACACAACCACACACAACCACACACGGGGGTGTGTGTCAGGTGACTACATTTTCCTAAGAACATTTCCAGGCTGTCTACTATATGTCATACTGCAAACTAAATGCTCTCCATACATGACATCATTTATTATTCACAGCATCCTATAGGGTAGATGCATTACTGTATCCTTATTCTATGAGTAAAGAAATGGTTAAGTCCATGGCATGAGTCAGATGTGAACTTTGAACTCCCACCTCAAGAAATTCCATTTCATTTACCATTACCATTTCATTTACTATTACATAAGAATTTTAGCAAAAAAACCTCCTTGCTTTATCGCTTAATAAAATTACAGCTTTAAATATAAATATCAGGCTGGCAAGGTGGCAAAGGCACTTGCTGCTAAGGCTGACAACTTGAGTTCTATCCCCAGGACTCACAAGATGGAAAGAGAACCAACCCTTGAAAGTTGTCCTCTGACCTCCACATATGCACTGTAGCATGCACTGCCCTAGACACATAGACACATACACACGAGACAAATAAACATTTAAAAATATGATTTCAAAGTATATGACCGTAAGTATGTATCACTTTCAGTATTAAAACGTAATGTACTGTCTGAGGGTTATTTACGTTACTTTAAATATAGTAAAAGTATAATTACACTATAAACAAAATTTCCCCATTACTATTTTGGATCTGAACATATATGGTAGCAATAAATACTGTATTAGAGGGACAATGAAAAAGAAGTAAATCATGACTACTAAAATCTAATCTCTGAAGGCAAAAGAGTACATTTAAGTATGTCCAAGTGTAACAGATCCATACCAAGTATATCCAAAGAGGAACCATTAAGATTCCCAGCTTAGAGAAGTTAAGTGGTTTCTGGGTGGCACAAACTAGTGACATAACTAAACACAATAGTGTTAAACTCCATTTTATTCTAAGCAAGGACAGTTTCCAAACAAAAATCCCCAAATTCCCAAAACCTAAGAAAAAAATCTAAACTACAACTTATAAAGTGAAAAGTAGGGTATGGCAAGAAAACCCTACCAAGAAAAGCAGGAACTCTATGCTTGACAGACACTTAAAGGACATGCCACCTTATCTCCATGTTGACTCACGTGTGGAAATATGAGTAAATGCCTACAAACCAGCTGGGAATGACTGTCATCGTGGCCTTTCTAAAAGTTATGTTTATCTGGGTGGTGGTGGTGGTGTACACCCTTGATTCCAGTACCTGGGAGGCAGAGGCAGGTGATTGCTGTGAGTTCGAGGCCAGCCTGGTCTACAGATCAAGTTCAGGACAGCCATGACTATACAGAGAAACCCTGTCTTGAAAACTAAAAATAAATAAAGAAATAAAAATATATTTAACAAGTAATGTGTGTACTGCTTATGTCTTAAGGACAAGATGGCGAGCAAACTTGAAAAGACAGGGTTCCTGGCACCACAGGGCACCCAACACAGTTGGGGTAAGGGCAGTAGTCATACAAATAAGTATATAACTACAAAATGAGAAGCACTAAACCAAGCAAGCACAGGGTGCCTTGAAAGCCTGGAAGAGGGTGAAAGACACTGGTCTTAAGTAGGAAAAGAGATTCTGGGCAAACACGAGTCCAGAAAGATAGTCTAGGCTTGTTACAGAGTCAGGGCACGGTGGGAGGACATTTTAGGCAGAGGTCTCTAAAAGCATCTGAGACAGGTAGATTGTAGTACCTTTGAGGGAAATAAAACACATTGGGGTTACTTAGAGAAGGGAGATATTGACATCAAAACAAAAAACAAAATCAAGATGGATATTTAAGATTTTTTTCAGATAACTATCAGACAAGATTAGGTATGCTTGCCTAGTCTGGCTGACTGAAACTAGAATGAATGAACCGTATCTACTGAATAAAGACTCAGAGACTTGCCAAGTCTATAAATACAGCAAGATATTAAATCTTGGATATGTTCTGAAAAGCTAACTGCACAAAAGCACCAAGATAAGATGTGCTTTAAAGCAGCACAAAAACAGAAGTCCTGAGGCTTTAGATTAAAATAACAGTATAATAAATAGGTCTAGCAAAGATGTCAAAAGAATTCTAAACTCCTGCTTAAAGCAGATGTCTACAGCAAGGAGCTTCCCACTCTACCACGTTAAACAGGAGGGTGTTTGTTTGTTTGACTGATTTTCAGCTCAAGGCAGTCACACCTTTAGTAGAGTAGAACATATTCAAGTCATGGGTCTAGAAACAGAAACAAGGCAACTTAGTGTGGCTGAGCACAACTAGGTAATGACCTGGGCAGAACAACAGCCTGTTCAAATATTTGATGAGCTGTCACATGGAAGAGGAAGTAAGATATTTACGTGCGTACAAAGAGCAGATTAGCCAATAAGTACAGAGGCAAAATCCAGACTTACTGTAAGAATGCCCTGCCACACAGCGATGGGAAGGGCTGTTGTAACATATGTGAACTTTTCAATAACATAATATGAAAATATTTAAAGACAGGAAGTTCATCTAATGAGCAGCATAGAGAATTTTCCCGGTGTCAAGTGGGTATTAACATCTAACCCAGCAACTCCCAGCCCCAAATGAGCATCAGAAAGCACAGATATTTCCATGATTGTGATGGTGTCAAAAACACAGTTATGAGGTAGCAAACATAATTTTATGTTGGGGGGTCATCATAACATAGGAACTGTATTTAAGGGTCAGAGCCTTAGCAAAGTTGAGAACCACTGCTTTCAAAATGAAGCGTAACTTCCTCAAGCTTTGCTGTATCCGCTTAATAAACAGTCAGACTCTGATCAGCCAGCCTGAAGTTTCCAATTCCATCTACCTAACAAAGTAAACTAAACTGCTGAAATGGTCTCAAGACCTAATGGAACTCATTATAACTGAATCAAAATTTGTAGGGAGGTAACAGTCCCCTCCAGCTGTTCCGAAGATTAACTGAAATAAACAGCAGGAAACTATACATGTAGTATGGAGAAGTCTTCACAGGAAAAATAAGGCTCTAACTAGGACCCAGGGCACAGATACTTACTGGACAAAGACCAGTAAATCGTGAAAAGATGACAAGACAATAGAGTTGGGGGTAGGGCTGTTAACTATGGGAAAGGAGCGAGGAACGAGTTACTCAGGAAAGTTTGTACTGATTTCTCTTGGCTTTGAGACCTATCGCTGATTATAAGATGTCTTCCTTTCTCCTGGTAAAAGGAAAGTCCTTTTGCATGACTGCTTCATCTCCAGTACACTTCTTTTATCTGCTGCTTTACCTTAAAAGACTTCTCATGCCAAAATGTCTTATTTTAATACCCAACACTGCTCAACAAAACCCATCTGGAAAGAAGCCTTTGTTGTTTCTTGAATTAGAAAATGCCACATTGTGTCCCTGGTACCCTAACTTTGAATGGCAAGGCTTAGTGTGAGGCCCCATATTGTTTTCCTGTAACTGTGTTTAATATCCAGAAAACTGATTCAGTGACTCCGTGCCTGCCTGAGGGCATGGAACGAGGGTGTTCACACTGGCTGGGAGGGAAGACCCTACATTTAACCAATATTAACCAACTTCATCACTAGTGTAAAAATACGATGATTACTTAAGGTAACATGGAGCCACTGGCATGAGTATCCACGAAGGCAATCTGCTGAAGCCACCCTTCAATCACCAGCCTTTTCTTTTTTTTTTTTTTTTTTTTAATTTTTTCAATTTTTTGATACTTTATTTACATTTCAAATGTTTCCCCCTTCCCAGGTCTCCACTTTGGAAACCCCCTATCCCCTCCCCCTTCCCCCTGCCTCTATGAGGGTATTCCACCTCCCACCCACCCACCCACTCCAGTCTTTCCACCTTGGCATTCCCCTATACTGGGGTCTCTAACACCCTCAGGCCCAAGGGCCTCTCCTCCCTCTGATGGCCAACAAGGCCATCCTCTGCCACATATGTGGTCCGAACCATGGGTCCCTCCATGTGTATTCTTTGGTTGGTGGTCCAGTCTCCAGGAGCACCGGGGGCTCAAATCACCAGCCTTTTCAGTATTGCTCTTCAAAGATCTAAAATTATTATCACAGTATGTACCATTCAATGAAGTCACTTTACTCACTTCCCCCATGAGTTCTTCAGGACACACCTGTGCTCTTGCTTCTGGGTAGTAGGTAAGTATATAGTATTTCTCTAGTCAATATAGAAATACTTTATCATTCATCTAGTATTGTTTTATTAGCTCAGTCATCCACACTAACATGACATAGAAGTTAAAATTATACTTATGGATAAAATTGTGAAAACGTATCCCTGACAAATTATATATATATTGGAAATCTTCACAAGTCTCTCTCTCGAAATCACAGAACAGTAGTATTGTTTACAGACATAATATGCAAACCGTTGGCAATAAATTTCAGTAAAATACAAGTCTGTGGACAAGATTCCTCAAAGAGCTATATGACCTCTTCTAGTAAGAGATAGATGTGCTTCCCAACAGCAGCCTGAGGATTTTCTAAGTAAGAGTTGTTATTTTGAAACTCACAGGAACATCAAGGATTCCAAGCATATGCCACATTCTTCAGTGGGTGGCACATACAGCTAATCGCTTCTTTTTCTAACAAATGAGTTGTTGTAGCTCAAGTATTCCTTAGAAGAGTGTAACAACTGCGTCACTAATAATTCTCACACAAGGAAATGACATAGAGGGAAACTGAGACCAACAAAGAGCAAGACGGCTGGGTGAGGGCTGGAGAGTTCAGCATCCAGGAAGCACCAGGCCCTCACTTCTACCTCTGAACCCATGTGAAAAGAAAGCGCAGTGGCACACTTGCGATCTTAGTGCTGGGAAGGCAGAGACAGGAGGATCCCTGGGACTTGCTGGCCACTAGGTGTAGTCTATCCAGATATAAGGCTGACTTCTGGTGTCACACCAGATGACTAGCTGACAATGACTGTGGTATCAAAGGCACCTTTGAAATTTGTTAAATTCTGTAACATCTTCAATCTTAGTAATAGATACTAAGTTCTACAACTGGGACTCCTAGGACACTACTTACCTTATTATTCACTATTTACACAGACTCTATGTTTACAAAGAGGCATTAGCTGTTGAAATTAACACAGATATCTAATGATTAGGCTGGTCAGAGTAGGTGTAGAATCTAGAATGCCTGTTCTGGGGTCAAAGGTATTAAGGAGGAGAAATAACATTAAAGAAATAAAAAAATAAAAAACCCCAAAAAACCAAAAGACTGAAAACCTATAAACAAATAGAGTACTGAGTAATTGCAGTTCTAATAGCACCAGTGTGTTTAGTACGTACACTTCTGACTTAGAAAAAATATATTCTCTTTGCACCTGCTCTACCTTTTTTGGAAGAGAAATCAACTTCCTCTAGTTAAGAGAATTTAGATATATTCAAAGAATATATATGTCACATATATATATACATATATATGTATATATACACACATATGTGTGTGTGTGTGTGTGTGTGTGTGTGTGTGTGTGTGTATATATATATATATATATATATATATATATATATATATATATATATATATATATATATGGTTCCCTTATGCCAAATGACAAAGACAACATATTCTTGAAAAACACAATCATATTAAGGAGGAAAATAGACAGAAACTGAAACCAGCCAGCACGAAAGGGGTAAAACAAAATCCATGCAACTCCGGAGAGTTCTCAATTCAGAAAGCATTACTTCTCAAAGACAGCTATCAGGGCCATTGGTCGGGTGGCAGTTCACAGCAGGTAAAATTCTGAAGGATGAACTTCATTCTATAGCAAGCATGGTAAAGGGGTGTGTGGAAAAGATAATCTTAGTTTGAGAAATAAGGATTAAAAGCAACTGGGAGTGTTACTGGAGCTACATGTATGCCAGGAGAAGGACATGAAATCCTGGGCATCAGGAAATGGGGTTGGGCCAGAATACGAAGGTACACTGCCATTTATTTAATAGGTAGGCTGGAGACAAATTCCAACAATAGTAACCCCACATTTTATAATGAAACTGCACACAGAAGGCAACATACCCTACAATTATGATTAGCAAGGAAACTTTTTTTTTTTAATGTCGGTTCTCAAGGTAGCAATTAGCTTGACAAGCAAAGGCCCAGGTGCACTGCCAGAGCGGGTTTAGTAGGAGGGTTGGCTGACACCACAGGCCCAGGCTTTCCCCTCAGAAGCCTTGCCCTGTGGCCACCCTCCCGCCCCGGGCCCCCGCCCCTCGGCCCCTCCTTGGCGCACCTACTCCGCTAACCAACAGCTAAACTGCTCAGAGCGCCAGCGCCAAGATTCAAAATAGCTCGAGCTGGTCCCAGAAACCTCTCCTCAGCACCACCGCGAAGGCAGACCCAGAGCATCCACCCGTCCCTGGAATCGGTGCCCAAAGCCGGCAGCCGAGGCCCTGACTAGAGGGCCCTAGCTCCCCGGAAGCCCCGCTCCACACCCTGGTGCTGCCCGGGCCTCCACTCCCTGCTCCAGGACCGTGGAGCGGCTGGGAAGGGACACAGCGAGGAGGCGGCGCTGCAAGGCTCACCCTGTTCAAGGCATCGCTCTCCCCGCGCCAGGGACGCCGCCACGGCCGCTGCTTAGCTAAACCCGCTAGGCGGCAGCGGCGCGGCCGGCAAATCAGTCGCACCTCAGTGACGTAAGGTCACGCCCTCGCGCGTTGCCTGGAGACGGAGCTCCACCCCCCTGCTGGCCTTGGGTTGCTTTTGTGGCTCAAGGCTGCTGACACACACATGCAGGCAAAATATTCATATACATAAAAATCAATAAAATAAAATAATTTTGTAAAAAAGACAAAAAATGAAGGGGTAAAGTCACAGACTTCGGAAAAGCAAAATATATTTAACAAAGGACTTCTAATTAGAATTCTTATCCCTCCCCCTCCAAAATTATTTTTTTAAATGGCTGAAGACTAGACACGTCTTCTAGATTTATGGATAGCAAATAAGCACATGAAATGATGTCTGATATCGTTATGCAAATTCAAAGGAAAATAAATTATCAATATAATACCACAGTGGCTAAAATGAAAAGAACTCTATTAAATATTGACAAAGATGCTGAACAACTAGAATTATAGATTGTCTGTTGGAGATGTAAAACCATACAATCATTGTGGAAAGAGACTGTGGCCACTCTATAAAACTTAAGCACAAACATTCCAACCACATAATCCAGTCATCCTGCCTCTAGAATACACTCACAGGAAGACTAGTACACCAATGTCAGATACCTGATGTGACTTAGATGAAAATGGCCCCCATAGGCCCACAGGGAATGGTGCTATTAGGAATTGTTGCCTTGTTGGAATAGATAAGGCTTTGCGGGAGAAAATATGTCACTGGGGGTGGTTTGAGGTCTCAGACACTCAGGCCAGGCCCAGTGTCACTCTCTCTTCCTGTTGCCTGCTGATTCAGGTCTCTCAGCTACCTCTCCAGCATCATGTCTGCCTGTGTGCTGCTATGCTTCTCACCATGACTATGACGGACTAAACTGCTGAACTCTAAGCCAGCCCCAATTAATTGTTTTCCTTTATAAGAGTTTCTGTGATCATGGTGTCTCTTCACAGCACTTGAAACCCTAAGACACACATCAACAGGTGAATGGAAAACAACAGAAGAAAAGCCACACAATGGAATATTACTCAGCGATAAAAAAGAATATATGATTGACACACTTAACAATGTGGATGAACTTGAAATACTTTGGCTGAAAGAAGATGGACCTTCCAAAAAATTCTAGAGCAGCCCCCTGCTCCCAGGAATCTTTAGTGACAAAATCAGATCAGTGGTTGCTTAGAGGATGGTGTCAGGTAGGAAACATTACAGTGTTAGGATGGGGACGAGAGGTGGCTAAACGCTTTATCAGTGATAAAACGCTTGCCTAGTATGCTTAAGCCTTGGCTCAGAATAAAACACCAGTCCTCAAAACCTTCAAAGGGTAAGAAACATTTTAGGGTACTAGCTACGTTCACTGTCTTAGAACATGATTCCACAGACATGGACGTAATCTGAAAACTTCTCAAAGTGTACACCTTACTCATATGTAGCTTATTATAGGCCAACTACATTCCTAAAAAGTTATGGGGAAAGATGTAGCTTCTTCCTTTTTTAAAGACTCATTATTCTGTCTAATCTGAGCCCAGAAGTCAGAAAAATCATTCTCTATAAAGTACAGTTTTATAAACTGGGGCCTGTATTCTTTTTTATAGTGAGTACTACAGAGACTGAAATAAAGGAGAGATTACAAAACCAAGATGATATAAGGTGATAGTTATATTAAAATAATTAATGGCCAGTCTAGGCAGTTGCTGTTTAGCATAACAAGTTCCCTTTTAAGTTTGCATAAGCATAATGAAGAACCTAGAAGGTATACAAAATAAGATCATTATTTTATTAATAAGTGTTACTCTAAACATATGTCTTAGTCACTTTCTATTGCTGTGAAGAAACACCATGACCATGGCAGCTCTTATGAAGGAAAGTATTTAACTGGGGGCTGGCTTACAGTTTTAGAGGCTTAGTCCATGGTCATCATGGCAGCGAGCATGAGGGCATGCAGGACACAGAAGAAGTAGCTGGCAGCTACATCCTGACCCTCAGGCTGAGAGAGAACCACTGGGCCTGGAGTGGACTTTTGAAACCTCAAAGCTTCAAACTGCAAACCAGTGACGCATTTCCTCTAACAAGGCCACACTTCCTAATTCTTCTAATCCTTTCAAATAGTGCCACTCCCTGGTGACTAAGCATTCAAATATAAGAGCCTGTGGGGGCCATTCTTATCCAAATAAGCCACAAAGTATAAATGATTAACCATCCTCTGTCATAAGGTTATTCTGTAGCAGGACAAGAAAATGTTTTTCTTGCACATAACAAAAGTGTTGAAATGTTTATAGGAAATTAGATAGATAGATAGATCATAAGAGTTATAGAAGAAGTCTCCAAGTTCATCTTCCTATATGAAAGATTTTTTTCAATAAACAAGGTAATTTGTCATGTGTATTCAGAGCTTTATAGCTTAGGAATTTTCCACTCAGTGGAAATATGAGGACTGAATGCACTGGAAGTGAACACAGTCCCACAGAGATGCTCAGACGCATTTGCCTTTTGAAATGTATATTTGTTTTCTAAGAAGGTATGTCCTAGGCCTCCTGTCTGTCTGTAAGGTCACTGAACATCTGTGTCAGGACTGTGGGAATACTGTGAAGACTGCGAGTGGCAAACACTATCAACTTCCTGTATGTAACTGATGAAACTGCAAGGGTGACAGTGCTGACTCACAACTGTCTGCTCCAACATTCCTTAGAGATGAGGAAGCAGAGATACAGGGGTAGGATGCGATGCACCCAAGGACTAGGGAGCAAGTGGGTGAAAGTGGGTTAGCGTCCAGGTTCCCAGGCTACCACTCGGCGCTTTCCTTCACAGTATATAGTGTCACCTTCAATTCTCAGGGTAGAGCACAGAAAATCTAGCTATCCAAGGCTGAGATAAACTCTCTGGCTGGGCAGTGGTGGCATCTTCTTTTAATCCCAGCAGAGACAGGAGGGTATCTTAGTTGGAGACTAGAGTGGTCTACATAGTAAGTTCCAGGGCAGCCAGGGCTACCCAGAAAAACCCTGTCTCAGGGTGAAAAAACAAAAACAAAAACACCAAACTGTAAAATCTCTGTCATCTTCTAGGATGCTGCACTCTGGGGTTTCTATATCCTAGTCCATCCTTTCTTTTGACTGCTTCTACACTCTGGTGTATGGGCACTGTGGTCTGCCCTTAACCCTCGGATTTTATTCTCAAATCATTTCGGAATGCATGCATTCCTAGCTTTATTTTACATATTGCCAGCTCTTGTATTTCATTGGCAATCCAACCCTGTATTGTCATATTTACAGAGGGGAGCTCCTGTAGGCATGAATGAACTGTAGCAACGGCACTAGAAGCCAACAATTTTCACATCAAAGTGGCTTCAGGATCCAAGTGTCAGTGCTGGTGTCAGTGATCCCAACTGAAGAGATGGTAGTTCCCAGAGGACTCTGTGGTGGTGGGAGAAGTGACATCAGTCTCCAGGAGAGAGGTGTCATCTGAGAGGAAGCACTGTGATATTTAGGATGGTGCCAGGGAAGCAGTGTGGACTCTTGAAAGGTCAGTGGGCAGTGCCAGGAGGATGTAGGAGCTGTGCTCAGTGGAGCCAGTGGAACTGGTAGATGAGGTGGCACCTAGAGGAAATGGCCACAGTGCTTAGTGGGAAATGGAAAAACTAGCAGAGATGGTTGGTGTGCTCTGTGGAAGGCACAGCAGTGAGAGGAGCAGAATTAGGCCAAGGACAATGGGAAAAACTCAGTACCTCATGGATGAACCACATTGGCTCGTGAGCATGTTGAGTAATGTGCTTGTGGATAGCCTGGAAGGGTGGTACATTGCTCCGGGAGTGTCCTTCTGACTTTAGAAAAACCAGAAACATCTGTTTTAACAGATCCAGGGAAAGAAGGCCATAGCAATGCCTCTTGAACCATAGTTTTGGGAGAGGAAATTAAAGGAATTCTAGTCCTTACAACAAGGATAATTTCCTCTTTCTCCTGCCATGTTGTGTTAAGTCAGCCAATTACCCACCCTCCAGTCGCAGGGTCCCTGAGGAAACTATTGTGTTTGCATAGCTGGAGACTTAAGTAGGATTTATAACGAGAAATATACAATGGGAGTTAAAGATCCATTTATGAAACCTCATTAGTCAGTTCTGATGGACTCAACGACTCTTCCTCCACACAGAGCAAACCTCAGCTTAGCACTGAACTCTTGTCATTCTGAGTGAGCATCGCTGTGATTTGGTTTATCTGCATTGGAAATTCCCATGCAGGGCAGGAGTGCGGCAGACAAAGTCTTACTTCCATCTAAGTTAGGATCAGGTGAACCTCTGTCTCTGACTTTATCTCTAATGCCTATCAGTTCCATCCACATAAATGTAACCCCTCCCCCCCAAAAAAAAACAATCAAAATTTTGCCCATGATTGTTCTTGATTGCAGAGGTAAGTCCATGTCAACCCAGAGAGAAAAGGTCATGTTAATGGTCTTAATTTATCCTTTTGGTTAGTTCACAGCTGCATTCTGCACCAAGAGAAAGCCATCAAGACAAAACTTAGGTCAGCAGGAACAATTGGTTGTATAGAAAATATTCTTAGCACTTAATACTGGTCTCAAAATTTCCACACAGTCACTCATTCAGCATTTACTGAGAGCCTATTTTATTTTTAAAGCAATGTATTTATTTTTATTAATATGTATGCAGTTCTGTCTGCATGTATGTCTGTGCACCACCACATACATGTCCTGTGCTCACAGAGATGAAACAACGGTGCTGGATCCCCTGAAATTGGATTGATGATGGTTGTGAGCTGCCATGCAGGTTCTGGAAATAGAACCTAGGTCTTTTCAAGAGCAGTCAATGCTCTTAACGTTGAGCCATCCCTCCAGCCCTCTGAGAGCTTATATAGTATGTGGCTATCTCTATGTATCTGCACAGATGCTAAGAATGAAAGGGGGAAAAAAGAATGAAAGGAAAGGTAATGTGTGCAACTATAACAATGCAAGGTTGCATATACCCCAGCATGGCAACATAAACAGATTGCACGAGCGAGCAGGGATCCATTACTGCAGCAGGAGACACTCATCTAAAGTGGCGCTCCGAACTCCCCATTTCCTGGCAGGCATACACTCGCATATGCCTCTCTTTCTATGTGTGAGCTGAATACAGACAATTGCTTCTGACTTATTTGTTATTGTTACCACTTCCAAGATTAAGGCTAGACGATGATGAGTGCTCTCACTCTCACTCTCACTCTCACTCTCACTCTCACTCTCACTCTTGCTCTTGCTCTTTGGCTCCTCCTGTGCTGCCTCTCATGTGAACTCTAAAACAGAGTGGGATGTAGGACCCAAGTCCCAAGTAACAGGCTACAGTGTATGAACCTGACTGTGTAGCCATGGCTGTGACCAAAAAGCAGAGAAGAGAGGAAAGATTTGTTCTGGCTCACAGTTTGAAGGTACAGCTCATCACAGCAGGAAGGCCTGGTAGTGGGAGCAGCTAGAGCCTGTGTCAGCAAGAGCAACAGGCTGCTGGCTCATGTCTCCATGGACCAGGAAGCAAAGAAAGGGTAGGGAGTATGTCTGGGCTATAAACCTTAAAGCCCCACCCCAGACCTATTTCCTCTATGTAAAGCCCAGCTCCCAGAGGCTCCACAACCCACCAGAGTAGCAGAAACAGGGGGAGACCAAATGTTTAACCGCACAAGCCTGTCAGAGATGTCACATTAAAACCGTGACAATGACCAACTTCAATGAGACCATTTGAAGCAAAGACAGCCCACAGACTGATATGTGTATTTCTGAGTCCACTTTTGCTGAGTAAAGATTATGATGTATCCCTTAAATTTTGCACAAACAGCGTTTTCTATGGAAATAAAGGAGCAAAGGAGTTTCTAAATGCTTTATTTGTTTGGGGCACAAATATTTTTTTCTCCTCTCAGGTTCTTCTTGCTGGAAAAAATGAGAGCTGGTAATGCATTTGTTAAAGGCACACAACATGTCTATGTTGGTACACAGAGGTAATAATACACTTTCAAACACATGAATAATAAATTAAGGCTGTGGTAGTTGCCGTCTTAGAGGAAATGAATGGATTAGTCTCAGCAACAAAAATTTCGTTTGGAAGTAGATAAGCCAGGGCTATCAAAGCTGGAAAAAAATATTAGCTTCAGCCCACACTCCACACGAGTATGTGTGAGTAATTTAGTTATGGAATATCATGCCTTACATAGCACCTCACAGCTTGAATCCAAAAATCTGAAAACTAAACTTTCACCAAGTCTGAAACTGTTTGTGTGTTAACATGATTTCCCCAGGGGGAAAATGCCACACCATGAAACTTTAGCTCATGTGGAAAGCTATTTTTAAAATTTCGTCTGAATGTACTGCCAGGCTAAGTGTCTAAGATATGCATGAAACATAAGTAAACTTCATATTTAGACTGAGTCCCTCTAATATACCATTATGTATGTGCACGTATTCCAGACTTCAAACATAATCTGGAATTTGTAATACTGTTGGTACCAGGTATTTCGGGTAAAGTGTTCTTGGCTTGTAGTAGATTGTCTGACTTTTTTTGTACTTTCCTTTTCTTTTTTTTTTTTTTTAGCGTTTAATATAGTTGGTTTCTAAGCAATGGGTCCTGTAATTCAAGTAAAAATGGAAATGCATATTTTTGTTTGTGTGTGTGTGTGTGTGTGTGTGTGTGTGTGTGTGTGTGTGTGTGTATGGGGGTGGTGGGTTCTGGGGATTGACTGGAGGCCCTGTTTGTACATGCCAGGCAAGTGCTTTACAGCTGAGCCAGCTCCTGGCCTCTCCTGTTTTTAGGTTTCTTAAGTATATTTGTCTCTAGAGAACATCAGCAACAGTAAAGAGAAAAGAAAGTGTGTCTATGTTCTAGAAAGTGGTGCAGATCAATTAACTGAGAGGCTTCCGGCCCCAGCCTGTGTTTACAGTCTGCCAGCAAGGCTGCTATGGTGCTCCCAGCTCCCATCTCGTGCTCTGTTTATTTTGGCTTTGCAGACATTAGGCTCTCTGTGACCTTCTGTTGTTTTCCCTTTCCTTATTTTACATGTGCCTGGTTCCAAAGAACATGGCCAGGTGGCGTGTTTCCTTGTGGGAAGATTTTGAACTATGGTGCTGGCCGTGTCTCAGGGACTCTGGCCTTCATCTGGGGTCAGGCAGCCTGGATGCCTGTCTCTGAGTGTGTGCTGAGGAGCTGTTTTAGGGCCTGGTGCTTTGAAATCTCCCTCCACTCTCTGGTCTGCTGTGAGCCACAGGTGGGCTAGGGAGGCTGTGGGACGGTTGGAGGCCAGAGGGTAGAGTCCGGCAAAGCCTGCAGGAAGGAGAGGCTCCTGGTGAACTCTGCAGTCTCTTTCGCATTAGGAACCAACAGTAGCTTCTTAGGTTCCAGGGCATGAAACCTGCCTCAGGTGGACCTTCTCCACTCTCTTGCTTCTAAACTTCAGCTTCTAAGCATCGCACCGTAGTTTTGGGTGGACTCTTGGACTCCTCTGGGTTTTTAACGGTTTTCTTTGATTCTTCATTAGCATTGACGTCATCAGCCTTCTCTTCCTTTACAACCTTGGTTTCGATCATTTCCTTCTGTTGATTCTTGTTTGTGAAAGGGAAGGCCTTCACATACCTGTAGGAATACACATATATTACAAGGAGAGACTTCAGGTGACACACATCACAACAAATAGGACTTTGTCTACCATGGGAGAGACTATCAACAGTCCCCTGAGTACCTTTACTTCAAAGTGATGCTAATAAGGTATATTCAAATATATCATTCCCACATTTTAGTGGATTTATTCATATTGGACAGTACCCATAGACTGGACTTTGGGTGTTCTCATGACCCCCCCCCAACCCAAGTCAAATACAGCCTAAGATTTCCCCTAAATGTTGACCTCTCCTTTTTCATTTCTTGAGTTTGACGCCCACTGACCACTATCTACTCTCTAGATGACATACACATGTAAAGGTCAGGTGGTAGTGATGTCTAAAAGGGGTACCATCTCCATTTTGACCAAATGCCAATAACAACCATGGAAGAGCACAAGCTAGTTGCACAGCAAAAGTGACAAGACCTCACCTTTTCACGTAGCAAACAGCCAGCACAGCTGCAGCACCAAAGAAGAGGAGAGCCAACACCAGCAGGGCTGTGGGGACACCTGGAGGGAAGACAGGGTCCGTTGGTCTTTTGCTTGCATGTGTGTGTCTGTGCATGCAACGATTCACTTTTACATGGGCTATAGATAAAAATAGTGCAGAATACCCTTCTTTGTGACTATTTTAATCACACACACACAATTTTATTTTTTGCATTGTATATGTGCATGTGTGTAGGTGGGGAGGGCAAGTTCTAAAGTGACAAGGTCTAAATGTGGATGTCAGAGGACAACTTGTGGGAATAAATTCTCTCTTTCCATCATGTGGGTTCTGGGGATTGAACTTATGTTGTTGGGCTTTGGCAGTAAGTGTCTTCGCCCACCCAGCCACCTCACCAGTTCTCTATTTGCAATGTGTGTGTGTGTGTGGGGGGGGGTTACATCTCCTTGTCATTGCAATATGAAGAGTGGATTGCTTCTTGAAGCCCCGAGATCAATCTCACAGGTCCATGTGAGAAACTGGCATTTGGATTAAAGTCACATGCCATAAAGGTGTGCACTTTTGTATCTATAGTAAAGGGTAATAATTTGTTTTGTGGAAGTACAAATCTTCAGCAGGGAAGCTCTTTTATACTCATGATGTATCGCCTGAGCCTTGAAGCTTTTTACAGAGCTAGCTCTGAGTCTCTGGAAGCTGAGCTTTCCTTTGTGCCTAGTGGGTGCTGAGTGCTCTGTCTGGGATGAGCTGAGTGGTGTGCACTGTCTGTGGAATATAGTTGCTCGGGCCCATACAGACCCAGAAGACATTCACCTCCAAACCCAGCCGCTTCATTCTTGAATGCTGCTCCACTCTCAACAGTTGCTTCTGTTTCTGTATCCATGGTGATGGGTTCTGTATAAACTTCCGTGATACAAATCATTTTTGTCTTCCGTGCCATGGAGGTCAAAGGTGGAGGCCGGGTGGTAGCAGAAGCAGGTGTTGTAGAGTCTGGGGATGAAGCTGAGTAGGCACTGCTGCTGACAGAAAGCTCTGTTGCGGGTGTTTGAGTGTCAAACATGGGGTCGAATGTGGTAATGATCTCTGGAATGCAGGAGTTAACCCAGGAGTCTGTCCGGAGAAAGACAAAGGAAAGGAGAAGTGAGCTTGGCAGCAGGACCTCACCAGGCCTCTCACTGCTGTCAGAACTCAGGTCTCCACAAGATTAAATCTAATCTCAATTCCTTCCTTAGCATCCTGCAGCATCAGCCCACTGAAAGTCAACGAGGCCCTCTGTGAGCCCACTCTGCCAACATCATGAGACTAGAAGACTCAAAGGCTCGGGCTTTCTCCCCATGGCCTTGCCATCCAGTCAGCCCCTCAGCTCTCGCTGCACTTTCTTAATCACCCTGGATTCCTCTGGGATGCCATTCCCACCCTTACAACCCCTGTCTGCTCTTAGCCAATTCTTCCCAGCTGTCAGGTTTACCAGGCCTTGCCAGACTTCTCTAGACTGGGTCTCTGGTTGCATATTCTTGTCCCTGTCATCTTGTTCTCATCATTTTGTCCCCCTCTGGACTGTCCATGAACTGCCTGCAGCAGGAGACTAGTCTGATTTGATTATCATGGTCCATTCTCAGTACCTGGCATATAGTATATGCTCAGTGAATATTTGATAAAGAAGAAATGGAGAAAGATAAAAAAAAAAAAAGAAAGGAAGGAAGGAAAGAATAACTGGGGGTGTACATAACATACCACTTTAGGACCAGATCTAAATTAAAATCTCTTTGTGCTCAGGGAGGGAGTGGGGAGGGAGGTACGTAGTGTTTTCCAATCTGTTGGAGAGTTGCTAGGAAACACATCTGTTGTCTTCTTTACTCTAGGTCAGCCATGGTACCAGGTGTTTAGCATTTATCAAGGCTTCATTTACACAGGAAGATGCTGAGGTTCATAGACATCAAAGTCTCTTGCTCAACCACAGTTAGGAAATGGCAGAGCGGCACAGTAGGCTCACAATACAAATTTACATCTATTTTAAACCCCTGATTATTTATAGCAGTGGATGCCACTGGCCAGAATTGTAGATATGAAAGAAATAGTTTCATTAAGTTGATTTGCCTTTGAAAATTAAATGAGTCATCAGTTATGAGTCCTTGAAATACTGCCAATAAAATGTTTGACTCACTTGCATCAAGTCAGTATTTTATTCTATTCATGATACTTTGAAAACAGCCTTGTTCAAATAAGCATCATTGTTGATCTTTGTTGCCTTGAACCTTTAGTCCTGTTTCCCATTCTTTAATATTTGCTAGATTCTTCCCTCAGAGAATCAACATTTTAAAGCAAGGGAAGAAAACACAGAGAGCTCAATAGACACTGCTGGGCACACAGTTCCTGCTTCTGGCGTGACTTGGGGCAGAGTGTAGAAGGCTGATGGCACTTATTCAACAGATGCTTACAGAGCACCGTCTCCATGTCAGGCCTGTGCTCTAGATGCCAGACACATAGTCCCTGTTCTTAAGCAGCTTCTGAACCATGGACAGAACAGAGATGATAAGAGATAAATAAGCCACCGATTTCAGAATATTATAAATAGTGAAATGAAACTTAAACAAGATATCGGTTAAACTGGTAAGGGTGGAGATGAAGGCTGCATCCTCAGCTAGGACGACGAGGGGAAGTCTCATGGGGAGATAGTATTTAACCTGAGACCTAGTGGTCAACAGTGGCCAGTCACTAGAGATCTAGGACAGACACTGGAAGAAAACAAAAAGTGCAAGAGCAGGAACTCGGCTGTGCTGAGCCAGTTCGATGAACAAGAAACCCAGTGTGGCTGAAACAGAGCGGGGCTCATCTGTAGGGAGAGAACAGGACATCCTGGTCAGCAGGATGTGCAAGATCCAAGAACAGAGAAATGGGCAAGCAAAGCCAGGTCAGGAAAACGAGCAGGAGCAGAGTGTGGCTCCCAAGAACAGTGTGAGTGTGACTGGCAGGAGAACACCTGCAAGCAGGAGGCAAGGCTGGAAAGACAGACCTGGCCAGGGTAGCAAGACTGCAAGCTAGCGTGTTAAAGGGCTTGGAATTTACTCTGTAGGAGAGGGCATTTTTCACTGGGGTCCACAACCGTTTTAACCATATTCATGATTTTTTGCATGCATTCTACGTTTGTATGTAAAAGACATCACATGCTACACACTACATTATGAGGGAAGTCACCCAAGGCTGTGGAGCAAACATGAGAGTAACAGTTACTATTGGAGGAGGGGTGGGGGAGGGGCAAGATGCAGAGGAAGGGAGGATGTCCAGAAACAGTTCTTGTATACTGCACAAAATAAGAGAATATAGAAATGTCTGGTTCCTAAAACTTAGAAAGATTAGGAAGGCACAAAAATCCGGCAGGCTAAATAAATGACGATACGGACAGCCACTGGAACACATTAACAACAGCCATTAAGAATTAGAAACGTCTCTGAGTTGATCCAAACTAGTTTCAAGGCTATAAGTGGGAAAGCTATGCACAGAGTAGTGCATGGTATTCCAGCTTCTTTTCTGTGAGAAAAGTAAACCGTACCCCATGTACCTTTCTTTATGTGCAAAACAGAGGCACAGGCGAGAAATGCATAAAGGTGGAAGGATTAGGAGTCGGACCTCCCTGATTATTTTGACTAGCGGCATGTTGATGCTGTATGTATTTGAGAAAATTGAAACAATAAAATTAAGCCCTATAACAAACCACACAGAATCAAACCTCTTCTATTCTTCTCAAATGGGATTCTAATCACAATGGAGGCAGGGTGTGCCAGTCACTTCTACACCCTGGCCACCTGTTCTTGCAGAACTCTCTTCTGGAGTGGGGGAAGAGGGCGAAGCAAGCCTCAGTTTTACTCAATAGATTTGTTTCCCAAAGATACTCTCTTTGCTATTTAGAAACTGTTGTAGCACAGGAAGATGTATTAGTTACTAAGAACTAAGATTCTGTGTGTGTAGGAGAAGATACTTAAAGCGAAGTCAGAAAAAGTAAATTATTAAATTTGAGTTGGAAATGTCGTTGTAAATGTACACGCTCACGTCCTCTCTCTCTCTCTCTCTCTCTCTCTCTCTCTCTCTCTCTCTCTCTCTCTCTCTCCCCCTCTCTTCTTGCTGAGACTTAGTGAAATGCCACTAGTAATGTGAATAATTTGCATGCAGATCTTGGTTTCTGGTTAGCATTTTGCACCCAAAAAAACCAGAGGCCTATAGAAAAATGAACTGTTATCTCTCCACCGGGAACACAGAGGGTACAAAGCGAGCCTGGGCCTGTCTCACTGTTAGGAAGCAGTAGTCACCTAAGACTCCCACATGCTAGATTTGGAACTTGCACAGGATGAAAGAATAATAAGTATAAAATTTATTATAATGTGCTTGACACATTGAATAAATCAAATGTCACATGCCTGTGGTAGCATAAGGTGGAGGAAATGTGTATCTACATGCATGCATGTATGTATGTATGTGTGTGTGTGTGTGTGTGTGTGAGAGAGAGAGAGAGAGAGAGAGAGAGAGAGAGAGAGAGAGAGGGAGAGGCTAGCTAATAAATACAGAAAGAAGGACTGATTTAGGGAAATCATTACTCTGCAGCCCCCTATATAATACTATTTCCAGCAAGGACCATAACAGTAGTTTGGGGGGATGATATTTTCATGGTACTAGAATATCTTATGTAAGTTACCTACTAACTACAAACAAGAAAATATGTCCTTCTCACTTCATTTTCAATCTCTTAGTCACCATCTTGATCAAATAATCAAAGAAAGACAGTCAATAGGAACTATTGACATTTGGTGCTGTTTGTTAGGCTGTGATCCCTACGGCATGCCTCACATAGTGACCGGAAGTTAAAGAAGTCTCTTGACCTTTCAGGGTGTAGGAAGTAACATGGGCTGAGAGTACAACATAAACAAAAGCAGGAGGAAACAGACTAAGGCCCCTTCCTCTCTTCTGTTTAGTCAGAGAGATGGGCGCCATAGCACTGTGCTGCCAGCAGGTGGGGAAGCAAGGCAGGACCAGCTCACAGGAATGGGGTGATGAGGTAAGCAGGCACACAGATAACCAGCTCTTTAGCTAAGATGTGCTGGGGGGACAAGAAGGATGGAGATGTCATCAAGGTGGAAGGAGAATGGACTGCAAGTCTTGACTCTGCCGCTAACTCCTGCACCCAAACACTCCCTCTGAACTGTTGGTGAGGGGAGGAGCAGGACGGGCGTCTCTAAGATCACTTCTTATGTCAAAGCTCTCTGGTTCAGAGAATTGCTTGGAATTCCTGGATCCAATTTTGCCGATGTTGGTTGGCGAACATTCTTTCTTAGATCTTACAAATTAGTATTGAAATCTCTCTTGCATATATATGACAGTCATACATATATGACCACCACTAGCTAACCTTCAGGAAGTCAGACATATGCGTATATGTGACAAAAATGAGTCAAGTAGCCTTCTTACCAGAGAACAACTAACTGGCTAGTAGTTAAACGCTCTGAGAAATGGCATAGGAAAACTATTAGGTTAGGGCCACCAAGGCCTATGGGCAAGACCTATGGTTCCTGCAAATCAGTCCTGCACTCTAGGTTTCAACGACTTCCTTCAAAAGAGAGGAATTGGTCCTTGTTCTCAAAATGTCAGGTGCAACGTGTGAGTGATGTGGGATGGTGGAGAGAGTGTGGTGTCAGAGTTAGACACAAGTACAGCTCAAGTGCACCCTCCAGTGTCTGTGTGTTAGAATCCAATGAGGCAAAGCAAAGAGGCGGTAGGACCTTTAAGGGTAGAGCAGAGCAGGAGGTCATGAAGGGTACTGAAGGAATCTGTGAGATCTCCTGGGACCCTGGTTGGTGCTGGGATGCATTATACGCCTGCATCCTTCTGTGGCTTCCAAGCTCAGCACATGTACCTTTTCTCTTACACATTCCTCCCTTTGGGGTGACATGAAATCCTCTCCAAGGTCAAGTTGCTGCTATGCCACAACCTTGACTCTCCAGAAGTGGGAGCTATTCTTTCTTTCTTTATAAATTGCTCAGCTGCAGGTATTTCATCACAGCCATGGAGAATGTCCAACACAGATACATAAGAGGAGCGGATTAAAGTTCCCATGGCTACATTTCCTTGTTTGTAGATGGGATGATAAGGCTTCCTCAGAGGAAGTTCAAAGTTCTGCAAGATAGCTAACTTCTCAACTGCTTTATCCTGAGGAATGCAGCCATACATAGAGACATCTGTTTGTTTTCCACTTCCTGTTTATCTTATAGGAAACCAGGGCAGTGGAGGTAAGAACGAAACCTCTGGAAACCCCTGATCTTTCCCTACCACTCAGTCCTTTTATCCCCCCTAATATTTTCCTCTGAGGGGCATATTGTTCCCTACAGCCTAGTCTGGTAATATATAGATAACCCATGACTGCTTCTGCTGCTGCTCAGGGTTGCTCATCTCAGACAGGTCTCAGATCTTGAGACACCCGGCGAATGTGACGCATGAAGCGGTTTGGGGTCTGACTCACCAGATGAGTTGTGGCAATAGGCTTTGAACTTTTGGCTGGGGGGAGCATTCCAAATCAGGACACCTTTGCCATTCTTCCCACACTTGGGGTTTGAGAAAATCCGAGGGATGACAGAGAACCGTTCTCCAACCCATCCGTAGCTGTAGGAGGATACACATTGGTTGAATGGATAGAGGTTAGAAGGCAGACGTGTCTACTGCTATGCAGGAACCCTGGCTTTAGTGAAGCTCTTTCTTACCTGCAAGTCTCGAAGCCAGATTTCTGAGCTGATTCCACCTGGTCCTTGCTGGCCAGAGTCAGTCCCAGCATCTTACAGGCCTCCTTGGCTTCTGTGAAATTCATCTGCGGGTTTACATTTCTGCCCACAAGGGCGACGCCCTTGACTCTGCATGTAGAAATGGAAAGGTCTGGAAAGAAATCATAAAGTCTTCAGTTTGCTTCTGGCCTTGTTCCCAGCTCTCAGGCTCTCCTTTCTCTCAGAAAATCATTGTCTTGACCCTGGTCTGTGAGTCTGGTATTGAACTTAGTTATGATAATACAAGCCAAGAATATCCCACAAGGACTGCCTGCTGGGTTAGATACTTGCACTGCCTAATCGAGGCTGTAAATCTCCAGTCCCCGAGCCCATTGAGCACTCTGCACTAAGGAAGCTGCCAATCACACTAAGGCTTTAGTTATCAATTGGTCCCGGCGTCAGGGTCTAGGTGATTTAGATGCTTTTATTTTAAGTCTATGTAAGGAAGCCTCTGAAAGTTTAAGAAAGAACTCGGAGCTCTGGTTAACATCATAATCACTAGCAACACTCCAAAGTAATGTGTCTCTGTTTTGAAAGAGGCTGTCCATGTCCTTGCTAGAAGAGAATGTAGTTCTCCGTTTCAGGTCCTTTCTGGCCACTGGAGGCCAGGCTTACTCAGAAATTCCTGGAGGAGCTGGCAGGAAGTCTTACAGGGCCAGGAAACTAAATAAAGGAAGTTGAGTTTCAGAGTCAGGGCAGGCTTGGCTATCACCTGCTCTCTGTAACTCTGAGACCTTGAGTTTGTTACTTTATCTTTTTGAGCCCATTTCCTTATTTAGAATACAGAGAGTAATGATCTACTGGACAGAGGGCAGTGGGGGTTACATCAGTGGGTTTTAACAGGACTTAACATCTGCCACATACTAGGCACTAATAGATAATAGTGTCATTTGGGCTTCAAAGCATTCTGATGCTATCTATCAAAGATTGATCTTCTTGGGAAGGTTGAGGCAATGGACTTGTCAGAATATTTTTCTCAAAATCTAGTGGATTTGGGAGCTCTGTTGACACTTCTCTGGAACTCATGGACCTATATAAAATGACCATGTATTATAT
>CM052703.1:85631985-85648715 GCA_028551405.1 Uromys caudimaculatus | reverse complement strand
GGCATGTGTGTGTGAGTGTGTGTGTGTGTGTGTGTGTGTGTGTGATTGTGTGTGTGTGAGTGTGTGTGTGTGTGTGTGTGTGTGTGTGAGTGTGTGTAGCCTCCTGATGGCATTTCTAAGAGAACCAGGTTTATTTTAAAGTGACAGTTTTGGTATTGGGGGGGGGGGGCGACATGATCATCTACTCTAACCTCTCAGAAAAGTCAAATCCAGCAATATATAAACCACCTCCGAACATCTGATCCTGATATGTCTCCTATTTCGGGGCATCTTCAGCAGAAGAGCAGTCTCTCTTTAATAAACCTGTTACTTCACTTGCCCAGGACAGTAGTAAGTGGTTTGTGGCTTCAGTGTTTTTCCCACTATGCCAAATGAGATTTCCATGAATGCAGCTCACAAACACAGAAGTGACTGGAGTCCCTCCCTTCGCAGCTGCTGCTGGTAAACATTTAAACCTGAATCTTCAGTTAGTTCCCTGCATATTAAATTTACTGCAGATTAAAACACTGCATTCCACTAGTGGCAGAATATCCTTGCGATCAAAACAATTACACTAACAGAGTAGTATAAAGTGGGCAGGATTTAATAAAAGTTATCCATTTTTCCTCAGGCTTGATAACTGCCTTCAATGTCCATAACCTTGGCTTGCTTCTTGAATGAAATCCTTTAAAAACAAAAGACTTCTCATTTTTTTTAAATTTCAAACTATCATCGTTAAAAACTTTCCGTAACCCAAAATAAAATTCTAAGTGATGTAAAGGCGAGTATGAGTCATTTGGGGAGTCTGCAATGCAATCAAACCTCTCCGGCCGAGCAACAAGCCCCATTCGACCTACCGACCTCGCGAGTCTCCCCCACTTCCAACAGCCCAAGGTCAAGAGCAGGGAGAGCCTAGGATGCTTCCCAAGACCTTGTGTAGCCTCAGTTTAGAAACCTGGTAAGACACCTACCTTGCATTTGGATGGCACCTTGGACTGGGTGCCTAGTGGTCCAAATAGAGGCGAGGAGTAACACCAGGCTAAAGTGCTGGAGCATTGTGCAGTTCCCTCCGGAGCACTGTGGCTGGCCACCCGCAGTAAGGGAGACAGATGCTCAGTCACCAAGCTGGATGGAGAGTTCTGGAAATATGTTGAGGATTTCCCTGCTTTCAAGCTTCTGATTTGTCAAAATCACTGGAGGAAATGAGTGACATCCCCTGAACGCCCAGGCTGTACTTTGTGGATGGCTTTCTGGAACATTTAGCTAATGCTGACTCAGAAAGCACACAAGTGAGGAAAGCAGATAGCACTGTGTCAGCTGCTGAAGATTTCCCCAGTTCCCATATTCCCCTCTGGGCTCCATTCCCACACTCTCCATTGTGATGCGTTGTGGAGCCATTCATTCATATACGCCCGTGGCTGTCTCTGCCTCTAAGAGATTGAGGATGGATTGTGTTTCTTTCCTTCCTACATCAGCACCCACCACTTCTCAGATGTGTTGCCTTCTGATGTGTAAGGAGAGAACTGAGGCCTAGGATAGTGAGTGCCCGTTAGAACACCACCCCTTCCCCTGGAATACGTTACATACACTGGACAGATCAACATTGCTAGGAGAGTCATTTTCCAGAGAAATGAGACCCAGAAAAAGTCTCATCTAGGGCTGAAACAGTGGCTTAACAGTTAAGAGCATAAGCTGCCCTCCCAGGGCATCTGAATTTGGATCCCAGAACCCACACTGGGCAGCTCATAACCACCTGTAATTCCAACCCCAGGGCATATGTATCATTTCTAACTACTGTAGACACCCACACTCATTGCACATACCAACTCTTAAGCATGCATACATATTAATAAATCATTTTTAAAATTCATAATTATAAAACACAAGTAGCAAATCATTTATTTTTAAAAATTAGACAATTTGCACCTTACAAAGGAGTTTTGATTTGTATAACAGTGCTCACCACAGGGATTATTGTCCCATGATTCCTGTAGTTCTTCTCGCTGGATGCTTGTTGAACTCAACTCAGACGCCAACGTTTTCATCTGACACACATGAGAGACAGCCACACTGTGTGAAATCAGAATGCACGCTGTATCTCCAAACGGGATTTTTAGTGGTTCTTCTACTTCAATATTACAGTTGGGGCTTTGGAGTCATACCTGGAGCAAAGGCTTGTGAGTTTTCTTCAAAAGTAAGTGTCCTTTATGGGAGTGGTATTGTCTATTCAAAGATTCATTTTTATTTTTTAAATTAATGTGTGTGTGTGTCCATATGTGGCTATGTGCACATGAGTGTAAATATTCAGGGTGGCCAAAAGGGTACCAGACCCTAAAGAGTTGGAGTTACACATAGTTATGAGCTGCCCATCATGGGTGCTGGGAACTGAACTCAGGTCCTCTGCAAGAACAGAACTTAGTTTTGTCCAGACTGAGTGTTACCTGTTTAATTCAACACACGAATCACATGGATAACTCGCTCTACTTAATTGCACTGGCAACAAATTTAGATATATGTGCAGAAAATGTCAATAATGAAACTCTATTCTTCACAAACACTGAGAGCTTCTAGGTAAGCAAGGAAATAGCTCCTGAATATCTCCAATGCAAACTTGCTACTTGTTTGCACACAAGCCCTGGGGACCACATGAGAACATGTGACTCTAGCACTGTAGTTGCAGAAAATGAGGTAGGAAGCATCCTTTAAAAATCATCCTTAATGCTTAGCACCATGACAGAAAGACTAAGTCATCACCGCAGGAAGGGAGCAAGGGCAGCAGGAAGGGAGAAGTTAACTGTAGACGGCCAAGCATGCGAGAAATAGCTTAGCAATGGGAGGACACTGGATTCTATAAATGAAAGGAGGGGCCGGAGCTTCTTGGATAAAGGGGGTCTGAATGAAATAATTTGTTCATGACCCGTGTGAGAGAATTTAGCCACTGTTAGAATATGACTGGGAATAAATATTGCTTTCAAGATAGGGTCTTACTATGCAGCTAAAGCTGGCCTAGACCTTTTTATTTAAAAAAGAGAGACAAGTTTATCTATGTAGATAATGTGTTTTGATAATATTCCTCCCCATTACCTTCTCTTCTTAGCTCATTCCTGCTCCTCCTCAACTATTTCTTCCCAGCAAGTCTCCCTCCTATGCCCTTGTAGCCCACTGAGTTTAATTAAAGTTGTTTACATGTGCATGGAAGTAGAGCTGTTTGCTGTACCATGGACAACTTAGTAGTGGCTAATTTCTGAAGAAAAATGATGACTTCTCCTCTGGCAGCCATTAACTGCCAATAGCTGTTCATGAGCAACCTTCCCTGACTGGGATGAAACGTGATGGAATCTTGGCCCATGTGACCACAGCTGCTGGGCTTCATCATGCCCAAAAGACAGGGTCCCACAGCTCTCTCTTAAGTACCGCTCTTATATTCTTTCTGCCCCCTCTTCTACCTGTATTCCTTGAGTCTTGGGGTGGGGGGAATGGGGGAAGGAATGGTATATATCTTCTGATTAGGTCTGAGCATTCAGCAGCCGCCTAGTCTCAGCACTCTGAGCAGCTAAGAGTCTATGTTTAAGAAGTCTACCACTGATTGGAAACATGACCAGAATTTACTGCCTCTCCAAATATTACATATATATTATATATTACTATATTACACACATATATAGGAATATATATATATGTATATATATAAATATATAAAATCTCCAGCATCAGCTTCTGTGCCTCTCTGTGTGATAAGCATTGCTGCAAAGATCTATTCTAGTTTCCTTTTCTGTTTCTGTGATAAAACTCTTGAGAGAAAGCAACTTGGTGAGGAAAGTCTTTACTTCGTCTTACATTTTCAGGTCTTAATCCATCACTGAGGGAAATCAGGGCAGGAACTCAAGGGAGGGCCTAAAGCAGAGGCCATAAAGGAACACTGCTTTAGCATTTTTGAGAATGCTCAGGATGAGGAAGGGCAGCCTGCCATGCCGTCCACTTCTAAATAACAGCTCATGCTATCGTCAAAGAAAACCAACAATTAGAGAAGTTTGTACAATTAGAAACTTGTAAAATTAAATGAAGGAATTCTCTAAGTTCCAAGGGACCCCAGCAGATATGGAATATGCAGGCCAGTTTTACTCTATGATTATTAAAAATGGGAGTAAAAGTTCATAGTTCACCAGACCACAAATTACCATAGCTGAGCCTGATGTCAAAGACTGAACTTAACTCATAAATCATGGACTTTGATCTGAATAAGATTTCTAGTTGCCTTTCAAGTTCAACACATGCAATTACAATTTGGATGAAGCAGACGTTTTGAAAAATGGCCATACAGAAACACAGTACAATCCAGAGTACTAGGCTGAGGGTGATGTCCCTATTTGAGTTTAAATTCTAACACTAATAATCCATGTGTCCTGGAGCATATTTTAAGAGTGCTTAAATTCTCTGGGCCTCAGTTTTCATTGTCTGCCAAACGACGGAGTTACAGGAACTTAAAAATATGGTCCTAGATAAGGAGTGTTTCTAAGAAATATACAGGTGGACAAATGTATTACTCACTGTAGTCTGACTGCTGTAACCAACAACCCCACAACTCAATGGCTTGCTTGAAAAGTCTATGTGGTGTCCTGATGGCTGACAGGAGGTGAAGGTGGGAATAGTGGGTGTGAATACTGAGGACTCCACAGCACAGTTTTCTCAGAGAGAGAGGGAGAGAGAGAGAGAGAGAGAGAGAGAGAGAGAGAGAGAGAGAGAGAGAGAGAGAGAGAGGATGTTTCCGCCTGTCTTCTGGTATCTCTTGAGTTTTCTTCCTGGATCTTCACAGTAACCAGCAACCAGAGTGTAGATAATGGTGCTGAAGAACACTTTCAAGGCCAAGCCTGGGATATGTCACTCCTGCTTATGGTTGAGCAATCAGAACTTAGTCACATGTTCCCATCTAACCTGATTAAGGAGTTTTAATTCAGCTATGTACTCCAAGAGGAAAATGAGTTGGCCAACATGGAATGGGCTGTGCTTGAGTGTCCCTACCTGATCACCCAATATTCAGCTCACTATTTCTCCTTCTAACAGAACACAGTACATTTCTCAAGGGAGGCCACTCAAGGTCCTAGGCTGCACAGAGTCCATGATCTCCGAGTTATCCCCCGTCTTAGTTATTTTTCAATTTCAATGATAAGCCATGACCAAGGCAACTTATAAAAGAAACCATTTAATGGGAGTTTCAGATGGTGAGACTATCATGGCAGGGAGCATGGTGCTGGATTAGTAGCTGAGAGTCTGCATCCTGATCCATAGACATGAGACAGAGAGAGCTAACTGGAATGTCATGGGCCTTTTGAAACCTCAAAGCTTGACCCTATTGATATACCTCCTTCGATGAAGCCACACCTTCTAATCCTTCCCAAACAGTTCCACCAAACTGGTGACCAAGTATTCAAATAGATGAGTCTATGGAGGCCATTCTCATTCAGACCACTACATGCTCAGTACTCCAATCAAGAATAGCTGTGGCAATTGTAGTCTGGTGACCTATGGGTTTAAAAGGATGTATACCACTCCCCATATGTACTGGTGAGACAGGAATTGGATGATCTCAATGAAAGTTCCCACTCAGAAATTGCCAGGCTTAAGTGGTCCAGTAATGCATGTTATTCAAGGGTCCAATGTGGTTAAATGCTGAATCTCCAGGGTGGTACCATGTTAGGAAGAGGAGTCTAGTGGGAGTTTTTCTTGTGCACTTCCTTTGGGAGTTCTTGTGAGAGGGTTGTTATATAAGGAGCAAGCCTAGCCTGGTCACCCCCTTCCCTTTGCTTTTAGCTTTGACACATGATTGCCAGCTCCAGCACCCACTCCTGTCACTACCATTTGCCCTTCACTGGGAGTTCCTTGTCAGAACCAAACTGACAAAGGCACCATGACCTTGAATCTTCAGCACTGTGAACCAAATGAACTTCTTCTTAAACCGAACGTGGTCATGAATGCCTGTAATCTCATCACTCATAGGTAGAGGCAGGAAGATCATGAGTTCAAGGTCAGTCTGGACTACACAGTGAGAACATGTCTCTAAACAAATAAACAAACAAACAAGGCCTAGAGGACCATTGAGGTGATTCAGTAGGTGAAAGAGCTTCTCACTGAGTCTTAAAACTGAGTTCAATCCCCAGGGCCTACAGGGCCTAAGGAGAGAACTGACTCTCACAAGAAAAGAACTGGAGACTCTATCTTAAGGCTAACAGTCCCATAAAATGTAGCACATCTGCAAGAGTTGTATCTCACAGTCAGAAGCTCCAGGAGCTGGAGGGTGGCCATTGTTAAATTGATCAAATCTAGACTCATCTAGGTCCTAGACTCTAAGAGATGAGCCTCTGGCATGCCTACAGTGGATTATCTAGATTAGGTTAACTGAGGTGGGAAGACCTGCCACTGTGGATTGTGCCATTGCTTAGATGGGATCCTGCACTGTATGAAAAGCAGAAAGTAGGCTGAGGACATTCATCACTCTGCTTCCTGACTACAGCTGAAGTGTGACCAGCTGCCTCTAGCTCCTGCTGCCAGGGTTCCCCACCACAACAAGCTGTACCATTGAATTGTGAACCAAAATAAACCCTCCCCCATTAGGTCGGTTTTGCCAGGGTATTTTAGCAACAGGAAAAGTAACAGACATCTCTGGAGTCACATTTTAGAAGTGTTACATATTCTAGATTAGATCCTGATTGGGTTTTCTGGGAGAAATTCAAGTCTATAGTTCTCTGTGGATCTAATTCAGCATTGGAGAAAGATTAGGGTTCGGCTCCACATAACAAAGAGGCTTTTGACTTCTGCCAGCAGTTTGGAAATGTGCATTTATTTTCAAACTCAGCTATGTGACACTCTGCCACACCTACCTGTGTGAGGCTTAACAGCATTAGGGACTGACAGCCGGTGACATGTATGTCCAGTGTCTCACTTGCCACACCCTCTTCCAGGCTGCACAAGAGACAGCTCATATGACTTCATGGCTAGAACGTGAAGGTCCTTTTAGGAAGTGACGTCAGTGGTGATGCAAACACATCCTTGGCAATGGAAGGCTGGCAACCAGACTCTCAGGCCACAGCAGAAAAGTCAGCTTTCGGGGCATCTTGAGTGGAAACTTTTATTCCATTTCACAGTTCCGTCTGGAAACACAAGACTGGCTTCCATGCCACTGGCTATGTGTGGCAGCAGCTGTGTCTGCTCCAAGTTGTTCCTCGCTTTCCTGAAAGGGTAGACCAACAAGTGTGTTTTCAGCCATGTCATTCCAAATATGGCTATTCTCTTTGGAGAGGTTCTTTTCCTCAGCTGTCCTTACAGTGGGAGCGGCGTGGTTGCTGGTCTGTGCCTGAGGACTCCGCAGGCTGTGGAGGCCAGTGGCGATGCTGAAACAATTCACTTGTGTTCTCCTCAACTCTGTCTCACCCAGAACAGGGGTGGGACATTTGCAGCCAAGTGGACAATGGGCTCACTCAGGCTGGTTCTTCTTTTGCTGTGGGGGTGGGCCGAGACTGGACACCTCCTCCCACAGAGTCCTGCCTAACAGCTGCTCTCTCTTCGGTCCCTGTACACCCTGGCTTTGTCTCGGAGGTGCTATGTAATTAAATCTCCTTCAGCTGTATCTAATCCCATGGAAGTCTCTAGGTAAGCCCTACTCCTACCTGCAAAATCCCTCTGCCTGGCTCTGAACCTCATTACCTTTAATGGCACATCCTTGAACTTCTCTCTCTCTCTCTCGCTCTCTGCCATTTTCTAGCCACTGTAAAGACATTTCTTCAAAAACAGTATTTTAAAGTGAGGCATGTCTCTCTGAAGGGACTGATTGCATGGAGTCGGGTTCTTGAACTTGAAAATGGTGTTGCTATAGACTGGATTTCATTTTTGCTCTCTCCCAGAAAGATAAAAATAAGATGAGACCATGACTCAGCCATGACAGCTTCCTCATGGGAATAGAAACCATCATAAACGTGACGGTGCTGGGCTACCTCTGAGCACCGTGTGTTCTAGGCGGCTCTCCACCTTCAACATTTACTTGTTCTTTTAGCCAACATTAAATGACTCTCTTCTAAAGGTTTGCCATGCTAGGTACCTATACAAGAAATGGTAAGACATAGTTCTTGAGGGAAAACATCTAGGGAGAAAATATATAACTAAGTTAGGCAGCAGATACAGTTCAGTGATTAAAACTTAACAAGTGCCAGAAGCACTAAGTGGGGTGCCACCCACCATGTTGGGTATGCAAGAGTGTGGGAGGAGGTCACGGAGCCTGTATCAAGGGGTAGTGGCCCTCAAGAGTGGCGAGAAAGAAAGGAGAACAGTGGCAGCAAAGATGCTTCTGAGTTAGAGGACAACGGGAGAAGCAGTGTCCTTTGGGGACCATGGCTGGAGTGCAGCAGCTGAAGGGGGAGCTGGGGGAGCGGGATCAGACTGGAAGGCACCCGCTGGTGACGGCACCCCCAGGGGAAGGGTCAGGGGTAGTCCCTGGAGCCAGACCACTATCGTTGGAATGACTTACTTACTAGCTGTATAGGCTTGACAAGTTGAACCACTGTATGTGTGTATGTGTGCATATGCACATGCATGCACTCGTGTGTGTGTGTGTGTGTGTGTGTGTGTGTGTGTGTGTGTGTATGTCTACTCTTGTATCACTCATGCTTCTGTTTCCCTATTTGAACATGGAGAGAGTGACATCTATTTCAGGTTTTGTTTTTCTTGAGGACTAATGAATTACTGCCTATATAACACCGATGGTTTTTGGATCACAATACATTCTACATGAGTGATAGCAACAAAAACAACGAAACAGAAAAGTAACCACGAGAGAAGCCCCATCCCCAACTGAAGAGAGCCGATTGAAGGAAGTCACTGAACAGTGTGGAGAGTCACCATGCTGGAGGTGGACGCACTGCCTTCAGCTTGATGCTGAACAGGTCCTTGGAAGGACACATTGCCGTTGGAAATATCATGAAACCTGTAGTCCCAAGGTGCAAGGCAGAGTGAGAGTCTGGAGTGCAGGCACACCTTTTCTTACCCAAGAGGTGGGTTAATTGTGTAGGATCACTTTCAAATGGAGCAAGCAACCAGGGAACAGACTATGCCAAACAGCAGCTCCAACCTGGCATATGAAGTGGAGCGAAGACATGACTTCTCAGGGGATTCAAACATTTTCTGAGTGTGTGGAGGGCTCACTGTGTTGGTGCCTGGTGACTACTACTCCATTCTTAGTGAAAACCAATTGGTTGGCATGACATGGGTGCCACCGAGCAGAGCACACTTCCAGAGAGTGAGTGTCTTTGTGCACAAACATGTGTGTATTGTCCATATGTATACAGATTCATTATATATTAATTCACATCTTCCTGTTTTCTTTCTAGCATGGGGCTACTTTTAGCCTGTGTATTTTTATGAGGAAGCTTTCTCACTCTCTGAAAAGAAATGGTGATTCCAAAAGGGAGAGAGAAGGCGTAAGGATGGTTGTGATACATAAAGTAGGAAGTGGTACAATATCTATGTTGTGACTCCAAGTCTGAGCCTTATGGTCAGTACTGGCCGCTAAGTACAATTCTTACTGACCATGAAACACAGGGAGGGAAGAGGGGAAAGTAGGCTTCTCATTTTTCCCTGAATGGGATTTCAGTTCTCCCAATCCATCTGAGCCAGGGGCAGGACTCTTTCTTCCCTTGGGCTAGAGTCCTTAATGAAGGTCACTTCTTTGTTAACCAGACACTTTCCCAGAGCATGATTTGATCTTTTGTTGATCTCTTCAAAGCATCAGGTTATTGTGAGTAGCTTCCATGAGTGACAGGAGAGAGCTTCCTTGTTCCCCAGTGGGATGGATGGCCACATATGCAAACCGGGCCTGATACACTGTACTTAGGGGCAGGGTGTTGGGGTGAATGCACTAGAGCAGGGCATGGCTAAGGAGTCTGATGTCCTACTGCTCTGCTGGCAGCTCTTGCTGGAGTCCTGAGCTCCACCATGAGTCCCGCTGGGCTGCAGAGCAGGTGGATCTCCCAGGGGGCCCATCGGTCTGCTCTGTGCAGGAGTTATAGGAACTATAGAGCCCAAGCACAATACTCAAGACCAGCATCACTGCGGCCATCATCCAGATCACTTGCCAGTGTTGACACAATTTAGGATACATGACTTGTAGGAAGTGGACCAGTTCTTCAAGTTTGCTGTCAATAAAATATAGAGAGTTTAGTATACTGGGCACATATCTACCGGCCAGACCCATAGTTCCCTGCCTGGGGATACCATCTATATTGTCTAAAGCAGTGGTTCTTAAGTTCACCTATACAGAGCACCACTTGGTAGATTCTATTCAAAATATCTTCTGAATGAGAATCCCACAGTTAACATCTAAGAATCCCTGGGTGATTTTGGTGCCACTGGTCCATACTGTGGGAAGCTCAAGCAGATGCTTGTCAATCTCTTTCTCTCCATCCTTTTCTTCTCCTACCCTCTCCAAACCCTGTCTCTCCATTTCTTCCTCTTTGTCTGTCTCTCCCTTGCATCTCTCTCAATTACCACATTCCCCTTGCTTATTTTCCAACTTTCTCCCAGCCAGTCCTCTCTCTTTTCAGCTTAGTAAAAAGACATTGATCAGAGTCCCATCCTAAAGCTTTCTGGAGACGTCCTCCACACTTTAAGCAAGCTATATTTTTCTTCTGTGTCTAAGTCCAATCCTATGATTTGCAAAGCAAGATTATTGAGGGTTACCAAACCAAAGAGGTGAGGAGAGTGACTGAGGGCTTCCTGTAGACCTCGAGTCACAACACAGACACTGACGTGCTCAGGCCAGCTGCCTGGCAAACTTGAAGCTTGAACAAAGAGTTGATAGGAAGTAGAAGGTTTGCCATGGGTCAAAATATTCAGCAAATGCTCTCCCAAGAAAGGGGCCAGGTCCTTGGAATGCTTGCCTTGGATGCCAGGGCCACAGGGGACAGCAGTTGGTCCCTTGTCCATGTGGGGACCCCATCAGGACATTCTAGCTGTAAATGTCATTACATAAACTGGAAGTAGACCAATTTTAGCTGTACAAGCCATTACATGACAGCTTAGTATATTTGCTTCTGAGAAAAATCATTGGCGACTTATGCATCTATTAGAAAGGGAGACACTAGAATTACAAGCTTTCTTCCTTCTAGCCCTATTTATCTTTGGATCTTAGTGGGATACAGCTGGAATCCAAAATGAAGTCATTTTTCAAGCTCTATTTTTGTGGTCCACAACAGGCTGCTGGCGTGTTGAGAAGCCCACTCTAAATCCATGCTTAAAGATTTATTTTTTTAATTATGTGTCGGGAGGAGGAGTATACACACTAGAGTGCAGGTGCCTGTGGAGCCGGAGGCATCAGATCCCCTGGAACTGGATTTACAGGAGGTTGTAAGTTCAAATCCTCTATAAAGCATGATTTGCTCTTAACCACTAAGCTGTCTTTCCAGCCCCTAAATCCATCCTCAGTCTACAAAATAGCAAGTCAAGATCTGGGTGCATGATCCTTAACTGGTCACCCAGTTTTTAGCCCATAAGAGAAAGGGGAAATAAAATTAGGCCAGAAATAGAAATCCTTTGGGTCAAATTTTGATGGCTAAAGCTTCTGTTTCCTGCGCATTATTGGAAAAGTAAAGGCACCTGCTTAACTTCCATTTGAACTCCATATAACAAGTCTAAATCAGTGGTGAGAAAAAACAAACATACAAGCCAGTTTTATGTTACATATTGTGAATCTCATTTGTATTAAGTAATAATGCGACAGACTGCATTAAGAAGATGTTGGGTTACTTCACCCAAAGTTCCTCCAGTGATCAACATTGATAACAGATTACTTTACTACATATAAGAGAGAAAGAAGAAACTTAAACACAGACACTTACAGTTTGATGTCGAAGCCTTTAAATAAGGGGCTAGTTGCTGGGCTTACTTAGTTCAGTGATTTTTATTTATTTCTATATTTTTAAAATTTATTTAATTTGTGCGTGTATGAATGTTTTGCCTGCACATATGTATGTGCACTATATGCATGCCTGGTTCCCATGAAGTTCAGAAGAAGGCATCAGCTACTCTGGACATGGGGTTAGGACAGTTATGAGCCATGATGTGCATGCTGGGAACTAAATTTGGGTCCTCTGCAAGAGCAAGAAGTAGGCCATCTCTCTAGCCCTGATGTTACTTTAAGTGTATAAAATAGGACATAGAAACTCCTGTGTACGTATGTGTGTGTGTGTTTGTGTGTGTGAGAAAGATATATATAGATAGGTAGATAGAGAGAGAGAGAGGGAGGGAGGGAGGAAGGGAGGGAGGAAGGGAGGGAGGGAGAGCACATACACCTATGGATGCACACAAAGGCCAGGAGAGGACCTAGGGTGTTTCCCACTATTCTCCCCTACCCCTTTGAGGAAGGGTCTCTCCTTGAACCCAGAGTTCACGTTTGCCTAGGTAGCTAGAAGTCAGCAAGCTGCAGTGGTCTTCTTGTCTCTGCCACTGTTGGAGCTGGAGTTACAAGGTGTGCACAGGATGCCTGGCTTGCTACATGATTGCTGGGGTCCAAACTCCAGTCCTCATGATTGTGTAACAAGTGTTCTTAGCAACGGAGACATTTTCCAGCCCACATGGAAGGAACTCTTGGTAACTTCTGCTCGCTAGTGAAGTGCCAACATCTCACAGAGGTCTCACCCTCAAGTGAAGGCTTCTGCAGGCAACTCTGGTTCTAAGGGATTCCACAATGGACTGAGCATCATCTGGCATTAAGCATGACAGCTCTTGGGACCAGTCTGGCTTGAGTTATGGGTGTGGAAGTGCTGAAAATTCTAGTCTGTCTTGGATAAATTCAAGGTGCCAATGAAAGGGGTGTGTCCAGGCTTGGGCTTGACAAAGGCAGCCTGATGGTCTACAAAATAAATACAGATGACCCCCAAGAGAGAGGAGGACCCCGAGCAGTTGTTTGGAGTCAGGACTGTACCTCCATGGTTCAACCTGAGGCTCTTTCACTAGAGAAGGTGTAGCTGGCACAGGCATGTTCACCACGAGGAAGCATTTTCCCTGGCTCTCTGCAAAAGCTCTTCCCTTGACATTGAGGTTGACCAGGGCAGGCTGAGCCCCCTCCTGCTGGTTGCATCTTCCACCACTGGGCTCTGTCAATGGCATCTACAGGCCTTGAAATACAGTTATCATCTTTCCAGTCTTTACTTACTACCTTATTCATTACATTCAAGTAGGTTCTGGGGCTTGCCAGCAGGAGGTTCAGATCACAGACACTGTGTCTGAGGTCAGGGGCAGATGATCCTACAGCTAATAGTTTTGTCTGGAGAAGTTCTGGACAGAGCCAAGGGGGTCTAAAAGAAGATCTCAGTGAAGTGTTCCAAGATTGCTATAACTATATTTGAAAAAAAAAAAAAAAAAAAAACGAAAGCAAAACTAAGGTCTTCATGTACTAATAGAGACAGTTGGGCAGAATATATGAAATTAGGGCTTTTCTAAAAATCTAGGGTGTTGATATGGTCCTTAGAGCAGTGTATGCCTCTTCTTAAGGATAGTTTGTTCTGTCCTTAAACACGTTCCTGTGTGGGATAGTCCTGGCTAAGTAGGGTTATGACTTCATTACATGGAATACCCTGCAACTAGACAAGGCTATTTCTGTTCTTTTTGGTCTGGGGACGTACCTCATGGAAGAGCAATTGTTACCATGTGTGAGGTCTGGGTTCAGTCACTGATGGCAGTTTTGTCTTCTTTTGTTTTTAATGTACTGTTCTGCATGGTACAATGAGACCTACACCTACAGAGGAGCAGGAACACAGACTTTCCCTCTCTGTGTTCCATCTCTGTTTCCAATGCTTAGAAGGAGATATCTTGAAACAGAAAATATTTCATTTCCAACCTAAAGTGAAGACACCATACAAATGGCCAAGTGTTTGGTCAACACAGCAGTGTCCTGGAAACTGAACTCTGGGACCCATGGTTCGGACCACATATGTGGCAGAGGAAGGCCTTGTTGGCCATCAGGGGGAGGAGAGGCCCCAGTAAAGGGGAATGTCAAGGTGGGAATATGGGAGTGGGTGGGAGGTGGAATTCCCTCATAGAGGTGGGGGAGGGGGAGGAGATAGGTGGTTTTCAAAGAGGACACCTAGAAAGGGGGAAACATTGAAAATGTAAATAAAGTATCAAAAAATAATAAAAAAAAAAAAGAAAGAAAGAAAGAAAGAAAGAAAGAAAGAAAGAAAGAAAGAAAGAAAGAAAGAAACTGAACTCTGTCGCTGACCTAGATTTGTTCGCTGCTGTTCCCTCTGCTTCCCTTCACTGTTCTTATTTTTGTCTGCACCCTTTCTAGGAATTCAGGCCAGCTCCTTGGATCTAGACTCATATGGTGGAGGCTGTGGAATGGGCTGACCAGAGCTTGTCTGGGAGTCCACTAAGAGTCTCTTTCCCTTCCTCAGCTCCTAGGAACTATGAATGGCTCCCTGCCTTGTCCATGACTGCCTCTGACCCCTCAGCTCCTGCAAATATGCCACTAATAACTTGATTTTCTCTACTTTCTATAGTTATTGCCTTCTTGAGTTCTGCTAGCGAAGAATTTGAGTTCTGTTGGCCAATAACTTGGGCCCAGACCTAGTGCCCTGCAGGACTGGAGTTTCCATCCACTTTGTGCAGTTAAATGACTTGTGACCCATTTGGGGTCCAAATGTAGCCTTCCAACCTGCTTCTCTGGTCCTTCTCGGCCTCCTCGGTTTCTTCTACCTCTTCTGGTTCCTCGGGACTCTCTGTCTTCTGTTCTTCTTCCTCCTCCTCCTTCAGGTCTTGAAGTTCTTCAGTCTTCTTTGCCCCTTCCTGGTATCTGGAGGGCAAAAAGGAACAATTGAGTCTGGGATGGCCAGACACAGGGCATTCTCGCCTGAGACCCTGGGTGAGGGGACTCAAGAACCCTGAGTCATTGTGCACTTCCTGTGGCTCCATACAACAGGAAAAAGCTGGGGCTCATGGCAGTAACATTTCCCTTCAGTCCTCAGCCATCCTTCCTGTTTATGTGACAGTGTGACAAACTGACTAGGAAAAAATGTGGGACAGGGCCTACTGCTAGTTGTTATCCTATAAAACATTCCCCAGAGATAAGATTGCATTTTCCCTGTGGAACCTAGGAGTTTCAACTTTTAGGGGGCCCCTCATCTCAGGATATTGGGGTATTTCTCAGACATGCCGGGGCTTGGCATAGGAGGTACCCAGAAAATATCGGCAGACCAATGGAGGGATTTTGCTCTCCTATTTTCAGGGAGAACTTCCCTTAAAGGCCTCTCGTGATTCTTGGAATTACATATTCCATGAATACGATACACTCACCTGTCTGGCAGCCGGGTGTCTAACTTCATTAGTTTGATTGGAACACCTCCACCCACGGCTGAGTGACTACACACAGATACCATGGGGGCTCTGTGTCTCAAAAGTCCATGGGCACCATGCTAGGTTAAAGGTGAGTTTCTATCTTGAGTCCTGGGCTTTTAACCCTGCTCAGTGCTCTCTCCCAGTGCCTGATAGCTGGCCCTGGTTGCTAATACAGCTCATTTACAGATAGGCAAGGGTGGAAGTGGTGGGACAAGGACAGGAAGGAGGAGCCCCAATTTATACAGAAGACCAGGGCAATTCTAGGAAGCTCAGTTGAAGGTGCCCCTGGACACTGTTGACAAATCTGCACATGTGTCAGGAAGCCTCAGGCAGCACCAAGAAGAACTTAGCACAGGCCCTTGATGTTTAGACATTTCTAGGCAGCAGCATCAGGCCTGAAAGAGAGGAGTCTAGTCAAGTCTAGCCATTGTCTAAGCACATCCTGTGTAGGCCCTTTTCACTGAAGGAGAAGCTTTGGGCCCATTGACTGCTTCCCAAAAACTCCTCAGAAGCAAGCCAGGGTGTGGGAAGCTCTCTTCTGAGACCTGCCAGGGGCCCTCGGGGTGATGAGGTCTGACTCACCCTTTGTTGTAGGCTTCTTCCTCTGCCCTGGCCTTGGCCTCCTGGCTGGTCTCCTCCAGGCAGCCTGGGAGTGGCACAGGGGCACACACTTCACAGTTAGCCTCTGCATTTGTCTTTCCACTGTGAGAGGAGGGAAGTGCAGGGCGTCATTGCAGGAAGAGACTGCACATCTGCAGACAGAACCATATCTTTGGCCTGGTTCCTGATTTAAAGAGGAAATTTGGGCTCTTTCACTGGCTTTTGGGTTTTAAAACATCTACCTTGAGATGAGATTTCATAAAGACACAGGCCATGAATCTTCCCCAGACCACTGAGGAGGCAGACACTACATCAGCTTCTTTAGCCTGGTGTCCCCAAATCCAACTTTATGCTTATTTGAGGAGGTGCTGTGAGTGGACAGGCAAGTGTCACAGGTGACTGAGCACTGGCACAAGGAGACAGACGAAGCATCATAGGCTGCCCTGTGTCCCGTGACTTTCACTTATTCTTTCAGCTGTGCATTGAGCATGAGAGCGTTACAGGTACAAGTCTATATGGAGTGTAAGAAGGAGGGGAGAAACCTCTCTTTCTTTTCTAATGTAGAGGTTTGCAAAAGGAAAAGGTAATGATATCAATTATGAATTATAATATTTATGAAAGAAACTATTCAGTGACAGAAAATCACAAGGAGAAGATGGTTACAAAGAGTGGAAGGTCATAAAAGACCTCTCTGAGGTGCTGAAGTTGAAGCCTCAGCCTCAGAGATGAGATATGTGTGCAGAGATCATCTGAGGCAAGAGATGGAGGATAAATAG
>CM052703.1:85507840-85631885 GCA_028551405.1 Uromys caudimaculatus | reverse complement strand
GGGGGGGAGGTGATATGCAGGGCTCACATGGAGCCTTGAGGAAATGGATGGATGGGCTTAATGAAGAAAGAGAAGAAAGAAATACACAGCCACAGTTTGAGTAGGGAGGGGAGCAGGGAGTCACTAACTGGGCTGCTCAGCTGAATAAGTGGCTCTATGGTGCAAGCAAATTTAAACACACAGAGAAAGGGCCCAGCAGAGGGAATGAGAGAAGGTGGCCAAAGGGACACTGCCTTCAACTAAAGCAATTGAGACCTTAGAAAAGTAAGAGAAACCTCTCCTTAATTGGGACAAAGAATAGAAGTGAAGGACAGTGGGGTGGAGACCTGATAAAACATGAGCTGCCTCCAACCTGGTGACAAAGCTGACATGTTTGTAAGAGCAATGCCAGGTCTTCTTCAGAGTGTGAGAGGACAGGGATCTGAGAGGGCCGAGAAACAGCAGGAAGTACAAGCATCATGTAGAATAGTCAATCATCTCAGGATGGTTGGGCATGCTTGGAACCTGTCTAATGAATGGATGGGACCGAAAGGCCAAAGGAAGCAGCCTAAGAGGCACGCCTTCCCTACAGATGCACTCTGCAGCCATCTTGGTGCCCCTAATCCCACTAGGAGTGATGGTGTCATGGAGGAGCCCAGAAACAAGGCAAACACTGTAAGCTGAGCCTTCCAGCAGGGAGCTAAAGGGTCACCACTGTCTTTCCTTAGGCAGGGCCCAAGCCTCCAGCGTGCGTCCTGCTCTTGGCCTCAGCTTTTTATCTCTTAGCTTTCCTTCAGACTTTGAAAACATATGTTTCATTAGGCTGGAAACCAAAACCCATCATGAACAAGGAAGATAATCCTCTAAAAATATCAGCTATTCATAACATTTCTCCTGCAAATTGTACTCTCCGCTCCCTTTCCTGAGACCTTTGCCTGGATGTGCAGTTTCCTATCTGTCTACTGACTGGAGCAGTGAAGAAAAACAGAGTCAAGGGCAGGGACGGGCAGTACCTCTGAAGTATATTTATATGTTAGAAGTGAAATGTGGCCCTCACACTTTTAGCTTCTTTTCTCTATAGTTGCCCACATTACAGTCTTTAAAGCTAGACAGGTATGAAGAGAACTTGCCAGAGACAGACCTAGATTAAACCCCAGGCACACAGACCCTAACTAATCAGCCTGAGGTTGTGCAAGCTTGTAATTCCCCTTGCCTTGTAAGAATGAGGATATTCTAATAGAAAAGATGCCTGTAGTTTCCCCTTGGCTATCAGAGTATTGAAACAATGTTCCCCAAGAAAGTTAAATCTCCTCAGGAATCTCATGCCAGCAGAAGAAAAGATTAGAAGCCTAGGCCAGCCAGAGAGGAAATTTGTTTCCCAGAAAAAGACATGCAACATGTCAGGTCACCCACTGGAGCTGAGACTGGTGGGCCAATGACGGGAGGAAGCACACCTTGACCAGAACTGTTGAGTTATGTGGACCTTTGGTCCTCTACTCAAACACAACCCTTCTGTCAGGACTCTGAACATATATTGGGTTGAGGGTCACTGGATCTCTTTGTTTTAATTCCCAATATAACCATATTGAATAAATCCTTTTCTGCTTTCTAATATTAATTTTTCCCTTTTAACTGGCTGATTGAGGTTAGGGCTGCCAGAGCACAGACTATGACCTTAACTCTAGTATCAATTAGTATGTAGGAAGGCTCAAATTTAGCCCTGCGGCAGGTTAATGCTGACCCATGCTTCAACTGTACTAGCCGCTGTCCTTGTGAGGAATTCCTTCCTGGCAGATAAGAAACAATCCCATGCTTGCCTACACGCACATTACTGATGTTGGATGGGCTGCTCATTTTGGCCCACTAACTTCCTGTCAGGATGAGCTTTCTTCCTTGGGCCCTCTGTCAGTTATCTTCTGGGGCTCTGCCTGCTATGTAAGGCCCAAGGCATCTGCTGAATGAAGCTATTCCCATCACATTCCCATAGCCAGCAACGCTCCTTCCTCCACAGACTGCTTCAAGTAAGAGAGGCTGTGAGAGCCTTGGTTTCACACCAAGCAGGAAGCTAGGATTGGAGGTGGGACAAATAGAGTCATATCCAAATGTTGTTATTTTCTGATTTTTGACCAAGCTTGGAGTTCCTTAAGTGTCTTCTTACTGACTACCTGGACGTTTCTCCTTATGTATCTTTATGACTCTCACCAAATCCTCCTTCACTGTGGGACCTTTGTTGGGTCTACTGTCTTCCAAGCCAACTGGCTAAAGTGGGTCTGTCACCACACTTCCAGAACAAAGGGAGACGAGTGTTTCCACACATGCCCATCCCCTCCCTGAGACCTTGACCAATGGAGAGGGCTATGTTGAAAGGTGCCTGGTGCAGACTAAAGAGTTCTTGTGTTCCTCCAACCCCTCAATGATGTACCTGATCCTTGCATATGAAGTTAGTAAGAAGATATATCCTATCTGTAAGTGAGGACTTCCTGAGAACCTAGAACTTGGCTTGGGCTAAGAGAATCCACACTGAGCTCTGTAAATGAGAGCCGAGCACAATCTGTGCCCTCCCAGGGATCACTGGGTAGACTTTAGCAGTCATCCTCACCCTGGGATCCTGTGCCTTCTTTCTGGGGTGTTCATTAAACTGTGGCTGTCTTAGTCAGGGTTTCTATTCCTGCACAAACATCATGACCAAGATGCAAGTTGGGGAGGAAAGGTTTTATTGAGCTCACACTTCCATGCTGCTGTTTATCACCAAAGGAAGTCAGGACTGGAACTCAAGCAGGTCAGGAAGCAGGAGCTGATGCAGAGGCCATGGAGGGATGTAACTTACTGGCTTGCTTGCTTCCCCTGGTTTGCTCAGCCTGCTTTTTTATAGAACCCAAGACTACCAGCCCACAGATGGTACCACCCTCCGCCCTTGATCACTAATTGGGAAAATGCGTTACACCTGGATTTCATAGAGGCATTTTCTCAACTGAAGCTCCTTTCGCTGTGATAAGTCCAGCTTGTGTCAAGTTGACACACAAAACTAGCCAGTACAGTGGCTGTGTTTATCATCATGCTCAGCTCTCAGTCACTTGAGGTCTGTTTGTTCAAAGTAAATTGTGGGTCAAGCCAGTTGTCAGTTTATTGGTGAGCAGTATTCAAGCCTTTCCAAAGAGCAGGTCTTGTCTCTTGGGCTCAGAAATGCTGCTAAATCATCTCAGCTCAGAGGCTTCCTTTGATAAACCCAAGCCAGAGGACCTGAGTCATGGGACCGTCCTTACTCCCTCACACCCAGTCCCAGATTCTTGAGTAGTAATTATCCTGGGGTCTCCAGAATATAAACAATAAGGAGATAGATTGTTTGCTGTACAGATTTACTGACCTTATTGCTTCAAAATCACAGAAGACATCGATTTTAAAGATCATTGCTAGCACAGCACTGTGACATGCTAGCATCATGGCCTGTTCATGAAATTAATCTGCTAACACTCCCACATCCCAGCTTTGCTGTCCCTTGGTGAGTGGTCCTGCACATACCCTCTCATCCCCCGCTCTGTCCTATGGTTCCATGCCCTTACTGGTTCTCCCCAAAGACTTCTCTTTTCCATCCTTTCCTCTGCAGTCACAATGAATGTCTTCTGGTTTTCTATTAGGGGGTTAAGGGCATGAGCCTGGCATCTTTTAGCTGTGTAAGGTCAGGGAATGTATCTCTGGGCATTGTGTTCCTCATCAATAAGACAGAGATATTAATGTATCCATCCCATGAGATCCTTGGCAGGGTTAACAAGAAACGGACAGCAATTAGGTAAAAGGTGCCTGGCCTACAGAGACCGAGTTATAACTAATAACATGAATTGTCATCACCACTACCACTGCCATCATCTTTCTTTGATTCACTGCTACCCTGAAATGCTGATCGTCTCCTATTCACCTAGTTGATAATAAAAACCTTTAGGCTTAACTTTAAAAGCAGATTCCTATGGGGAAGTATTTTCTAAGCCCTGACCCTTCTTACACCCACACAGGGTTTGGGGCACATTTTCTCATGTGTCGGTCCCTTGGCAACCACACTTCCTTATGACAACATTCATCACACCGTGGAATAATAGGCTGCTTCCCGTCTGACTTTCCCACTAGACTGGTACTCCTTGAGAACATTCCACGAGGCTGACCTGAGAGCACTTGTCAAAAGAATGAAAGAATAAAAACCCACAGATAATCAGTTCCTCCTATGTGCATCTTTAAGGGTAACTAAAAGCCTCTCTCTAGCCATATGTTTAAATATATACATTTCTAGACATTTGATGAGTTGAAGAGTGGTTGGTTATGAGATGACCTGCAAGAGCAAGACTCAACGCTCTAAGCTCACATGAAATAGACAGTACTGCCAGCCGCTGTAACTGTGGACTGGCCATAGGCTACTTGATCGTCTTATCTCATGCATAGCCAGTTCTCTCCCTTATATGAAATACTTAGGAAATGGGGAATCATTTAACATGAAGCTCAATGCAACTGTGAATGTCTGATAAATTATAACACACTTTCTCTTCAACATGACTAGGCAAACTGGAATAGGAAAAGATGCTTGCAAATTGTTTCATGATTGGCCGCTTGGGGACCTATGATGCTTCCAGTTCTATGCATTTGGAGAAAAAAGCAAGTTAGCATCTTTTATAAGTCCATAGGGAGGAGCTGCTATTATTTGGACTCTCTCTTCCGTTAGACCTCCCTTCCCTCTTTGCAGCCACCTTTATTTGGGTAGATTTCCAGCAGTGGAGTGCACAGTGTATACATGGCCAATGGTGATTCTGAGTTAGCCTAAGAGGGAGCTACAAACTCCCTTGTGGGGACTTCCAGCTTGATTCTGAGTCTCACTTGGGCCTTTTAGCTCCTGATTCCAAACCTGTGAATGGCACCACCACCCTATCCTCACTCAGTTACTCTGCAGGTTTGGGGATGTCCTGCAGATTCTCCCACCAAGGACATTTCAAGTTCTTAATAATCTCCAGTGCCTTGGACATCAGCGCTCAGCTGGTCTGAACGTTAGTTCTGAATGAGAGTCTATCAAGGAGAGCAGGGACCTAGATCTTCTGCTTTGGCTAGGTCTGTAGGCATAGAGCTAGGAAGAGGCCCTTGATGGAAGTGCTCTAAAGTGGACTTGTGAGCCCAAAGTGAAGGCTGACAGAATTTCAGAGTATAAAATGATCATTTCTCGGTAGGTTCAGAGGCCATGAATTAGGCATCGTGGCTCTATGTTGTAAGATTTGTAACCTTAGATACTTTTGTTTAGTGGCTCATTTGCCATCTCTTGACAGTTTTCCTGGGGTGATCAAGAAGCAAGAGGAAAGAAGAGGATACACTCCATGATATAAAGAAAGGACGATGTGCTGGTAGGTGACAAAGGGTGTAAATACTGGGCAAATGTTGACAGTAACCAGAGGGGTCCTTAGTGGGAACTTGGCAGTCACACATACTGAGAGTGAGGAACACAGGCTGAGTCTTGAGGCAGAGAGTTTGGGAGCTTCTCTGAACTGACAGAGACCAGCATTCACATTCCCAGCCAGTCAGACAACACAAAGCCTCCTACCAGCAACAGAGAATGAAAGCCGCTTCAAGGTAAAGAAGAAGAAATAAGGTCTACACTTCACTAACTGAGGAAAGACACAAAGAGAGCCCTGAGAGGTGGGAGCTGTAATCCAGATGTTTCCCAAGAAGCAAATGAAAAAGTTCAAAGTGTAAGCTGTGACCTCCCCCATCACAGAGGAACAGACTTGATGCTCTGGCTAGCAGGGGACGACCTGCACATGGCATGGCGGCCTGGGGAAACCAGGCCCAGGAAGATAATGTGTCTTCCTTCCCACTACTTGGTAGAAAGAAGATTTTTAAAAAAGGAATTTACCCTTCCCAAAATTATTGTGCTTCCGGAATCCTCACTCCCTCTACAATAGTTTAAACCCATATAATGATTCTATTCCCTAGTGGAAGAAATGTACTCATCTTCCCCTACCTATGGTCTTGTCTAGGATTCCAGGAATTAGCAACTATTTGCTACAAGCCTGATGATAGCATCACCACGAAGTGGCCAGAATCAAGGTAACCACAGAGAGATAGAACCCTGCCACCCTGGAGCAGCATACCCTGGGCTTGCTATCTAAGCCCTTTTGAATTGGTGTGTGTGTGTGTGTGTGTGTGTGTGTGTGTGTGTGTGTGTGTGCCCCCAAGGAACCCCGACTAATGAGGAGGCTTTCTACCTCTCAGGGGCTCTTAGGCAGCTATAGTATCTTCCTGGCCCAAGACTTTTACACATGAGATTTGAAACCTTTGTGGGTCTCAGAGAACTATTCACTTCCCCCTAGAACATAAGTTTCTTTCTATTTCATTTTTGGTTTGAGAATGAGAGGAAAGAAAGCAAGTCAGAGGTTTTCTTTAATGATCTCCAATATTAAGTGGAAAACTAAGAAACTTACTTTTCCAAAAGTGCAGGCAGCGCTGGGGAGACGGAGATGCTGCTTTTCCCATTGGGTGATTCAGACTGGATGGAAACAGGACTGAGGATGAGTGAAGCAGCCAGGCCTTGGCAGGCTGACACTGGGGAGGGGCTGTGACTCTCCCTTCTCTTTCCTTTCTTCTTCCCCCATAGCTTTCCAGTCTGCCTTCTGAGGCTCCATCCTAGCAGGGAGCTGTCAGTGTTCCTCTGTCCCATTTCCTGAGGACCAGAAGGCCTCCTACCCAGTGTGGGTTTAGAATTCCTTGGGATGGACTCACAAGCATCATTGCTCGCACAGGTACTGTTCCAAGCACAAACCTCAGGAGGTGCCTAATGGCATAATGTGCTCAAACTGGTAAACGTTTCTGTGAAATTACCCAGGACCCCATGCTGTTCTGCTGCAGTGAATATGGTCAAAGCATAGGCTTCCTACTCTGCGCCCATGCTAAAATCACTCACAGTGGAGTAAACAGTACTGATCCATTCCAGAATTCTGGGGTGGGACCTGTGATCAGGGTGGTTTCAATGCAGCCTTTGTGATTTTAAAGTGTAGTTCTCATTGTCAACCAATCATGTAAAGGTATACATTCAAAAACCACGTTTATCTATGAAAAGTTCTGTTGCTAACTAGCCTTTTCTAGACTCTACAAAGAATTTGTTTTAGTTTAAAAAATGTTTATGTGTATTAATGTTTGCACAAATGTATGTCTATGTACCATAAACTTGCATTGTACTTGGAGACCGTATTAGGGGGCTGGATCCCCTGGGACTAGAGATACAGATGGTTGTGAGCTGTCATGTGCGTGCTGGGGATTGAACCTGGGTCCTTTGGAAGAGTAGGTGCTCTTAACTGCTGAGCCATTTCTCCAGGACCTTCAGGTTTCTTTGTATTAGTGATTTGGGAGTTTAAGTTCATTTCACAGACAAAATACTTATAAGGTAAAAGAAATTTAACAGTAATTGCTAGCTATGGGTACATGGAGCTTTCAAGTTTGACTTGACCAGTTTCTTTCACACTGAACCTCTTTCTGTACAGCTGTGCTAGAATGCACAGTGATTAGAGAAATCACTGGAGGAAGGTGTTTGAAAGTTTTAGAGATAGGTCACTAGATTCACAAAGACTTTAGGTGCAGAAAATATTTTCTTATATATTGAAATTGTCTTCATCTAGAATGAAATGGACATTTTTCTCTGTCTTTTTTTTTTATACCCTGTAGAAATATTTAAAAATAAAGAAAAAAATTAAATGATTTGTTTTATCATTGTCCAGAAATAATTAATTGTGATGATTAATTTTTAATTATCAACTTGCCACAGCCTAGAGTCATCTGGGAATTCCAACTGAGGAATTGTCTAGATCAGCTTGGCTTGTGGTCATGCCTGTGGGGGGGATTGCTAATTAATGTAAGAAGGCTCAGCCCACTGTGGGTGTGGGAAGACCCAGCTTTGGTCTGTGGATGGGATGGCTGAGTTCCTGCCTTGGTATATCTTTAATGATGGAGGATAGCCTGAAATTGTAAGCCAAATAAACCCTTTCCCCCTAACTATTTTTGTGAGGATATTATTACAACAGAAATGAACCTAGAACAATTATTAAATTTCAAATGATTTCTTTCATGATTTTCTATTTTTAAAAGTACAAAACAGAATTATATTACATATATTCCAATACATATGTTTATTTTATACAGAAGCTGCTATTTCTTCTCAATAAATTGTGGGTGATAATTCTACAGAAATACTTTATGACAGCGTTTACAGTTTGCTGCCAATCTCCTGTTGATAAGCAGTGTTACTTTCAGGGTTTCATTGCTGGAAACAGTGGTGTAGTGATTTAGGACAGGCTGGGACCCAGTTCATGAGTTTTGCTTCAGCTATATCTGACACAACCCACTGTACCCCAGAACGGTGCTACAAAAAAGCATACCTTCCTTAAAGAATTACGGTTTTGTTCAAAGAGGTAGATGCTCATGTGGTACATTTCCTGAGGCATCTGTGCTTTGCTTGAGAGCAGAGAGATCTCTTCTGAGAACAGTGGGAAGGGTTATCCTGGGCTGCTTTGTGTACCTCTCTCTATACTGTATGCTGGAAATTTCCTGTCCCTGCTGACTCTGTCCCCATCTACGACCCCTCCACAGTAGTCATGTGAGGGAAAGGTAGAAAGGGCATACAGCACCATACTCACCAAAGCTGGTAGGGAGGGCGTGGGTGAAGAGCTGGGGGCTTGGCCAGGCAGGGTCAGGGCATTAAACTTGGGAACCACAGCAACGCTGACCCTCCGGCGGGGCATGTTCTGTGGGAAGAGAATCGATTCAGGCCTTCTGTCTTGAGAAGAACAACAGCCATGGTTCTGGGGGTATTAGGAAAGCCTGCTAACTTCTAACATTCAATAGGGAATTTGGTTTGGGGGTGGCAATGATGTTAGGAATCAGGGTAGGAAGAGTGAACCAAAGTTGACCCAAATTTTCTGTCGGTCATGAGTGACCTCTCAACACATCCCCATTTTACATTTTGAGACTCCGTTCTCTAAGTAGCATCCTAGATAGTGTTAAAAACTGTCTATGGCAAAACTGAAGCTTATGCATCATTTCTCATCCAGTTAATGAAAGTCGGGAAGACTACACCTGAGTAAGAAAGATGGGGGGGGGGGGGGGCATGTGAGCAGTGTGAAATCTGAATCGCCTACTGGTACCCATAGAGTGAATGGCCACTTGGGTGACCATGAAAACTTCTGATATGTTTCTTCTGGGAGCCCTGGAGTTCCTCAACCATGCATACCTTTCCCATCGTGAGGGACATAGATCGCGCCGTGCGAGGAACCCCGTCTTCTATAGTAGGAAACAACAGAAGAAAATTGGCGTGAGTTTCATGTTGGGGACCAACAGGACACAGACAGGCAGAAATTAAGCCAAGCTATGCACGGGTCATAAATGGCCTTGCAGGAATGGCTCAGAGATCTGGGCACTGGGGATCCTTCATTGTCTGATGCTTCACCCTCTACAAAAACCATCTGCAGCAAAGGGACCGTCTTGACTAAACATTTATTCGAACTCCACCAGACACTACAAGAAGCCCCCATTTTGGATTTCTGGGCTTCATCTGAAGTGTGTCTGCGATCACCCAGGATGGTATGTGAACAGGACTCTACAAGCTTGAAGCATTCCAACTCATTCCACGTTCACTTAAAGGAGGGATGGTTGGTGACACTATAAACAAGGAAGATGTGGTGTTAAGAGTGAAAATTCAGTAACAGAAGCTGTTTCAGTGTGTTATCTATACCATGACTCGGGATAAAGGACGCTTCCACTTTAAGAACTTTTCCTTCTCTCATTAACCTTAATTAGAAGGCTAGTCACCATTTATATGTCACCCTGTGTATCCCCAGTTATGTGTTATTCATCCAATCAACTTACTGGATGCTTATTTGGCTCCACCCACAGGCTTATGAACATTTTTTTTTTCTTCTATTTCTTTTTTTTTTTGGTTTTTCAAGACAGGGTTTCTCTGTGTAGCCCTGGCTGTCCTGAAACTCACTCTGTAGACCAGGCTGGCCTCAAACTCAGAAATCCGCCTGCCTCTGCCTCCCGAGTGCTGGGATTAAAGGCATGCGCCACCACTGCCTGGCGCTTATGAACATTCTTGGTCACCATCCTATCTTGCATCCTGCCGATCTGAGATCCAATCTTTCTGCAACCCAAGTATATTCTTTAATTGTCCTTTCAGCGGGACCTATGAAAAGACCCCTTTCTTAGAGTTATCCTCAGCCCTAAGCCTTACAGGATACCCTTTATTTCTCTCAGTTCTTTGAGAGGTCAGATCACTGCCTTCTGCTGCCACTGTTGCTCTTGAGAATTGTCATCTGTTTACAAATGTTCTTCTCATTACTTTTAAGATCTTCACTTATCTTTCCCTTTCCTTTTCTTGTCTGTGATGAACACACCTGAACATGTGTGTGAATATGTGTGTGTTCATGCTCAAACAGGCCAGAGGTCAACACTGGGCAATTTTTTTCTATCTCTGTCCCTTATTTTTTGAGACAAGGCTTCTTACTGAAGCCGGATCTTGCTCCTTCAGCTAGACTGGCTGGTCAGAGAGGTCCTGGGATTTGCCTGCCTCCAGTTTCTCAGAGCTGGAGTTACAAGTGCAAACCACCATGCTTGAGTTTTGTGTGGGTGCTGGGGATCCAAACTCTGGTCCCCATGTTTGCACAGCCAGCGTTTGCACCCACCAGGCCATCTTTCACTCTGCATTTTATCTTTTTTGACGTTTGCATTTCATGTGGATGGTAGTTTTTGCCTGATAGACTTCACTATGCTGCTGAATCCAGTGATTTGTGTCTTTCTTCAGCTGTGGAAGATGCTAGGTTATTTCTTTGAAGATTTTCTGTGCCTAATTTCCCCCTTATGGACCACATGGCAAATGGACTGTAGGCTCTCCCCCGTACCCCGTGTCTCAAAAACCTCCTTTCATGTTCTAATCACTATATACATTCTGCATTGTGGGTTAACTCTCTCAAATCTTCCAGACAAGATGAACAGGTTAATATTCTGGAAGGGTGGTGCTCATCAAATCAGGAGGAAGAAAACCAGGGTCATATGCACACTAGTTCTTATGGGGGTTCAGGCCAGATGTGACTCAGCTCATCCACAAAGCCCTCCACAATGCCTGATCTATCTTCTAGGGAAGGTTTTCTCAACCTGTGGGTCAAGACCTCTTGGGGATCAACAACCCTTTCAGGGGTCGCATATCAGATATCCTACATATCAGATAGTTACATTATGATTCATAACAGTAGCAAAACTACAGTTGTAAAATAGCAATGAAAATAATTTTATGGTTGGGGTCACCACAACATGAGGAACCCTGTTAAAGGGTGCAGCATCAGTAAGGCTGAGAACCACTGCTCTAGGAGATGGAAAACAAGACAGGGGAGAGGAATTCCGAATACTGAGCAACCTCCTCTACCATGGCTATCACACCTACCAAGTCTCCCTCGCTCCTGACTTCTTGTTTGGTGGAGTTCTAGTTCTGTCATAACTATTATTTGATCCTGTGTTTTCCATCTGCCTTTCCATGCCTCTGTTGATTTTAAAATTCTGATTGCTTGACTATCTGATGTTCATAGGTGTAATTTTATATTTGGTGGGTCTAATGATTTATGTTCACGGTGGACTGTTCCACTGTGTATTTTGTGCTGTGAACTCGTCTTTGCCCAGGCCTATGGAGGATTCTGTATGTGCTGGTGCAGGGTGTGCCTCTCCGCAGTGGCTTACTGTGCCCCTGGAGACCTCCTCCTGCTGTTCTGTCCAATTCTCCCCAGATTACACCACTGCGGCTGTTATTCATGTACTTTCTCTATGAGGAAGGAGAGGGTATTTTGTTTCCTCCCAGGGTACAGGGTGAAACAGGCAAGCTTCCATATTTGCTTCTCTGCTGGCTGGTGAGGGAGGCTTTCTATTATTCCTTGCAGAGATCGTATCTCAAGGCACAGTTCCTAGAAGATCTTAGTTTTGCTCGTGGAGGTCATTGTCTACTTTGGCACCAAGGCTCAAAGGTTGCTCTCAGATAGTACTAAAGGCAAGCAGTTCCAGATAAGCAGGGCGGCTCTGGCTCCAGCAAGCCACAGGGTCCGTGTGGTTTCAGTTCTCTTCTTGGTTCTGGCTGTTTCCATTCCCTTCTTGTGGGCTCAGCTGTTCTTTTAGACGCCTTGTTTTATTTTGTCCAGCAGGAAGTTTAAGCATTTTGAATAAAGGATTTTTAAGTTTTCTGGTTACTCTAAAAAGCAGAACCAGAAAAGATTCTCTATATGTGAAGAGTTCAAGTACATTTCCAATTTTGCAGTTGGGATAATCAGAGAATTTACCAAATAGAAGTATAAATGTTTAACACATGCACGGAAGTGCATCAAACTATGAAGCAAAACTGTGCGATAAAACAATTTATGTCTATGAAATTATAAATATATTTCAGAAGAAAGAACAATTTTCACAGTCAGTGTAGGACAAATCTCAACCATTAACATAACCCACTGAATGACTATGTCAGTGAATTACTTGAAAATAATTTATTTATAAATATTTATTTTCCCTAATCTAGTAATATTTTAATTTTGTTAGATTTTGAGCTAGCAAACAAAAGAATATATTTTATTATGACATTTTCACACATATATGTCATTGTACTAGGCTCATATCTGCCCACCTCACTGCCCTCCCTGTCCCTTGCCCACTGGTCCCCTTTCCCTCTACAAATAGTCCCCCCTCTTTCAGCTGGTATTTATATTTATAGAAGTTTGTTCAAGAGAAATAATCCAAAATGCAGATAACCAGCATATTGCATGTACCATAAATGTGGTCTTTATGAGCAACTTATTTTTTTAATCAGGGATATTTTATTTCACTACAGTCTTCAAAGTCTCAGCCATAGAGAGACCGCCAGAAGTCATGAAAGGCTTTTTTAAAAATATGCTATTTGGGCCTGGAGAGATGTCTTAGTGGTTAAGAGCACTGGCTGCTCTTCCAGAGGACCAGGGTTCAATCCCCAGCACCCACATGGTAGCTCATAACTGTCTGTAACTCCAGTTCCAGGGGCTTTGACACTAATGCACATGAAAAAGAAGATGCCGTTAGAGAATGGTCATGGCGCATCACACAGACACACTTGCTGACCTAGATTCACCAAAGCTCATCTCTTGGTCATGGCACATCACACAGATCCAACCATTGACCTAGAGTCACCAATGCTCGGTCTCTGCATCAGCCACAGTGGAGGAAGAGCTTGGAAAACCAAGTAGGACCAAATCTCTCCAGTCACTCACTATTCTTTGGGAGACTTGGCTCCTGAAGCCCGCTGCTCTTGCTGGTACTTTCCCAGCCCCCAGACTGGACTGTGGGACTCTACAGAGCCCACCTCACCCCACAAGTCTGCTTGCTGCATTTCTCTGTGGGTGGGTGTGGTGTATGAACATGTCTGTGTGGCTGTGTGCATATAGAAGCCAGACTGTCTCCCTTTATTGCTCTCCACCGTATTTTCTGAGACAGGGCCCCTCACTGAACCTGGAGTTCACCATCCTCTAGACTAGCTAGTCAGCGAGCTTCAGGGACCCACCTATCTCCTCCTCCCCAGCACTGCAGGACCAGATCTGTGTGGCTGCATCCGGCTTTGCACATGGGAGCCAGGGATCTGAACTTAGGTCCTCATGCTTATATGGCGAGCACTTTACCCACTGAGCCATCTCCCCAGCCCAAGAAGTCTGCTTTCTTTTGTAGTAGCACTAGGACTGGAGCTATGTCATGTGGGGCATACCAAAAGTGCTCGAAAAGCATCTTAGAATAGATGAATTTGGGGTCTTGTTTTAGACAGGCTGGCCTCAAAGTCACAGTAATCCTGTCTTTGCCTTCCAGGTACTAGGATTATAAGATTCCACTGTAATGACAATCACTTCATCCTCAAGATTCTGGCACATTGGTTTGCAGGAGACATGAGCCTTGTACAGAAATAATTACCCGAACCAACATGCTAGGATTTTCTTGGAATCCACTCCCCATTTGTAGCCAAGAGCAGTTTGTTAGGAGCCCAGATGCCTGTGGCTGGGGAACCTGGCTGCCGAGATCTGAAGCAGACAGCCCTGAGCACATGTACATGGCCTTTGGACTCTGGCAAGTCTCCCTTATATTCCCCAGGAAGCTTGTGGAAGCTCCTGTTTATAAAGGTTTTCAGTCTGTTATACTTTCTCTCCTCCTGTTCTTGGTAATGCGGATGTTTGCATTCCACAGGAGTTCCTGATGTGACAAACTGTTTGCTCCAGCTAACACCCTCCTAGACCAGACTCAGCCCTGGCAGCACCCAGGGAGAGATTCCGGTTCAATGTACTGTCATTTTCCTCCTGGACTGAGCAAGAGCCTCTGAGCTCATCTTTCCCTACTTCAGCCTTGACACTCTGCAAACACACTGTGCTTACTGAAGTCAGAGTAGCACAAACAAAATACAGATCTGTCCTGTGACATGCTTCACACTGACTCCCTGTTCCTACAGGACAAAGGCATAGTTGCTACTGTGGCCTGGAAGGTGGCCTTGATCTGCCAAGGCTTATGTTCAGCCTCTCAACATCACCTCAGCACTGCAACCTGTGTCACACAGGCTGTTTCCTCCTGCTCACCCCATCTTTACACACATTGCTTCCTCCACCTAGAAACTGGCTTCCTCCTCCTCCTCCTCCTCCTCCTCCTCCTCCTCCTCCTCCTCCTCCTCCTCCTCCTCCTCCTCCTCCTCCTCCTCTTCCTCCTCCTCTTTAAAACCTGCAGAGATGACCTCCCTGGAAGTAGCTGTCCTTGACTCCTTGAGCAGACTCAGGTGGGCCCTTCTGTCTTCTTACACCAATTTGCATAGAACTCCTAAAACATTAAGAAAAGAATCACCGAAGCATGTGTCTTACTCATGCATCTGCTGTTTGTCACAGGAATAGCTCACTTAGCTTAGGCCTTTGTTCTGCCCCACGGCTCAGACTCCAACCCCGCCCCAGAATGTTGCAATATTCTCACAAATACAGAATGTTTTCTGGTTCTGCTCTTTTGGGTGACTGGAAAAATTAAATATCCTTTGATCGTAATGCTTAAACAGCTCTGCCGAACACAATGACATAAGCAGTCTCATGAGTGTGAGGCCCGCTTGGACTAGAGATACCGATTTGCTCCAGTTATGTAAGTGATGTACTACACACAGAGTGAGCCACTTCAGTGGTCTGCCTACCTGATGGAAAGCCTTGGGTCCTTCGTGCTTTCTAGAATAAGGCCCAACTTCTTAGCATGTGATGTTCAAAGGGGGAGTCCCAGGGGGCATGGCGTCAGTCAGAGTATGCTTGGCATCTGCCACTTTGGTTAATTGTAGGGGTTGGGAAACCCTTGGTACCTTTTATGTTTCTGATTCCAGGACCCCACCCTCACTGAAGCAGCTGCTGTAAAGGCCCTGTGAGTGGCTCTGGGCATAGGTGGAGGGCTTTCAACCAGCCAGATACAGCCCCTGGAGCTGCCCTGATCCCTGAGGCCCAAGCTGAACACCATGGGGGACCTGACCTCACACCGAGGACAGAAGCCTGGTTCTTACCAGAGGGCCCACAGCTGCGACTGGAATTCTGATTTGCAAGTTTCTTAAATTCCATGAGCTCAGCATGGTCCTTCTCGTACGTTCTCTTTAGATTCTCCACATACTGCATCATCACTTCCGTGGCCTTTGACATGCGTTTTTCCTGCAGGGAATGAGGGCACAGGTGCATGGGGACAGCTGAAGAAAGCACCAGCTACACTGCTCTGAGCTCAGCCAGAATAGAAAGGCCGCAGGGAGCCTTCAGACAGGATCAGATCTGTTCTGAAAGCTTGTCGCCTGTGGCATTGGGCTGAGAGTTGGCATGTCCAGGGAGGAGAGAGTAGATGGGGCTGGCTTTCTGGACGTGGCCTGAAGTCACTGATGTGGGGTGTAGGCATATAGACATGGGCAGGATAGACAAAGGTCCAAGGCCAGAGAACATCAAGGCATCCAGAGGCAGAGGCAGTTCCTCACAGGACTTATATGTCAAAGATTTATCCTCCAGACAGGAACCCTTTAGAAGGAAAGTGGGCACCATCCTATATTAGCTGGGACACTGAGCATTCCCAAGGGCCTCTGCAGGTCAGCATATATATGAACTCCTACTTCATATAAAAGATCAACAAGCATGCGGGCTTGCCTGGAAGAAGCACTCAAGGCTGGTCAGGAAGGAATCTTGACTTACTGTACAAAAAAGGGGTATTACTGATGGTGTAAAGTGAGAGATGCTCGAGTCATGGGTGGAGACAGGACAGGTATGAATGAGACTTGTGGAGTGAGAGCTACAGGGAGCAAGTGTCTAAGCTGGCCCAGAGGAAGCAGGGAAGAGAGCGAGAGCTGAGATGCAGAAGACTGGGGGGGGGGGGGGGGGGCAAGCTATGATGAGGAACCACAAGGCAGGGTGGGAGACCACAAGACAAGGTGGGAGACCACAAGGCAAGATGGGAGACCACATTATAAAGGATACAAGCCAGGTATGGCAGTGCATGTCTGTATCTTAGTACTCAGGTAGTTGAGGCAGGAGGATCATGAATTGAGGCTAGACTACTAACTACATAGTTAAATTCTGCCTGAAAATAAATAAGTAGGGGCTGGAGAGATAGCTCAGTGGCTAAGAGCACTAGCTACTCTTCCAGGGGACTCGGGTTTAGTTCCTAGCACCCACATGGCAGTTCTGGCCCCAGGTATGCATGTGGTGCATAGATATACGTGCAGGCAAAATACCCACACATGTATAAAACCACATAAAAATATAAAACAAACAATACAAATAAAGAAAAGAAGAGTAAAGGCAGAATCAATAACATGGAGAACTAGAAATACATTTGGAAGGGTTACATACCCGGGAGGTGGGGGTTTCTCTTTTCCCATACTCCCTAGAGTCCACAAGAGGACCCAGCTTAGGCCCTGTCTATCCTAGAGGGATTTCCCTGTAAATGTCCCCACCACCATGTGGGACTGAGACCTGCCTCTTCCCTGGCATCCTTCTGGTGGTGGTGTTCCCCGCTGGGCTACTTCCTAGGTCACAATGCTGAGTCAGCCACCCTTTCTCCAGAGAGACACAAGGGTGGGTCAGGCCGGTGGCTTGGCCGCCTCTCATTTCTCAGGCAGTGCTCATGGGTGAGCCCTCGCACACCCACTCACACAAGCAGTGTGGCAGGAACGTGCAACAGTGTTGCACAACCTTTATGTGCTTTCTATGAATTTTGTCAGTCCTACATGGCAGAGCCTGTAAGCAGCTCTGGTTTACAGCCCAGCACGTTCAGGTGTGGAGAGCTCTGTGAAGAGCCACAGTGTGACTGAGGGACAGAGCCTGGAGGGGAACTCTGGCAGTGGGCCCAGCAACATTGTGTGGAGGCTCCATGTGCTTTAAGTGGCCAAGGTGGGGAGTCTGACCTGGGCCGGTACCGAGCTCTGCCACTCATTCATTAATGCTAGAACAACTTCAGTATCCCTGACCCAGAATGCTTACTGAAAATGTTTGGGATGTTGTCAGGTTTGAGAATATTGCACATACACAATCTTGGGAATAGGGCCCAAGTCTAATTATGTTTCACATATACCTTATTTATTGTACATGTGGTCCAGAGATAAGTTTGTACATTTTAGTGGATTTTTGCTGTGTCTTGACACAGAAAGTTAGTTGTTTTCTACTTGTGACATAATGGAGGCACTCAAAACATCTGGAATATTTGGGATTTTCCACCACCTAGAAGCTATATCTTCCTGAGAATATTCAGCTTCACTGGGGGCGGAGATGGGGGCTGGAGGCCACTTTACAGGGCTACTGGGTGTACTAAATGAAACAGCACTTTTTCCTGAAGCATGCTCTGCCCAACGCTGGTTCTGTAGAAGCTGAGTATGTATTCTGTCAGAACACTGAAGAGGGAGAGCCTCCCCAGTCACATACAGTTACAAAACACACAGGAAAAAGCTCAACAGACTTCAGCAGGGAATTCTCTAACTTAACTACTGTAGATCGGCTCTAAGAGAGGAAGGCGGTACACAGTCTACCTCAAATGTCAATGCCCACAGAAAACAATTCCTGAAGGAATAATTCAAAGGTTTAGTTGGCACCAAATATATTGGAATATCTCAACAACCTATATAGAATGCCTGGCCTAAGTCAGTCATCAAGAGGTGGTACCTCTCTGTTATAGTTTGTATATGCTTGGCCCAGGGAGTGGCACTATTAGATCATACGGCCTTGTTGGAGTGGGTGTGGCCCTTTTGGAGTAGGTGTGTCACTGAGTGTGGGCTTTAAAACCCTCATCCCAGCTGCCTGGAAGTCAGTATTCTGCTAGCACCCTTCAAATGAAGATGTAGAACTCTCAGCTCCTCCTGCACTATGCCTGCCTGGATGCTGCCATGTTCCCACCTCGATGATAATGGACTGAACCTCTGAACATGTAAGCAGTCCCAATTAAATGTTGTCCTCATAAGAGTTCCCTTGGTCATGGTGTCTGCTCACAGCAGTAAAACCCTAACTAAGACCCTCTCCTTGCCCCTGTTTGTGTCATGGTGCTAATTACTACAAGTGGAACCAAGCAAGACCAAGGGCTGTGGGGCTCACCTGGCGCACAGCACCCACTACTTCAGCCCGGCTGGAGAGGCGGGCAGCCAGGCGATGCAAGACTGCGATGTCTTCTAGAAGCTTCTGATAGGTCTCCCGGTGTTCGCAGTGGTACCAGATGGATGCTGAGGACTGAGGAACAATAAAGAGCATTACCCAGACTGAAGGCCTAACCCCAATGTGCAGGCTGGGGATGGGCCCTGGGGAAGTGACTAGGCCACTAGGGTGGAGCCCTTACCAATGGGGTTGCTGCTTATACACCAGGGACCCCAGAATTTTCTCTTTCTACTGTGTCAGGCTATAATGAGAGGTTGTCAGTCTCATTATAGCCTCAGTGTGGACCTGACCATGCTGGAACCCCGAGCTTGGCCTTCTAGTCCCCCAGAGCTAAGAGAAACAACCAGCCTATTAATTTATTATAGTAGCTTGAGCTAACTAAGGAAGCATACCAACCCTGGATTCATTTTCATGAGACAAGCCCAGGCCACAGTGTCTTCCAGATGCAGGAGAATCCCAGTGGAGACACACTACATCTGGCTGGCCTGAAAGGAGTCATGTCTGAGACAACCATCCCTCTCCTAAGGAGCTGCCAGGGTGCCTTAGCCCAAGCCCTCAGGACCTCTGCCTCAGCTCCTCCCAGCCCTTTGAGCAAGACTCTGTCAGGACCTTGGATCCCTTCTCATTTCTGGAGACTACTTTGCTAGTGAGAGAAGTGTGAGTTTGGGCCCAGAGGTGGTGGTGTCTCAGTTACCGTAATGGAGGCTTTGAAGTTTTCCAGTTCCTTCTCGGTGTTCTCTTCTGTCAGGTTGCGTTCCCTTTCAGCCTGGTTAATTCTAGACTCCAAGGTGTAGCTGTCATTTCTAAAGGCCAAGGACAGTTGTACAAACACGTTCTGTTGGGAACAAGAGTGTGGTAGAGGTGCTGGGAGGAATCGCTGCTGCCAGCAAGGCTGCAGGTGGGATTCTTGCTCAAGCCCTGTGCTGGAGTTCTTGGAACTAGTCACCAAGGCCACCGTGTGCAGATGAACTTCCCATGATGGTGAAGCTTGCCAAATCAGACAAATGCAACCCTTGAGGTCCAGGCGAGGTCCTTCCCAGGACCAGAGGCCAAATGTAACCATGAGACAATAGCATTCTGTCTTTCCCTGAATCAAGAGTGCTCACGTTTGAGTTGAGATAGGCTTAGGCCAGTTCTGTGTAAGCAGTTTGGACTCACACTGGGACCTATTGTAGGGGTTTTAGGGAGGTCTGCATCAAACCTCTGTATCTGAAGAAGTGCTAGCTCAGCAGCAGGCTTGGGGATTTAAAGCAAACTTCTGTTTCTAACCTTGTTATCTCAAATTCCTATGTCACCTTTAAGTAACTTCCTGGAGATTAAACAAGATCAGGTATGGATCCATTATGATAAATGTCCAGGAATAAATATTCCAGCCCAGAATGAAGCACGCCATATAGCAATGATTTTTTTTTTAAATTTTTAAAAGTTTTTGTGTATACAGATGTTTTGCCTGCATGTATGCTTAAACACCAGAAGAAGGAATTGGATCTCTTGGAACAGGAGCCATCATGTTGGTTCTGGGAATTGAGCCCAGGTCCTCTGGAAGAGCAGCCAGTGCTCCAGCCCTGAAAGAATGAACTTTTTAAAGGTACAGGTGATCAGATGTGGAGTTACCACTCACCATAACACATAACTACTGGGGAGGAAACATAGACAAGTGGACTCCACACGAGGAATAAGGAGGGATTGAGGGAGATGTCTTCAATTCCAAGTGCTTCATCTGCCCTGCCAGAAGCAAGTGGGAACAGCTTCCTCTCTTTGTCTTTCTTCCTTTGGTGTGTGTGTGTGTGTGTGTGTGTGTGTGTGTGTGTGTGTGTGTGTGTGTGTGTGTGTGACAACAGTTTGCACGTAGAGGTCAGAGAACAGCATCCAGGAGTTGGTTCTGTCCACTGCAGGGTCATGATGCTGTTAGGGCTTATATAGGACTTTTCCTCACTAAGCTGTCTCACCAGCTCATACTCTGTGGTCCCTGACCCTGCCTGGCTTCTGAAGTCCATCTAACACGGCCAATGGCAGTTATCTCCAGACAAGGACTGCCTCCTTGGCAACAGTGGTGGTTCTACTGAAAATGACCCTTATTGACCATCATGATTGTGAATTATAAACCTTGCTATGTTTAACCCCACAACAACTCTCTGGAGTGAGGACTCTTACACCCATTTTACAGGTGAAAAGACCAAGACAAGAGACATCATTAACTTGTTCAAGGTGACACATGAATAGCAGATTGACGACTTGACCTTAGAATATCTGATTCCCAAGTCTGTTTTACATCTGCCATGCTGATGGCTGTTAGCACACATCTGAGGACAGGATCTGATGTTAACTGAGCTGGCATGATCAATCTCCATAAATGCTAGAGTGGGCTTTGCCTCACAGCCCAGTGATGAGGCTTCTCTTGCCCACCCAGCTTCCGTCTATGAGCAATTCTCTATGCTTAACTCTCTCTACCTGACATGAAGGGTCCTGAGGCCAGTTGGAATGTTGTATCCAACTCAATCTTGATAACTCCTGAGTCTGGGAACTTGGGTGAGGTGTTTTACTGCCAAGCTTCTCTTCTGCTTTAAGTCCTGCTCTACCTACTTTCCAGAGCTACTAGGAGATCAGCTGTATGGGGGGAGGGGCTGTGCTACAGTGGTAATGTCAGGTTAAGGGTCATTGTGTTACCTGGCGGGGGTAGGGAAGAGTTGTCTCAGGTTGTCTGTCTTCCTTTGCTCATCTGTTCCACTTCTCCAACCCTCTCTGACTCAGCTCTGCTATATTTCTTGTCCAACTGTCCCTTCACCAGAATGAAAATTCTCAGCTCACCCATCACCCAGCAATGGGACAAGGAGGTCAAATCAGGGAGGCAGTGCCAAGAGCTTTCACACTGTTGGCAGAGCTGGCCTTCCTTCAACCCAAACTCTGAGGAGGCAAGTACCTTTGTTCTCCATGCCAAACTCGGAAGCTTCAAACATGGCCACATTTTAAAATTTTGAAATAAATTTGGTATATTTGTAAAGTCTCCTGGCTAACTTTGTACTGGAAACTCATCCATCAAGAGACATCAAGAGTCTTTGAAGGTGGCAGCTCCGGAAACCTTCTCACCTCTGACCAGATTTGTCAAAATGAATAGAGGCAGGCTTGGGAAACTCAGCAGTGGCTGGGAACAAATATCAGAACGTCCCACAGTTACTGCTTCACTCTTGTGTAAAATCATTAGGGCCACAGGCTGGAGGAAGGAATGTGCAGATGAACATCAGCAGAGACAGTCAGCACCTGTCACAGAGCCGGTGAGTCACTTACCTCGACTTCCTTTTCAGTGAGTGGCGGGGCGCTGTGAAGAAGAAAAAAGTACAAGTGAACTTAATCCAACCTACTAAATAAAGAAGACGGTGACTGCGAATGACCAGTAGGCCATGCATTTCCAGGGGTGAGCAGAGCTGGTGAGATAAAAAGATACTGTCTTTTTGTCCTCCCTGTCATCTGTGACCACTGACCTTTATAGAGGGGTGTATAATATTAGATGTTGGGGTCAGTACCCAAGTACAGCCACTACTATCCCTCTAAGTTCCAGCTTGCTTATATCTAAAATCAGAATAATATTGTCTATATTGTATAAGCCCTATAGGAATATATATACACACACACATATGTACGCATGAACACGTGTGTACCGTGTGTGTAAATACAGTCAGCCTTTCTCAGCCACGTGTTCCCTATTCCTTTAACCAACTATATATTGAAAACTTTAAAACAAACTGTCTATACAGAATTTATTCAGACTTCTTTTGGCCATATTCTCTAAGCAACACAGAATATCACCTACTTATATAGAATTTACACTATGCTGGGTATTATAAATCATGTAGAGATTATTAAAAGTGTCAGAGGGTTATAGAGACTACATGTAAGCACTATGCCATTTTGTACAAGGTCTTGAGCATTTGGATTTTGGTTTCAGTGAGGTGTGCATATGTGTGTGTCCTGGAACCAATGCCCACCGCAGATTAGCTGTATATGACACCTTGGCTATTATTACTGTTCACCCATAGGCTGTGAGAAATCAGAAAACACACATGCATTTGTCATTTTTTAAACTATGTGTCTGAGGTCAACCGTAGCTTTTGAGGACTTCCCTAGCTCTATAAGGACTGATCCTTCCTTCCTAGACTCCAAAGACTGTGACAAACATCTATTTGGTCCAGAAACTGCAAGGTAAGAAAAGGGTTGGTAGAGCTCACTGCAGCAAGGGCCTCCATACCCTGGAATCAGGGTGGCAAGTGAGTACCAGCTGACATAGAGGTGACCTTCTGAGAGGTTCCCGAGCAGTTCCCACAGACTGTCCCAGTCAACAGATTCCTTATCTGCAAAGCCACTCCATGTGGCTGCCTGTGCAGCTCTTAGTAACTAAAGTTGGCCCCATTAGAAGCCCAGATAACGTAAATACCACACAGGCGCTTTCCTGTGCTGGGTGGGGAGGCCAGGAGGGGTCTAACTCAAGTCACAGGACTTGGCGAGCAAGCATACCATCAATAAACTTCTCAGGAAACACAATTTTTCCTCCCTTTTGCGGTACGGAGAGACCCTGGGAGCAAAGGTAGAGGGGTCAGCCATCTCTGCAAAGGGCTGGTTCTCACCCTTGACAAAGGACAGGCAGAGCCTTCCTGTCAGGATGAGACAGCAAGACCCTGTGGTCATCAAGCCATCAGAAAACAGAGCATGGGGACAAACAATGACAAAGATCTCTCATGCTTACAATTCTTGTCACAGGCCCTGTCCTCTCAGGGTCAGCATGCTCTCTAGCTGTAATGCAGAGCAGGCACATACTGTCTGTGCGGTTTATCAAAGTGCTTACAATGTGCTTCTGATCCCTAGGTTCATTTGGCTATTAAATGAAAATTACATCTTTCCATAAATAATTAAGCAAGCTTATTTTTCTACTTTGGTGAGTCACATTCTACTTTGAGCTACAGAACACACACAAACAGTAAGGAACAGGATGGTGTGATGTAGGTTAAGTGTGGAGACATGGCACCGCCAGTTCTTAAGGCAGAGCTCTAGACCTGCCTAGGCAGCAAGGAGACAGAACCATGGGCCTCCAAGCCAGTGCGGAGTAATGGAGTATCTTTTCAGGCGCCCTTTGTGCACTCTCTTTGAAATCTAAACCTTATCAGACCATGAGAACCCTTTACAGAACCACGCCCCTTACCAGGTGGTGACCCCTGAATATCTCCTGCCATTCTGTGAGTTGCTTTCCACTTTCTGCACAGCACTGACATCACAGGCTTTTTTATTAGGATTATAATGATGATGATGACTTACTTTTCACCTGTTCTTTTTAAGCCTTCTGCTTGCACTTTCCTGTCTTATCTGGAGCTGTGGGCTAACCAAAGCTCATAGCTCATGAGGATTGCTTGCCTCTTGTATTTTCCTCTAAGCATTCTACGGTATTATCCCTGACATTTAGGTCTGTGGTCCATTTTGAGCTGGTGTTTGTGTATTATGGTAGCTTCACTGTTTACTATATTTTACGTTTATGAGTACTCTATTTGCATGCATGCATCAGATCCCATCACAGATGACTCTGAGCCACCACGTGGGTGCTGGGAATTGAACTCAGCACCTCAGAAAGAGCAACCAGTGCTCTTATCCTCTGAGCCATCTCTCCAACCCCTAGCTTCGCTCTTTTGCATATGCCTCTCCAGTTGTCCCTGACATTTATTAAAGCTACTTTTTTTGGTTTGGAAAGCTATTCACCAAAGTCTTTGCATGTGTGACTTCTTCTTGTCACTGTGACCCGGATTCCTGACTACCCGGTCATACAGGTCTTTGACTCACTCCCCAGTGTCTCACTTGGACCGTTCTCTGGGCTGCCCTATCTCATGGTGCTCCTAAAACTCCATCATCTCAAATCCCCATTCTTTACTTTCTAACCCAGTTATCAAGGATGTGTTCTGTGCTGACACTGTCCCAAGCCCTGCCCACAGATGGTCTCATTTAGTACATTCTGCCAATGGCAGAGCACTTACGACTCTTGTACAGGCAATGAAGCCAAAACTCAGAAAGGAAAGGAACTTTCTCCCTGTGAGTAGAAGTCTGAGGGGCTTTCTGCTCAGTTCTTCACATGATTTTGGATGTTGTGCATCTTTCCATATACTGTCTGTCCCACAGTATATGGAAAGTGGTTTATCTGATTGAAATGTGTGTCTCCTGGCAAGTGGTTTGAAATGTGTGTCCCTTGGTCCAAAGCCCACCACTCTCAGCTCTGGTGACCCTTGTGTCCTCAAAGGTTCTTGCCTGTGAATTCCATATACTCTTGGAGTTGGAAATACCAACATGGCCTGTCCTGTGCTTTGTGTTTTGAGTACATCAGCTCTGCCTGGACCACTGGACTGCATCCCTTTCAGGATGAAAACCAAGACTGATACTCCACTGTATTTTGCCCATGCTCTAACATGGGGGCCCCAGAAAGATCTTCAAAAGCTCATGTCCTAATTTACCTTCCAGTGAGTGACTTGTGAACCCTAAGTTTGCGCAGCAATATGTCAGAAATATTGGGCATCACATCCAGACCACTCTTTGACTCTTCTTCCTCAGCAGCTGGGGTGAGTTCAGATGAGACCCCTGGAAAATAAGAATTTTCCTTATAGAATGTCTGTTTGAAATCATACCTAGTACTATTGGCAGCCGGCTTCAGGTCCCAGGAAAGCTGTCAACACTTGTAAGCACTTTGTTATGCACCAGAGACCTTATTAATTGTCTTCTATATTACTTTACCTTCACAGTGACCCAAAGAGCTGCTTCTTAACCATCCCTTATTACATGTGCATAATATAAGGCTCAATAAAGTTGGTAGCTTGCTGAAGATTACAGGAATAGCAAATAGCACAGCCCGACAGCAAACCAACATCTATCTGCCCCAGTTGTTTCTTCCCATAACTCTCCAGTATCAAGTAGGATGATGTGTCAGCATTTGGATGTTGGTTTCTGGCAACTGGAAGCTGATTAACTCTTTGTTTATGGTGTTTGAGGAAAACCTTTCTATTTGGCAGGCTCTTAAAGGGATCTCTTGACTGATAATTCCTTCCCAAATAAATTCAAAAGCACCATCTTTTAGCTCCTACCTAGAAATCAGCGTCCGGTTTGCCACTAGATAGTAACAGAAGCGGGTATTTTCCAGGATAAGGCTAAAGTCGTGAGCCCTGTCACAGCTCTCAGAAATACGGATGTCTGCTAGTCAACAGAGCCAACAAACAGCATGTGCTGCCTCCTGAAATGATGCTGGATTGTAACCGGGAAACAGAAAGAGCAAATCATAAATCTCTCTTCTGCTTGGGCAGCTCTCACTCTCTGCAAACCAGCTCTTTCCTGGATCTGTCGCCTCTTTCCCAGTTGCTCTTTGAGGAGTCCTATGGTTCATAGTCTCTAGTCCCCATCCCATGCCTATACATACTCTGCCTTGTTGCTGTTTGAGAGACCCAGATGTACTCTAGCAAGGTTAATTCAGAACACTGGCCAACGTCCTGAGCACTGACCTTCACATCCACACAAGATAGACTTGCTGTGCCTTACTGTGTTCTCACAGCATATTTAGGTGAAGTAAAAACCTCAGACATCTTTCATTTGAGCCACCTCAGGATTCCTGTCCTGTCAGTGCGTGTGCTGAGTGTGCTGCATTTACATACAGCTGTCTACCCACAATTTTTTACTGTCTGCCATGGCTTTTGACCTCGCAGTGTTCTAATTTGCTTGTCTGTTTTCCAGAATTGCAGGCCAGGCTAAAGGTCAGGACAGAAGGCAGAATTGAACCAACCATCTGGCTGGAATTAAAACTGGGATTCCTATCACCAAGGGAGACCAAGCTATGAGTGGAGGGGGCACAGTTGGGTTCACAGTAAATACATTTTTAACAGTTTGAGCCTGTTCAATAACAGAACTGTATTATAGATCCCTTGATATTTCAGTTATTCATGTGAAGGCTACAGGGCCATCTGTCTGCCCAGGACAGTCAGCAGTACATCTCTAGGTGTAACATTACACTAGTTGTCCCTGGAGCTACCTGTCAACTCTTGGCTATTTTTGCTGGCATGTGTTTCTCTCACTGACAGCTCCATGTGTTTGCCTGTGGCCTTTCTCTGTACCTATGCACCTCCGCCATACTTAGCAGAGAGCCAGTTAAGCAGGGGGCTCCCAAGGGTGCTGTATGTGTGTCTGAAACATCGAATCTAATGTCAAATGAAGGACACACGGGGGCTTCTGCCTTAAAAATTCCTCCAAGTTGAGGGAAAATGAGGGGAAGGAAGAGTAATGAAAATAGAAAGGAGAAAAGAAACTCGTTTAGGGCTACCAGCTCTTATAAAACAGCAGTGCCATACATAGCTGGATACCAGAACCAAATACTCTTTCCCTGGAAGCAACTAAATTAACAATCAAAAAGCATAATATCAGCTCTATATGTGCCAACAATGTTTAAATACAAAACAAGGAAGTATTGAAAATAATAATAATGGCTAAAGACAAATTTCCTAGAAATAAATGGGGTGCCACCTTTGATTCCCCCTTTTTTCCTACCTCAAAGAACAAAGGTTTCATTGGGTGTGTTTGCTTTGAGTCTGAGTGCCACTACAACGTCCAGACCAGCTTTAACTTGCATTGATCCTTTTGCCTCAACCTCTTGCATGCTGAGATTACAAATATGCATCTCAACGCCTGGGTCAAGGATGGGTTCTGGGGCTGGAGAGCTGGCTCAGTGGTTAAGAGCACTTGTTCTTGCAAAGGAGCTGGGTTTGATTCTCAGCACCCACGTGGGGGCTTAACACCTCCCCAAGCATCAGGTGTGCATGAGGTATACAGACATACATGCAAACAAAACACTCATATAAACAAAAAATTTAAAAAAATAAACTGCCAGGAGGTGGTGGTACGTGCCTTTAATTCTGGCACTTGGGAAGGATCTCTGAGTTCAAGGCCAGCCTGGTCTAAAAAATGAGTTCCAGAACAGCAAGGGCTACACTGAGAAATGCTGTCTAAAAAAAAAAAAAAAATGGATTCTGGATAAGGAAGCTTCTAAGAATACAAGAGCACAGAACAAGAAAGAGTAGACTGAATGAGTAAGTAGGCAGCCTACAGAGGAACGTCAGAAAGAAAGTTTCTCTAGAAAGTCCTACACTCTACCAACACTGCCAAGAAGAGAAAGAGAAAGTGCTACCCATACTGGCATTTAGCTTTCCTTCCAAGGAGGAGGAAAGAAGAAAGGAGGGATGGGTATCTGGTATTGTATCAGAATTACTTGAATAATACGTAGGGGCTTACCAGAAAGGAAGATTTAAAACAACTAAACAGATAAAGCAAGCTCTTCAGATGGAGTGAGCAGCAGGAAACATATGGAAAGCTCCAATGAAGCTCCACGCGAACCACTCTAGACAATAACACAACTGCTAAAGGCTTGATTTCATCTCTTCTTTTCTTCCTTTGCCTGGCTGAAGAGTGGATGGCTCCTGGGAAGGGGCGGGTCAAGTCTAGACAATAAACATCTGGACAGACTCCACTACAGTTCCATCCTAAACTAGTGTTCCAAACCTCACTAATCCCAGCTGGGGGAACAGAAATATCTCAATTTGGCATAATAAACTCCAGTTTTGGACTCTGAACAAAGTTTTAGAAAAGAAGCAGAAAGCCTACAAACGCTGCTGCTAACAGCTTTGTCTGAACTTCCCCTTTCCTCCCACTCAAGCAACCAAGACACTCCCATGAGCACCCAGTCCACAGTGCTGAGCAAAGAGGGCAAAGAGATCTCAGATGCGGCAGGAGGGAGTGAAGGAGAACTAACCCTCCTCCCCCGACACAAAGGCAGGAGGAGATCTGGGTGGAAATGTCCAGATCACACACAGATGAAATGGAAACCAATGACATGGCAGCTAGGCAAAAATACTAGAGTGGAAAGAGGAAGGAAAGACGGAAGGTAGAAAGGAAGGAAGAATGGAAAACACAGGAGGCAGATGTCAGGATGAACACATAGATGCAAGGAACACGGGAAAAAAGAAAAACTGCATTTCTGTGCAAAATATATACTGTAGCTGCTTAACTCTAGGGGAAATTAGAATCTGAAAAAATTAGAATAAGAAATCAGGACAAGATAAGAAGATCACATATAATGAACAAGGATTCTATTTAAGGAAACAAATTAAAGACCAAGAGTAGAATGAATAAGAGATTGGAAAAAAAAAAAAAAAACAGAACTAGTCAGTGCGTTAAAAAATGAGGACATATAGCATACACAGTTTTACATGAATTACTAAGGAGGGCAAGATATATTAAATGATCATAAAGAATGCAAAGAGGAGAAGAAAGATTGAAAAAGGTTGGTCCTAAGTTGAGCCCTACTGACCCTTTCATTGAACAAATAATATATTCAAAGACATAATAGAAGAAAAATTGTCCTCAGTGGAGGGGAGAGATGAACTCGGAGGTTGACAGTACGTATGATGCTTTTCTTTTCTTTTAAAGGTATGTCTATAAAGAAATGCTACTGTTTTTATTCCTAACAGGATAAAAATACACATGCAGGAAAACAGCTGGTTCTGGGCTTCTCTATGACACTGAATGCAATGGGATAACGTTTCATAGAAAGGAGTTGGCCAAGAATTTTATAGTTGTGTGGGCTATTGCTAAATAAGATGTTTTCAAATATGCTAGAACTCAGGACACAGAATACTTCTGGTGCTTCCCAGGAAAACCACTAGATAATGAAGTCCAGCTAAATAAAACATAAATCAAAATAAAATGCTTAAGGATGGTTAGCCACAAGAAGGGAACTAGCAGGAAGCGTGAAACCCTTTTATCCGAGTGCCCAATTGGACAATTGTAAAAGCTGGTTATAGAGTGGAACTGTTACAACCTCAAGAACACACAGAGGAGAATTCAGCATTTAGACAGGCAGAGGCAGGAAGGCAGGAAGAAATCTCTGGCACAGAAAATATGTAATGAGATATTCTGCCTTTTCTGTTTTCCTGATACTCCAGCCTTAGGGTCTTCAATCTTCGAAAGACTGAGTCTCCTGGTCTAGCTCATTGCAGGAGACAGGAAGAAAGCTCTCCTATGAGTACACCTTTGACATCTAAACCAACCCAGTCAACCTAGAACCTGTATTTCCAACTGTCTCCTTTATCCATCTCTCACATACCAGCAAGATCCATCCTTCCTCCACATCATCAAGTATCCAACAATCCAACACCTCTCTCCTCTCCAGAGCCTGCTAAAATTACTCAAACTATCTGACTCTAAGCTTACTCAGGGTACCTACTCTGCTCAGCTCACTTCTTGCCATGAAAACCCCAGTAAAGATCCTTCCCACCCACCTTCTACCTCCTAGCTGGTGCTCTTCTATTTGACCCAGAGGGTATACGGTGGCCCCTGTGTTAGGGAATCTATGAAAATAAACTCTCATGACTATTATTTCTGGGTTTATGTATCTTGCCATACGTGATTGACGTTATGCTGGGTAAAGAATTTAGAACAATTACTCCGAAGCAAAGCATTAATGCCAGAAAGATCCGCAGTGCTAAGCCCTTAATACACTTCCTAACACATTGTGAAAACTAATTTCTCCTCTGTGGAGGAAGTAATAACAGAGATTCAGCAAGTCCTACAGTTTCACTTCACTTCAACTCAAACTCAATTAAATTGTAGTGTATTTTATCTTGAAGGGTACATCAAGTGTAATCTCTCTCCTTCCTCCCTATCCCCTTCTGTATCTGTGGAAAGGGGGACATTTTAGTACAACAAGGAGGTTTTTTACTTTCCTCCAAGGCCAGAGTCACTTGTTAGAATACATTTCTTTGCATCTGTCTTCTCAGGGAGGCATCTTCCCTGTGTGAGACATGAAGTTGTGGCCCAGCCTTGAGCTGTGTAGAAGGATCACCCACCTTCCTAGGAATCCTGGCCCAGACATCCAACCACCTAGTAGACATCACCAACTAGATACAGAGAATAAAAACCGTGCCTACACCACCATTCATGGGACATCGGCCACATGGTACATGCTCTTTCTTGTTGGCTGTCTACAGTTGTTCTGCTAAGTCAAGGCTGCTAAGCTGTGGAAACTGAAGACCGGTTAGGGTTTATAGATTCCCCCCTCCCCCCACAGAGCCAAGCTCATCCATAGTAGAGCCAGGATGTAAAAATGAGTCTGTCAAACTGTTACATCTTAGCTGTGTCCCTGGGCACTCAATAGGTTCGAATCCAGATCCTAGGTCTTCTCAAGGGAGTTCTCCCTACTGAGATCTGAGACCTGGTACTATCGCCATTACCCACACTGCCATGCATGCATATTCTTGGTGGTTTTCTGGTGCCTTGCTCACCATGTCCCACCATCATCACCTCCAAATGACTTTCAAACTATCCTTCCACAATCCTGTCATCCTTTGTCCCTCACCAGACCATTTCCATATTGTTTTACATGGTCTTTTACAAAGGGATGTCTCCAATGACAGTATTTGGAATGAGGCATTCTCTCAATGGCAGAGCCTGGGCCTTTATAAATTCCATCTCTCATCTCAGGCCAGCTGTTGTAATCTCTTCAGAAAACTTAGGCTGGGATGTAAGCTCCCTTTCCTGTAGGCTTCTTTGGCTCACCAATTGTCTTAACTCATTACTTGGCCCTTGAGGCCTTCACCCTCCCTGACCCAAGTCTACTGCTTCAGCCTCAGGGTCACATAGCTCATCTCCCTGAGACACACATTACACAGAGGATTCAGCTGAGATTCTGTTTCTGAAGCATGCCACACACCAGAGATGTGCTTTTTGTTCCTTCTGCTCGCCCCCCCCTGGTGTGTCTTTCTCTTCCAGAGCAAAGCTGCACTTCTGCCTTTGTTGATGCACCTCCACTAAGCTAGCTGCTTCTTCCTCCTTGTCCCAAGGACCTCTGTTCAGTTGACATTGAGTTATGATGTAATACAGTGACTCTACCTGCCCTTGGGTTTCCTCTCACAGAGAGTGCAGGTGAGTCCATTCATTCATGAATTATTTCCCTAATTGAGTACTTACTATGTCCCAGGCAAGGGGGCTGGAGCCAAGGATAGATGCTATAGTAAGTAAAACTTTCACACAACTGTCCCTTTCAGAAATTAGTGTTTAAGAGGACAGAGATTAATCAGAGGAAAATCTAAAATGGGAGTTCAGTGGGCAAAGAAGAGGAGAAGAGAAAACCCTCATGTAGAGGGAAAGTGGGAAATAGAGGACAAAGAGCTGCAGAAGGAAAGGCAAACGTTGACAGCTGGGAGAGGGTGGTTCTGGGTGGCGCCCAGGAGCAGGTGAGCGGGGCTGGTCACAGAGCCTCGAAGGTCTCCAAGGTTCCAGGGCTCATCCTGACAGCCAAACGAGGCCTCTGAGACAAAAGTGCACTGCAGAGACTCTGGGTGCTGTGTGAATGTGGGCCACAGGTCCCACTGGGAGACAGATGAACCGCTAATGGCTGTGGGGACAAGGCCATCTCCTTGATGGTATGGTCTGAGCCCCGCCACCTTAGTCCCCATCACATTCCCAGAAAACTTGGGGAGTGGCCCGTATCAGCCTCACATCTTTGTCTTGAAACAATGATCAAAGGCAGTATGCAGAATGATCCCTGGGAAGGGAACAGGTTGAACTGTTGGGAAGGTCAGATTTCCTGGGGAAACTGAGAGCCAAGTTTCTAGAGATTCCAGAACACCCTGATAGGGGCCTTTCCTGTCTCCCCAAGCAACAGCCAACAAGGTTAGAGTTTTCTCATGAAATCATCATCAGAGATTAGTTTTCTCCTGTGAGCTCTGTTGAATTTAGAGCAACCTTCTTAATGGGGCGACCCTTTAATACAGTTCCTCATGCTATGGAGACCCCCAAAACAATGTTATTTTTGTTGCTACTTTGTAACTGTAATCTTGCTACTGTTCTGAATTGTGATGTAAATATTTTTGAAGATAGAGGTTTGCTAAAAGGGCCGTGAGCCAGGATGGAGAACCACTGGTTTAGAGCCTGGACATATTCTTTGAGCCAGAGCTTAGAGGGCTCCCAGGTCTTTTGTTCTGGGTACATGGGGGCCTGTGGATGACAGCAGCCCAGTGCTGTCTGGTCATGCTTGGTTGACAAGATAGAGTTCCACAGTTCGGCAACTGTCATCGAAAGAATGGCAGGATCTAACTGAACTTAAGACTAGGGTCACACAAAACATTACATCAGATTAATGAGAACTACAGGTGCCATAATTATCCCCATTGTAGAGCTGGGTAAACTGAGATGCCAAGACCAAGAAACTTGCCCAAAGCTCAGCAGCCAGTAAATGATGAAACCTAAATGTTTAATCATCCACACTCTAGACCTGAGAAAATATAGGAGGAAGTGCTCATTTATTGAACACCCTGGGTTCATTTTGTTGTTTTATCTTAATGTTGTATGCATGTGGGTGTATGTGTGTTGCTCATGAGTGTAGGTACACAAACACACACACACACACACACACACCCCATGTGGAAGTCAAATGACAACCTCAGGGACCAGTCCTTGCTTTTCACTTCACTTGAGACCCTGTGTTATGTCTGCCACTGTGTATGCCAGGCCAGCTGGCCCCTGTCTTCACCCCATCTAACCACAGAAGCACTGTGATTACAGATGTGTGCAGCAGCGCTTGGCTTTCTGAGTTCTGAGATCCACAGTCTTCATGTTTGCACTTCACTCACTGAGCCAGTTCTCTAGGATAATTTCTTTTGAAAATTGGGAGCTTATAGGAGTCAAATTCACTTACCTACTCATAAAACTTGGTGACTGTCTATCAATATAGACAATAAGACTTTTTTACAGGCTAGGTATATCTCAATTAGCATAATTTTATAGAAAAGTTTGACTATCTACACACAACACACACACACACACACACACACACACACACACACACACACACACGTAAATATCTCTTAGTCCACCCATTTTTACCTATAGGATGGCATTCCTTAGAAAATAAGCATTTCTATAACATGTGAGAGAGAGTTCATCATACCATTATTTATAGTAGAGAGAAATGTGGGAAAATAAATATGTATCAGCTTAATTTTTATTTAAAAAAAATAAGGCTCCATAGGTATTAAATGGGAAACTGTCTTGGTATATTGTTCAGTTGAAAAGGTGATATGACAGGGACCTCGCTGACCACTACAATCTATCACATGGATGGGGTTTGAATATGGCGCAAGGCCAGCAACCACACTCCCAGCTTCTCTTGCTGTTTGTGAAGCTATAAGAGAGCTGAAGTGAAAGAGGAGGTACAGTCCACACCCTGCTCTGGAGTCTGACACACCTGACACACCACCCCCACCCCCTCCCACCACCCCCTCCCACCACCGCCACCCCCACTCCCTCCCACTACCCCCACCCCCTCCCACCACCCCCTCCCACCACCGCTACCCCCACTCCCTCCCCCATCCTAAACTGTTGGACTCCAGGTTGGCTCAAGAGTCTGCTGAAAGATAACAAAAGGACATGAGGTTCCCTGGATGTCTGGATTCCCTGGGTCCCAAAAATTTAGATTTTAATTTACCTAATCCAAAAAAAATTTGCAGATACTCCAAAACAAACACAGATACAGACATGCATGGTGGCTATAAAAGAAAATATACCAATTACTCATACAAATAAATAAAAGAAAAGAAAAGAAAATTACTAAATTAATTGAATAATATATAATCTTTTCAACAAATATATTTGATAGACTTCAACACCAATTTTGTAACTTGAGAAAGAAAAACTTACAAAATGTTTTTAATTATACAGTAATTATAAATGTATAAATATATAATAGAATATAGTAATAAAAGGTTAAATAATATTGTGTTGGTTAGTTTTGTCAACTTGACACAAATGAGACGTGTCTAGGAAGAGGACCCGCCTCTATCAGACCTGCTTTTGGACATCTCTGTGGGGCATTTTCTGGACTAATGATGGGCGTGGGAGGGTCCAGCCCACTGCGGTCCTGGAAAGCAAGCTGAGCAAGCCAGCAAGTGGCTCTCCTCCACGTTCCTGCCTCTGCTCCTACTTGAGCCCCTGCCCAGATCTTCCTCCATGATGGCCTGTGATCAGGACTTGTAAGACAAATAAACTGTTTCTGCCCACAAGTTGGTTTGGTCAGTGTTTTATCACAGCAACAGAGAGACCTAACTAGATAATAATATGTTTTATAATTATTACTTATATTTTATATTAAATCATATAAATATAATTTTAAATAGTGTATTTATTTAATAAGATGTATGACTTGGAAGAAAAAAAGAATACACTGAAATTCACTCCAAAAGAGAAGCAAGGCAAATGTTCTCCTCATCACTATTTTCCAGTTAGATAATGATACCAAAGTAATTAAACACACACAGATGCAGAGATGCACATGGCCTTCCACAGGCAGGATGACTGAGACGATGCCAAACCAGATAAAATAAAAGTAACAGGAGGTAGAGTTGTAAGTTCAGAAAGAAAGATGTTCTGCAAAGGGGTCAAAGGCCTCAGAAGTGACACACACTCAGGCTCTGATCTCGCTCCTGCAGTTAAGAGATATACCACCTGGACCTCCACAAGCCTCAGGGTCTTTGTGGGTCACATGACTGCAGCAGGACCGCTTGCTTCTCATGGTTCTTGTGAGCACTGAGGCTACCAGGGTCAAACACTCAGCACAGCATCTGGCATGCAGTAGTCACTCTGGTTGCAGTCCTGTACCAGTCCCCAGAGTCAGCACTCTACCGTTTGAGAGCAATATTTAGAATGCAGGAAGCATGTGACACTGGGCCACATTCATCTCCACTACTAGTGATCTGTCAGGAAATCCAGTGAACTGAGAGTCCTGGTTACAAACAAATAAGGTTGCACAGACTGTGACAAGGGCCACATGCAAAGAATATTAGATGCTCTGTAAGATAAAACAGAAATACCTAAATGTGTCCGATTGAGACGTGAGTGCCTGCAAGGTTAATAAACTAGAGGCTTATAAACTTCGAATAAAGCAAGGGCAAGCCTTCTGAATCCAGCATGCAAGGTGCACAAGACAGTGTAATCCTCAAATGTGAAGGAGGCCTAAAGATGTCAGGAAACCTAAAACTCTGTTCACTTCTGGTGAACAGATCCTGTCTCCTGGCTGCAGGCCTCTCGCTCACTGCGCATTCTGCAATCTTGACTATCTAAAATCTAAAATATGCATAAATATGTTACAGAAGAAAAGTACTGAGAGAGGGCTAATCCCACTACACAAGAGAGCATATTCTCCTTAAAGCCATGACTCAAATGTGTCATCTTGACCAGAATGAAACAGAGCCAAGCTGGGCATGGTGGGACATACCTGTAATCCCAGCATTCAGAAGGCTAAGGCATAAGGATTTCTAGTTCTAGGCCAGTTCAGGCTACCAAATGAGACTTTGTCTCAAACAAACAAACAAACAAACAGAAACAAAACATCAAAACAACTAAACAACAACAAAAAAAAGCCAACCCCCAAAACCCACTAAAATACTATAAAACAAAAGAAAATAAAACAAACAGAATCAATAACAACAGCAAACAGAACCCTGCTCTCCATAAATATATATGAATGTAACATATGACTGTCACAAAGAAATAGAAACACGATCAAAATGTTATTGTGGTAATGAGCTCTTAAGTCTTGATATACCTATATCTTAAAATGAAGCTTAGAGGGCCAGGCCTGGCAGTGCCCTTGGGAGACACGAAGTTAGATCCCTATGCATCCATGACCAGCTTGCTCTAAATAGTGAGTTCCAGGCTGCATGTAAGATCCATGTCAAAAACTAAAATACGACAAAAAAGATGAAGTTCTTATTATCAATATGAAGAGATATAAAACACAGATAAATCAAACTATAAATATGTGGAGCATGGTACGTGCATCCACCCACACATCATGTGTGTGTGCATTGCCATGCACACACACAGAGAGAGAGACAAATAATAAGCTAAAAAGTTCTTTAAAAATTGGGGCTGGAAAGATGCTCAGCAGTTAAGAGCACTGGCAGCTCTTGGAGAAGATCGTCTACTCCCAGCACCCACAAGCTGCCTCCGACTGTCTGTCACCCCAGTGTTTCAGGAGATCCAATGCCCCTTCTGGTGTCTGTGGGCCCTGCATGTACATGGTGCATAGATACACATGCAGGCAAAACACCCATACACATAAAATAAGATAAAATAATTTTAAATATTGAGAGAAAACATTCAGGCAAAGCATTCACATCTGTTACGCACACTTCACAGATAATACTAACAACAGCCAAAAACATAATAATATAGGCCCCAAATGGATTGATATAAAGCTAAGAAGTTACTACCAAAAAGAAAAATTTAAGTTTGAGCACGCTAGAATATTAACTGAAATAAAAGTAAAGTGTCATTTTGCATCAATGATAATAGCATATTGTAACTGTCGTCCTTTTTGTTTGCTTGTTTTGAAATACGGTCTCACTATGGAGCCCAGGCTGTCCTCAACTTAGAGTCCTCCTGACTCAGCCTCCTGCCTGCTAGGATTATAGACATGTGCCCTCATGGCTGGTGTTCTGATTTGTGTCTCTGCTGCTGTGATGAAACACCGACCAAAAGTAATGAGAGAGAGGAAAGGGTTTGTTTGGCTTATAGCTTACAGTCCATCAAGGAGGGAAGCCAGGACAGAGGCTCAAAGCAGGAACCTGCTGGCAGGAAGTGGAGCAGAGCCATGGAACAGTGTTGCTTACTGGCCTGCGTTTTAGATTCCAGATCCATTCAGTTGACAATCAAGATCAGCCACCACACCTGGCTATAACTGTCATTATTATTGATCACCTGTTTCTTACTCTACTATATTCTGGCTAAGAAAGAGCAAAGCAATATCCAGAAATTATCAAGCTAAGAAGAAAAACATATGCAAATAAATGTTTGGAACATTTGATAAGAGGCAAGTATTTCTACCCTCTGACCCGGAGACTCTCAAGTCTGAGAATGTATCCTAAGGGAATTACTTGTTAAAAAAAGAAAGAAAGAAAGAAAGAAAGAAAGAAAGAAAGAAAGAAAGAAAGGAAGAAAGAAAGAAAGAAAGAAAGAAAGAAAGAAAGAAAGAAAGAAAGACCTCACAAGCGCAAAGACAAAACTGTTTATAACAGACGGAAAGCTGTAAACATCTGAAATATTTTACAATAGAGGTAGTCATACAGGAGGAAATATGAACCCGCTCAGTCATAATATGAAATCTAGATACATGTAATTAGTTTTGATAACTTCAGTAAAACAAACCTTTGAAAGGAAGTTGTATCTATACCATCAAATCAACTTAGGGAAATTATAAATATTGGAAAGAATAAAACAGGGGTGGGGCTGTGGACAAGAGCTTTTAAAAGATTTGTTATTTTTATGTGTATGAGTGGTTTGCATGCATGCGCGTCATATGAGTGCCGGTGCTGGATGAGTCTAGAAGAGAGTGTTGGCTCCCTGGAACCAGAACAGTTAGGAGCTGCTGTGTGGGTGCTGGGAAGCAAACCCTTGCCCTCTGCAAGAGCAGCAAGTGCTCTTACCTGCTGAGCCATCTCTCCAGCCTCACGTATATAAACACTTAAGAGGTTTTTCTAGTGTTTTAATAAAAAAATTAAAAGTGAAGAAGTATACATTTAAAAGGATACCTCTAAGTATTGTTAATGCTTTGTGTGTATTTATAAATGTCTATGATTTACGTGTGTGTGTGTGTGTGTGTGTGTGTGTGTGTGTGTACAGACGGCAGAGGGAGATGTCAGATGCTCTTGCTCTATCATTCTTTGCCTTGTATCTGGAGATAGGCTGGCAGCCAGCTAACCATAGCAATCCTCCTGTCTCCATTCCTCACAGCTCTGGTGCTACAGGCACACACTGTGGCTATGCATGAGACTGACTTTTTATGTGGGTGCTGGGGATTCAAACTCAGATCCTCATGCTTGTAGAGCAAGAATTCTTACCCCTGATGAGCCATCTCCCCAGCTCTAAGGTGGCTTATTTATTTGTGGTTTTTTTTGTTTTGTTTTTTTGTTTGTTTGCTTTCTTGCTTTCTTTGGCCTTTTGAGACAGGGTCTTGATACATAGCCCTAACTATCCTGTAATTCAGTATGTAGTTAAAGCCTGGCCTCAAACTCACAGAGAGCCTCCTGCCTCTGCCTCCAGAGGGCTGGTATTAAAGTTATGTGTCACCATACCCAGCTAGAGATGGTTAATTTTTAAAAAATAATTCAGTCCTTTAAAAAATAGGACCTCCGGAGCCTTGTTAACTGAGAAGGTGGTAGTTACTGTATTTCAGCCCAGAATTTTCCACTCCCTGGTAACATCTAGAATAATCTCACGTGGTTCCTAAGATGACTGACACCAGCCATAGACAGTGTGAGAGGGAGTGTGTCTTTCCAAAGGTGCTCTATGAAGCTTGAGGCGCACTGGTGACCACAGGAGAAAGGTGGGAAACTGGCTTTGCACTCACTGCCCTGCTCCCCATAAGCTGGCCTCCTCTGGATTAGTTTATCTAAAACAAAATAAAGCTAAAATATGTTTCACAACTGCTCCTGGGATGGCAAAACCGTGTGATGGAGTCAGCAGTTCTCTGGGCCTCAGTTTCCCTACCAGTAAGGTGAAAGCAAAAATCCCTGCCTCTTAGTTTCCTGGGAGAAGGCTAAATCTGAGTTGCCAATGACTTTGAGTCTGCAAAATGCTAGAGAGAATTTATTGAGATGATATTAGAAGGAGTGGGTAAAATATTGTATGGCTTCATTTACGTGAGGGACCTAGAGAAGACATAATCCACAGAAACGGGAAGTGGGATGGGAGTTGCAAGGGACTGGGGGAGGGGCGTGGACAGCTGTGTCTCATGGGTGTGGTTGCAACTGAGAGGAAAGAAAAGGTTCTGTGAATGGACAGAGGTGATGGCTGCACAATATAGCAAGACTGGACTTAGGCCACTGCCCCACATGCCAGAAAGGATTAAAATGGTAAAGTTAATGCCATATATATAATGTTACACATAACATTGTATATATCATCACTTAACAAATTAATAAATACCAACAAAAGACAAGAGATAGGTATAGACGTAAATACAAACTAAGGAATGAGGGAATTTTTAGAGCAGATGGATGGACCACTCCTTTAAGAGACAGGTGCAATAACTGAACAGAACACATGAAGACAAGGGGGTGAGGGCCCACAGGCCTGGGGAAGAGGGAAGAACAGAGCCTGCCCTTCTAGAAGCATCCCTACAAACACGTTCATTCTTCTCAGGCCGTTATGAAGCATTCTGGTTATCCGTTGCTTTTATGCAACTATCTCAGTATCTCCCCTGTGCACTCTTTCACAACCTTGCCCATTTGTTCAGCTAAGTACTTAGTCGGGGCTTATTAGTGCCAACAGCACTGTAAGTGCAAGCATGTAGCTTACAGTTTATATACAGACACACGTGTGCACACATAGACATATCCCCAGACAGAGATGCTGGCTCTTGGGATCTTGACAGCTGGCACCTAGACAACACTCACAGGTACTCTTCCAGGAACGCTGTGACTACAGCTTCACTGTGCTCTCCTTGATGTTCGAGGCAACTATGACAGCCCCGTGTAACAAGGTGGGGTGTGGGGATCAGGCCTGGTGAGGCCACAGAGCTTGTTCACTCAGTAGCAGAGCCAGGTGAACAGCTGTGGCTCACCCTGGGGCATCAGGGAACTCAGAGGAAGAACACACTAAGGCAGGAACAGGGAGGGTCCAGCCTCTGTCCTTTTCAGAGAAGTGTGGTAGAGAGTTTAGCGTGAGGGAGAGCAGAAGGCTGGAGGAAGGGACGTGCAGTCGCTTACACAGTAGGGCAGGGCTGGGTTATGGACTTTGTGGTGACAGCAGATTAAAAAGAGAGAGCTCTGGTGCCTTGAAAAGAGGAACCGATCTATTCGGGTAGCTTCCTGGGTGTGAGGGAAAAGCAATGTCAAAAGTTCAGGCCTGGGGCGCCTTCCCGGCCCACTGTCACTAACAGGGATAGGGCGGGTGATAGGAAGGAGACAGACTTGCGAACGCTCTGCCTCAGTGGACTATACAATCTGTTTCCTTCATTCATGCACAAAGACTGATGGAAAGTCAAGTGTTGACACGTAGAAGGCCAGTAGCCTAACCAGCCCTGGGAGGGCAAACAAGTCCCCCACAGCCTACCTTTGTCCTGCTCCACAGCTTCACTCAGTTCAGGGAGTTTGAACCCCACCAGGTTCTGGTTTCTCATCAGGATGTGTTCCTTGGTGAGAGGAAGAAGGAACATGGTTCAGGTGACAACATAGGGTGTAATCCTGAGGTGCTAAGGACTTTGGGGACATTAAGGTCCCCAGGATATGCGTGCAGCTGCTCTGGAAGTAATTCTTGATTGTGTCACTGCTGGAAGCTACTTCCTGCCCTGCCCTTCTGTGTGTGTGACAGTCCTTCCTCAATGATCTTTGTGGCACCTCCAGACAAATGAAGCCTGAGAGTTGCTGCTTGGGGGACTGAGCATTCAGAGCTAGACTTGGGGGTGTTGGGGGACCCAGTAGGCTACCCTGGCTCCAAGCAAATCCCTGTCAGACCAGCATCCTCTTGGGAGAGCTGAGTCCTTTCCTGGCCCCTGGAGTCATCCAAGGGTTCTCAGCCTCCCAAGTGACAAAAGCCACTTGAGTGAATGGCCTCTGGGTAAAGGGAAAGAAAGAGGCTAACAAAGAATGCCCAAGATCCAGACAGAACACAGGCCACGCCCTTGCTATACACTTAGCAAGCCAGAGGTCCACAGTCCCTCAGCTACCAGCACACTGGACAGGGTACAGAGCAGGTCTCCGTGCCAGACCAGCTGGTAGCATGAGTTTGCACGTTCTCTGTGACTTCCCTTGCTGGGTGAGAGTGAGTGACCTGCAGGGATGTGGAGAGTTCTGAGGGAGTGGCCTACTCTCCCTGCCTCTGACGTCCATGAAGGTGAATCTCCAGCTCTCTGCCCCCTTTGTCTTCACTTGCCTCCACAGATGTGAGATGTGGACCACTTTAGGTGGCTCTGCCTGGCATTGTTCTAAGCTACCAGGTACCTTGGGCCTTGTATTGGAGGGTGGGAGTTCTGTGTGAATTGCTCATCTTTCTAAGCTTCTACCCCAGAACATTATAAAAGATCAAGATTATCTATCATCCATCTATCTACTATCTATCTACTATCTATCTATCTACTATCTATCTATCTATCTATCTATCTATCTATCTATCTATCTATCTATCTATCTATCTATCTTTGACTGGCTTCAAACATCCTATGTAGCTGAACACGACTTTGAATTTCTGATCCTCCTGCCTCTACCTCTCTGGTCCTGGAATTACAGACATGAGCTACCACCACACATGGGCTTATGTGACTCTGGGAACCCAGGCTTTGTGCATGCTAGTAGAGCACTCTATTGACTGGGCCACTTCCTCTCTGAAGCTCTCTGAACAGCACAGTGGCCTGTTGCAATGTGTCCTTGCTAATAGATACTCTCATTAGATACTTTCATTGGAGCTGGAGTGTTACAGGTCCTCACCTCCTTCCTCGCCTTTCTTGCCTCAACAGCAGAGCCTGGGGACTTTGTCCTATCCCAGGCCCTAATCCCCAGACTCCCAGTCTTCTTGACCTGGATTAAGAAGGGACTGGATCAGGACCTTTGATCCAGGTAAGGCCTCTATTTTACACTCTGAACTCCCCTTCACCCCTCCACATCTGGATATTCTCAATCACTCATTGTATAGCAGGGCAGCCCCCTGACTGACCACTATTCCTAGTTTGATGACCAATGAACGTTGGGGACACCATGGTGAAGAAATTCAACATGGAGGAGCATCCCTTATGGCCATTGTCACAGTGGTACTTGGGTCTAAGGCCCTTGGTTAACAGGTGCCAAGCAGAATGGGTGACATTACAAAGGGAAAGCCCACTTATCCTGGTTTTGCCCAATTCTAGGCATGACCAGATACTTCATCAGAGGTTCCTCTCACCAGGTCTAGCTGGAGGAGGAAGACAGCTCAGGATAAGGAGTCCATGTGGCTAGCTTCCCCCGAACTGTGACCACTGTATCCCAGGCTGATTTCTATACATTAACAGGAGCAAAGGGCACCTGAAGCTGGTGCTATGGAGGTGTAACACTGATGGGACTGGCTTCTCAGGGTAAAGAAGTTTGAGACTTCATGAGGTTGGAGCTGTCTTGTCCCAGGGCCCAGCTTGAGTGAAAACGTCTGTAGTTCAGGGGGCCCTGGCATGCACACACTGTGCGGTAGGGAAGGAACCCACCTCCCGGAGCTTGGTCAGCTTCTGCATGCGCACTGGCTGTACTTGTATCTGGAAGTCTTTGAGCCCAGGTGGCTTGGCTGGCTTGGCTTTGCCTGGAAACCGCTTCTCTTCCTCTGCCAGAGGCAGCTTAGCGAGCACCTTTTGTAGAAGGGGACCAGGTTCTTCAGGGCTGCTGTCCCATGAGACTCCCCTAATCATGGGGGGACGGGACACAGGGGGCCTCAGCTCAGCCTTGGAGCCAGCCTTGGGCCCCATAGGCTCTCCAGCAGAGCCCTGTCCCTGGGAATGTGAGGAGACCGTTCCGCCTGAGCCCTGGACTGTGTTTCTGGGCAGAGGGTTGCCTTCCCTCGCTGTCTTCAGGAGCTGCCTTCCCAGCTCCATCTCAGCAGGACCAGGCTGGGGGCTGTTCAGTGCCATTTTCCCACTGATGCTTGCTCCAGAAGCCTGAGCCATGGGCGTGGCCTCCACGTGCTGAAGGGGATCAAAGTTTTCCTTTTGTTCTACTATAAGTTCTTTGGATTTCTCCACTGGGAGAGAGTGAGGAGCCAGTCTGCCTTGAGACACTTTCCTCTGGTCATTCTGCTTCCGGTCAGCTAGCCCTTTGGAGACATTCTGAAAGAGACAAGATAGAGTTGGGACCCTGGAGGTAGGTTGAGGAGACTCAGACCTTGACAACTGCCTATTTATGTGTGTGCACAAATGGGGTCTGAACTTGCCTTTCCCCCTCAGAGTTCCATCTCAAAAGACAGAGGAGTCTTCTGCTTACACCAGTACCCACCCTCTACTCACATCCAGGTCCTGCTAGGCTTCTGAGACCACATTTCCCACATTCAAATCATGGCAAAGTGAGCAAAGCACAAACTCACAGGCTCTCCGGGGTGAGGTGAGGAGACACCGTCCTCATGTCCCTTTTGCTGAAGAAGAAAACACAGGTCAGTAACAGTGGGAAGAGGCCTGCTCCCTCTTGAAGCTTAGCCCCTCTGCCTCCCTAATTCAGGGGTTACCGAGGGTCCAGATATGTTAGGGGCAAGAGATCCAATGGCAGAGAAATGGCATGCCCATGTGTTGTTACCTGTGGTGGTGTTCCCAGCAGAGGGGACTGTGGGCCACTGCATATGTCCAAACCTGCAATGGGCCAGGGTAGGTAAGTGATGCCCATCACCTAGTCCCCTGCTTGTCATTTAATAGCACATACACACACACATACACACACACACACACACACACAAGATCTGGCAGCTAAAAACACTATTGTTGCTCACATGCCGGCATTGAAATACCATAGAAACCAAATAAGGAAACTGAGTCATGGGGGACCTTGAGGTCTGATAATCAGGAAGCATCTGTGAATGTAGGATCCTGGGCTTACCTTCCAGCACTGACAAAGGCAAACTACCCACCGTGGTACTCCATTGCCTGTAGGTGTGGCTCTGGACACAGCCCAGAAAGGAAGAGACCAACATGCATACTGGACTGGAGATGTAGCTCAGTGGTTGAGTGCTTACCTAGCATGTATGGACCTAAGTTCAACTCCCAGCACCATAGAATAAGCAAAGCTCATAGTGGTCTGAACCAAAGGATTCAAAATAAGCTGTGACAACTTCTCTCTGAGCAAAGAGCAGCCATTAGAGCCCGTTTCCCATGACCTAGGCCCTATCCTCATTCAGACTGTCTATCTGCCCCTTCCCTGTCAGAGGGGGGGCGGGGGCGGCCTCACCTGGGGGTATGGAGAGTCTCCTAGAGGATGCAGGAGAAGCTCCAGAGCTGAGGTTTGGAGAAACAGCTGTGGAAACAAATGCCAGTTGGCTGGCATTCGTGAAGAGCTAGGACTTTTGTCACCAAACAGATTATTCTCTCAGGGAGATTTCACTACTGAGAACCCAGCCTGCCTTGTCAAGGTCAGGGGCTGATCTGAACCACCATATAAGATTCTTATTACAACCTAACTTTTGATACAGCCAGCCCAGTAGAGGGGTCCTCAGACATGGGATCGGTCACATTCCTTAACCTGCTGGGCCTGCTCAGAGAACTTTCCAGAGCCTGAGGACCTGGCATTTCTTCACAGGAAAAGCATGCAAGGCTGAACTTTCTAGATGCCCAGACCAGTCTGGTTTCCAACACTCTCCTTGTCCTCCAAGGCCATTTGGACTTCTCTAAAACCTGCTTCATCTTTGTACTCAGGAAGAAGAGGGACCACAGCATAGGGTGGGAAGGGATCCTTGTCTCTCCCAGAGTTCCTGGGTCCTTGGATACCAGGCTGAGGGAGCCCAGGATGGCCTCCTCAGACCTTTCCTGGGGAGATGCCCACCACAGACAGGCTCACCATAGGGATGAGGATGTTAGACAGACTCTGTCATGCAAGGTTATGCAAGTGTTAGTGTGTGTGGGAACTGCACAGGGTTTCTCTGCATTAGAGCTATGGACATAGTTCAATTAATAACGTGGGCATCATGTGGAACGCCATTTGTCCACACACGGGCAAGTCCCAAATAGTCACACATAGGGCCAGAAAGCAAAACACGGGAGAGTTCTCAGGGGTAGAGTTGAGTAGGTGTTTTAGAACTCTGGAAGCTGAGCACAAAGGCTTTTCGAAGGGGTCACCTCTGCAAGGCTTGGGCCATTTAGAGCCTGGAGGCCAAGGGGACAGGCCACTTGAAGCCTGCCCTCTTGGAAATAAGGTCCTCCCTTTCCTCCCCCCAGTCCAGCCTCAGAGGGGTTCGGGGTGGCTACCATCCTACTGCTAGTCCTCCCCTACCTGATGGGGAGTCTCCGAGGCTGCTCCTTGATTTCCTCCCGCGGCGGGTCAGGAACCGCTCACTCACCAACTTGGCTTCTTCCAGAAGTGCCAGGTTTTTCTTCTTGTCCTCTTCTGAGATGCTGATGTCCGGCAGCTGGTCATTTACCAGGTCAATGACATGCCCCGTGGGGTCTGCAGAGTGAGCATCAGCTTCCAGTGAGAGTCACCTCATCTTAGAGGCCTCCTCCAGCAGTAGCTCTTTCTGGAGAAACCCTCTGAATCACCATTAAGTGACTCCGGGGGAGCGAGCCATCCCTACTCACAACTCTGCTGCAAGAAGCAAGGCTGCGTGGTAGTGGGTCCCAAACCAGCTTTGGCCAGTTGAGCAATGCCATCTAGGCAGCCCCAGGGATCAGATAGGGATGAGCACATAGGGCTAGTGAGAAGCAGTTTTGGGAAATGAGAGGGAAGAAGGGCATCACAGACAAGACGGAGGCTTGGAGGTACAGCCGGTCATTTGTTCCCATGAATAGAAGGTCTTCCCAAGAAGAGAGCTTATATATGAAATGAGATGAGAGACAGAATGGTACAATAACTAATAACCCAAATTAAGTACCTGGATCCAGCAGCACCTGAAACCATTGACCCTGAAGGAGGAGCAGACAGTGATGGAGGAAGACTACAAGAAGGCAGGGGCGGGGGGAGAATGCTATTTTTTTGGAGTAAGCTAATACAAATTGGGGCTCCATAGTTTCCAATGGCCATGACACATACACATGGCACAGCAACTGTTGCTACAGCACTTGGTGGTTCCTGCTTCCCACCAAGTCTCTTCTTCCACCTAGAGTGCCATCCGTCCTCCTGTGTGTCTGTCTCTTTAAGGTGAACCTCAAATGCCACTTCCCCGAATCCCTGCACATCTTTCCTCTGGGGAGAAGTGGGCCCCTTCTTACCTTGGCTTCCTTAGTTCTCTCATGAAGGCCCTTTACCAATTCTATCTACTCACTTCCCAACCTTCTTATAAAGTGTGATCAACACTGAATACAAAGCCCACGTCTATGTGACCCCTATCCTTCAATGGTCCCACAAAGGTGTGAAGAACCCTGAGCAGGAGCCAGCAGGGATCCTAGCTGCCAGCCTTTCACATGGGCACACCCCCATCTGGCTGTGGACCTGCCCGCTCATGCCACATGGCTCTGACCCTTGAGCCCAGTGCTGAGTATCACTCAACTGATTTCTGAGCATCATTTCTGTCTGCTCTGACTTCATCTTCCTCTTCTTTCTGACACTGAAACTAGACATCATTTCTTCTGGACCCAAACATGGAGGGGCTGATCTCCTCTACACTTTGGCCTTGGGGAGAGGGAAAGGGGCTGAGTCCAACTAAGCTCAAGCAATTCACGCTTGCTGCTCAAGCACATGCTCATATTGACCTAGCTCTTACCCACAGAAGTCAGTGACGCAGTAGAGACCTTCAGATGTCGGTGGGAAAGCCTCCGGTGGGGGCTGGGAGCTCTGAAAGACAGACCATGGCCGTCTTGTTAGGAAATCTACTCAGAGATGGACAAATGAAATGACTGTACAGTCTCTCAGGGTCACCCCAGAGCATCATCTATGGCACACACAAGGGTCCTCTGACTGTCACCTTGGAGCATGTTAGATGGATGCTTTCCCAGGCTGTACCCCAGTCTGTACATCAGAGCCCCTGGGAGGACCAATGACTCAGCAAGTCTCTATGTCATTCTGCTCTGCTGCCCACTCAAGTTATCCAAGGCCACTCTCAAGAGATAAAACCTTACTACAGTATTCACTCTCTCTGAGGACCCAGCCTTTATGCTAGAGCTATCTTGTGGGAGCCTTATCAAACATACATGGGGTCTGGTAGAGACCTGGATAATTTATTTTTGAAAGAGAAAATAAAAACACAGTTGCACTGCCCTGCAAAACATGGAGCTCTTTTTAAAGACTATTTTTAATTATATATGTGTGTGCCTGGGTGTACAGATGCACGTGGAGGCTAGAGGCAGCAGATTCTCCTGGAACTGGAGTTCAGGTGGTTGTGAGTCACATGATTTGGGTAGTGAGGACTAATCTCAGGTCCTCTGCAAGAACAGTGTGTGCTCTTGACTACTGAGCCAACTCTCCAGCCCCATGAAGCTGTCTTCTGTCTGACTTAACCATTTTATTTGGCTTTTTCCACCCCCTCCCACACTGACTGTGCATGTATATTCATTTCTTACATCCTCCTTGGAAGTCACTCTCCACTTTTGCCTCTACCCTTAGTTAATGGATGAAGAAGCCTTTGGCATGCATGCTCACCTGTCCTACGGTAATTACCCTCTTACATGTGGTGCTGCCTGGCAAATCCAGGCATTGCACTTGCTAGGCAAGCACCTTCCCACTGACCTGTATCCCCGGCCCTGAGAATTAGCTTTTAAATTTATTAAAAGTGATATCCAGATAACCTTATTCACCTAGATCAATTCAGGGCTGTGTAGTAAGGGAAACAGGGGCAGTGACATCCCTGTGACTGTGATCCAGTGTCCCTCTCAAAGGATGGTCTTCCATGAAGGACCTGCTTTGGCCATGGCAGGGTTCTACAGTTAAAGATCCACACATTCCAGGCTTCTGTGGGAATGCCTGGGCTGATGTTATGGGACTTTTCCATGCTATGATGTCTTAAAATCTAGCAGTGTGTACAGGGCCAAACTCAAGAGCAAGAGCATTTTGGGAAAGAGGATAATGGGGGATCCTAGGCTCTCTTTCCCATTTTGAAAAACTGCTTGATAATGTGTATTTTTATTTTTGAGACAAGGTCTCTTGTATCCCAGGGTGGATTTGAACCCCTCATGTAACCAAGGGTGACCTTGCACTTCTGATCCTCCTGCTTCCACATGAGTGCTGGGGTTACAGGTGTGCCCCACCATGCCCAGTTTATGTGATACTGGGAATCGAACCCAAGACCTAACACAACCTTGGCAAGAAGTACTCTACCAACTGAGCTATGTCCACAGCCCTCTTTGATAGCATCTTCATCAATAAAGTGATTCAGAAAAAAAGAAAGAAGAGCATATTTCTAGAAATGCAGCTATTTGATCCCCACAGAGCATTGCTCATCTGCCTGGGCTGCGTACCTGTTGGCCAGGTTTTTGTCAGTCTCTCCTTCGGGTGAACTGGCATCCCCCGTCAGGGTGATTGTGGGAGGGCTGTGAAATGGTCCTGCAGAGGGAGAGTCCTGGTGGTTTCGAGCAAAACACAAATGAAGTTAGGCCTGGGCTGGGGGGAACATGCAGGGCCTGGAACTGCAGCATTTTGAATAGTGTGACTCCTAAGGCCATTGTCACAGGTCACCAACTCTGTATGTTGGTTTGTCTGTTTCAGCTTCATTAAGATATAATTGAGAAATGGAAATCACACATATTCAAGGTGTGATGTTTGCTGTGAGTGTGAAGTGTGACATGGCTACAGATGAATTAATGAACATACTGGCTACCTCTTTTCTCTCTCCCCCATCTCTCCCCCATTCCTCCCCGCCTCTCTCCCCACTATGCTGTGTGTGCTGCCGCAGGTGCTGGGGATCAAGCCCAGGCTCTTCATTGCTGAGCCATCTCCCCAGCCCTTGTTTCCTGCCCTTTAACCAGAACTTCTTAGAGCCTGTGGTGCAGCTTTAACAAATTCCCAGGATACACTAGTGCTGAAAAGGAGATTTTATTTTCATTCATTGACACTCTGACTACTTTCCAAATCAATCAACAAGAAAATTTCAGCTAGAGAAACCTGAAAGCATAAAAGTGCTGAGCAATTTGATGGCTGTAAGTGCCCATAAGAGAGAGTAAGAGCCTCTATGGTTGGCGCTAAGCACGGTTGTCTCTGGAGCTGTGACCCCCCCTAGGCCCTGCTGTGAGAAGTGCTGGCTTAAAGAGCTGTTCCAAAGCTTCATTCATTTCACCTCTCCAAGGACATAAAAAGAGAATGAATCTTGAGACTGGATGCAAACAAAACACCCATACACATAAATTTAAATTTTAAAAAAAGAGAGGAAAAGTGAATTAACTTCTTTCTCCACCTCTTGTCCCTTTTTCTGTCCTTTACTTCACACATCACAGTCCCAACGTCCACTGTGTGCCTTCCTGCCCAAATCGTCCTCAGCCATCTCTTCATCTCTCCATGTAGCCTTTCATCCACCTACCCACCAATGCACGCATTTATCCGTACCTCTTCCCACCCACCCAGTCATCCATCTCTATGGATCTACACAAATGCTTGCATTCATTCATGTCTCTTCCCCTATCCACCTATTTATCCACATCCCTGACTCTTACCCACATTCATCCACCCCCCTCTCTAAATATCTCCTTGATCCATCGGTAAATTCATCTCTTTCCCTGGCTACCCATTGATTTACCCATTCATATATCTCTTATCCATTCATCCATTTGTCTATCTCTGTCTCCCTATCCATTCCCCAATTAACCATCCATTTATCCATTAATCTCTCCGATTCCACCCATTCATCCATTCCTCTATTTCCCTATTCATCTATAAATCTATCACTCCATCTCTCTCTTCACTTCTTTCTCTGCTATCTCTATCCATTCATCCATACACTGCTCCCCAATCTATCCCCAACCTAACCATTCATTTCTCTCTGCTCCCACATCTATCCCCTGTACTCCCTGCAGCTGCTCTTACTCATCATCTGCAGACTGTCTTAATGCCTGCTTTATATCTGACTTATACCAGTTTACAAACAAGTGTTGTGGAGGAAAGGCCCTTTCTGAGGAGAGAGGGCTGCTACAGAGTGACAAGATTCTCTTTGTGCTCATGAAGTTTGTGAGCATGGACACACTCCTACCTGCTCCTCTATCCATTTATCCAGAAAACATTTCTGGAATGCCCACTGTGGGTCTATGCCTTGGCTGGGGAGACAAAGACGCTGAAAGCAGACCTGAGATGCTTTCTGCTAGCAGATGGGCTGCGGGGGAAGGGGTGGAAGACCCGTTCCCTATAAGCTGACGCCTATATGGTTAGCGGCCTTTGAGACACTGGAGGGAGCTGCTTTCTGGTTGGCATTTTCTCTGCCTTCTGGGACTGCTGGCACCACAGGCACCCTTACTTGGAGAGGGCACAGAGCAGGAGTGACTATCCCGATAGGCAAAACCAAGCCAGAATTGATAAGTGCCATACATGTAATCATGAACACATGCATACTATCAAGCTGCTCGAAACCCAAAAGGATTGAGGTCAACGGGAGGAAATTCCTCTAATATCCTGGTAGACATTCTAGAATGATCTTCTCTGTCTCCTGTCATTGTACTCAAAATATATAAGCCATAAACTGGAAGTGTTCTTTCACTAATTGGCTTACAGAATGTCTGAGCAGACTGGGAATGCCTAGCTTTCTGCTAAGCTGTATTGTAGGACAATTCCTGAGGAATACAGACTCTTTTCTTTCTTCTCTTTTCTTTTCTTTAGACTGGAAAGATGGGAGTTTAAGAAAGAGTGTAGGAGCCAGGCAGTGGTGGCGCACGCCTTTAATCCCAGCACTTGGGAGGCAGAGGCAGGTGGATTTCTGAGTTTGAGGCCAACCTGGTCTACAGAGTGAGTTCCAGGACAACCAGGGCTACACAGAGAAACCCTGTCTTGAAAAAAACAAAAAAAACAAAAAAACAAAAAAAAAAAAAAAAAGAAAGAAAGAAAAGAAAAGAAAGAAAGAGTGTAGGGTACATTGCCAGGGAGCACTCAGGAAAATTTTGCCAAGCTTAGTGCAGTATAAATACTGACCCTTCTCCCACTTGGAGAAGGCAAGGCTCCAGAAAGCTTGATTCTGGCAATATATGTTATTGAATACAGTATATAGAATATAGGCAAACTCCTGGCTTGGGGACTGTAAGAGCCACAGACTTAAGGGTCACCATATTAGGCTTCAATTTCTTCTTACCAGCTATGTGACCTTGAACAAGTAACCTTGTGTCTTAATTACCTCATCTAGCTCACAGAGTATCTATGAAAATTAAACAGACTGAGTGGAGCTCAGCATTAAGAATGTTTGCCACTCTTCAAGAGGACCTGAATTCAGTTCTAACAGTTCACAACTGCCTGTAACTCCTGCTCCAAGGAATCTGATGCCCTCCTCTGACCTCCAAAGGCACTCTGCACAAACACACACACACACACACACACACACACAGTGCGTGTGTGTGCAAATAAATCCTTAAAAATTAAACTGATATAGAAATAGTTTCCAAATAAAATACAAGATTCCTAGTTATATTTAAATTTCAAATACGTAGAGGACAGATTTTGGGTTTGTGCCCCAATATTGCATAGGCCTAATTACTTTCATTCACCACATCTTAGCCCCAGAGGGAACAGCTGGTGAACCACCCTTGGCACATAGCAGTGCTCAGTATTTCCTTCACAGCTGAGTTTATCACTTTGAACTTGATTTCTAGGAAACTGATATTCTTGATCTTGGGCCTGGCTAACAATTTAGAGCTAAATCAGGAGTTCATTAAGGCATCAGACTGGCCCTTCTGGTAACAGAGCCAACAAGCACACCACCCCACCACCATCACCCAAGACATTTGGTCACAAAAGCTCTGTCAGTCATCTTCACCTGGCTCCACTCCTCTCTCACCAACTTCTTCTCAAACAAGAGATGTCCCATGTGGGTCATAGACTTAGAGGAAAAGGCCAGCACCTCAGACCTTGGCATTGTTCCAAACCCTCATGTTTTCTCATTCATCCCGTCAATTCCACAGGTTACTCAGCAACACACTAGGGGAAATGTGATGGTTTGTATATGCTCAGCTCAGGCGGTGGCACTATTAGAAGGTGTGGCCCTGTTGGAGTAGGTGTGTCACTGTGGGTGTGGGCTTTAAGACCCTCATCCTAGCTTCCTGAAAGCCAGTATTCTGCTAGCAGCCTTCAGATGAAGATGTAGAACTCTCAGCTCCTCCTGCACCATGTCTGCCTGGATGCTGCCATGTTCCTGCCGTGATGATAATGGAACTGAACCTGTGAACCTGTAAGCCAGCCCAATTAAATGTTGTCCTTATAAGAGTTGCCTTGGTCATGGTGTCTGTTCAGAGCAGTAAAATCCTAAGACAGGTAATAATTCCCACTGTCCTCCAATAATCATGACAGGAAAATAAGATGGAAAATCAGTCCATTGAACATTACTTTGCTCCAGGGCCATACCAGACACTGGAAGACACACCTTCCCACAGTACCACGCTGCCTCTCCATTTGTCACTTTGTCTTTGTTGACACCTCCCCTGGTTTCTGATGTCCTTCAGACAATCTTCTCTATACTGCACACTTCCTCATGGGGATGTCTCTTCCTCCAAGAAGCCTTGAATCCAGATGAGGAGAACACACAGCAGGAGGGAAGCAGGCTGGGGCAGCACTGCATTGGGGCGCTTGTCCCTCTTCCTGATCTGTGGACCCAGCCTCCCCAGGAGTCCGTCTCTCTTTTCTGGGGATCAGCCAAGCTCTGTGGGGCCGTGCCATCTCCAGCAAGCTCACTCCGATCATAAGCAGCAGGTCACATTTCATTTCCCTCTAATAAATCTTATAGAAACATTTAAATGTTTATTTCACTCATAAATTCCCAAGGGTACATGATAGTTTCCTATGCTCCTGAGCACAGGGATAAATATAGAACGATGTCATAGATGGGAATATGAGCTTCAAATCCTCAATATCACATGACTAGGTCTGGGCTAGGACTCTTTAGGAACAGCTCTAGGTCTAGCCCAGGCAAGTATGGGGAGTGTGGTGGCTGTAATGGCCTTGGGTGACAATGAGACAGGGACCCTACTGGTTCCATATGAACAGGAGAGAAGCTAAATGGACCTACAATGAAATCTCAACTGGATGACCCCCAGGGAGATATTTCATTTCTCTGATCTTGGTGTTTATAAACATCAAATGGAGCTAATACGCCCCTAGACTGGTGTGCTGGCTGGTTTTGTGTGTCAACTTGACACAAGCCGAAGTTATCACAGAGAAAGGAGCTTCAGTTGAGAAAATGCCTCCATGAGATCCAGCTGTAAGGCATTTTCTCAATTAGTGATCAAGGGGGGGAGGGCCCCTTGTGGGTGGTACCATCTGTGGGCTGGTAGTCTTGGGTTCTATAAGAAAGCAGGCTGAGCAAGCCAGTAAGTTACATCCCTCCATGGCCTCTGCATCAGCTCCTGCTTCCTGACCTGCTTGAGTTCCAGTCCTGACTTCCTTTAGTGATGACCAGCAACATGGAAGAGTAAGCTCAATAAACCTCCCCAACTTGCTTCTTGGTCCTGATGTTTGTGCAGGAATAGAAACCCTGACTAAGACAACTGGCTTTAAAAATAAACCCAGATAAAGCAGTAAGAATGATGACGGGGAGGGATGAGAGGAGGAGGCACACTGTTTGACCATACCTGCAGTCTGTTACAGCCTGGAAGGCAGGCAGGGACTCCCTTGGGAGGGGATTTGTGCTCTTAAGACAAAATAAAAATTCTCAGGGGACTCACAAGTAAATGACCATTCCAGTGTCAAGTCCTGAGGCCATGGGAGAGAGGGTAAGGGCTTTTGTGGGGTGTGTAGCTCCTCTATGTAAAGCATGAGGAACATTTTTGCCCCACAACCCTGAAGGCTTGCTGCCTAACATGTGCACTCATTCTGGCTCTGTCAGTCTCTGTCAGTGTCCACTCAGTTCTCAGAAGGTGGAGATCCATAGTCATCAGATTTTCCTGCTCTCTTTAGCCCTGGTCCTACTCTCAGGCTATCACACGTGAATCAGTACACAATGGGTGTTGACCATGCTTTGGAAAATGTCACTCAGCCAGCCAGCCAGCCAGCCTTTCATCCTGCATCATCTTCTGTCCTCCCTTCTAGATGCTATTTCTTCTTCCATGTCTTCCTCCCCTCAATCTAAAAATCCAGCTACCCAAACTGTAACACGATCACCCATCCATCCATCCATCCATCCATCCATCCATCCATCCATCCATCCATCCAGGCATCCATTCAGGCATCCACCCAGTCATCAATCCACCCATGCATTATCCATCTATACATCCAATCATCCAGCCAGAATCAATCTTCATTCCTTCTTCCCTTTCTTCCCTCCCTCCCTCCCTCCCTCCCTCCCTCCCTCCCTCCCTCCCTCCCTCCTTCCTTCCTTCCTTCCTTCCTTCCTTCCTTCCTTCCTTCCTTCCTTCCTATCTTCCTTCTCTAAGATCCTACCATACTCTAGGTCTGTGCTAAGAATAGAGATACATGTGCAAACGATGTGACCCCTGACCCCAGGTTGCTCACATACCATTTAAGGAGAGACAGAAACAAGACAAGCCACTCTATTGCTCACAATAGGAACTGAGGATGAGCCATCGTGAGATGCATTCCTGACTGTAACCACCATTTCTGAAATGCACTCTACTTTAACTGAAGCACTCCTACAGCTTGTCTCGTAGCTTCGGTTCTGTGACAGTCATCTTGACTCTTCTTTCCCAAGCCTCCTCTCCATCTAACCCCAGAAGATGAAACATCAGTCCCCACTCCCCACACCTGAGGCCACTGGTGCTCAGTACAGTGTCTCTACTGGCAAGAGGAGGCAAAGAGGACAGGATCATATATGTAAGGAGTCTTCAGTTTGAATCTACACTTAATCGTGACATGGCTATGTGACCTTTGACAAACATAGAACATTTTAGGTCCAGTGCCTTCATCTATAATGAGGTGGAGATGATAATATCTAGCTTGGGTCAATGAATAGCAGGTGCCAACAACTGCTACCATCACCTCCTACGCCAGATCCTAATGCCTTATTTAAACTTCTGTGAAGATATTTCACTTTAGATCTTAAAGGGATGTGATGACCTAAATGGATGCTATATAAAATATAAAATATAAAATGTTCCCCACAGGCTCACAGGCTGAAGTCTAGGTCCCCAGTTAATGGTACTGTTTTGGTGGGTATTGCAAACTTTAGGGGAGTGGAGCCTAACTGGAAGAAGTTAGGTTAGCTCATCAATGTCCTAGAAGAATCTACCTTGTCACCACCCTTTTCCTGTCAAGCTTCCTGTTTCCTGTCCACCATGAGATGAATGGCCTTGCTCCACCACGTTCTCCCTGCTGTGATGTTCTCCCTCACTCTGAGCCCAGGAATAACAGGAACAATATATCACAGGTTGAAACTTCTAAAACCATGAGATGAAGAGGAATAATTTCTAAGTTGGTCTCAGGTATTTTAATCATAGCTACGGAAGACAAATTACAGCAGTGGGGCATCTCAAGGAAGATGACACTGACATCCCAAGTGGAGGGTATAGGTACTTCCCTCCAGTTCTAGAGATGGACCTGTACATGACTCACCTGGGTATTCACAGCTATAAATTAACAATACCTGCCTCCTGGTATTGTGAAACTACCTGTTCTGAGGATGTACCACAGTGCTGACTTGTAGGAAAATGGGATGAGAGTTCTCACTGGGTGATTGTGGAAGGACATCCCTGCTCCAGGGGGTCCTTACAAGATTATAAGGATTATGTATGCATTGCTAATTTCATCTCCATCTCGTTGTGATAGAGGATTGGTTATTTAAGTCTTGTAACAGTGAATATTAATTGTCAACCTGACATAATTGAGGATCATTTGGAATTACCTGAATGTTAAGCCCAAGTACTCTGCTATGCTGCTTACACCTATATGCCTGGACCCAGAAGCATTCTTGGTCTTTTATGGAATTTTCTGGCTGCTTAGGGGGTGTTACTGTCATCTCATCTTACAAGAGGACAGACCGGTGTGATGGGCTCAGTTCCAACTGCCTGAGGGTAAGGACTACATTGACACCAACACACACACACACACAGAGAGAGAGAGAGAGAGAGAGAGAGAGAGAGAGAGAGAGAGAGAGAGAGAGAACTTCTGATGATACTATGGTGGCCCTTACTAGGGTCTCCAATTCTGATCCCAAGAAGAGGAGCCTGGTGGCTTTAAGATCAGAGGTCCACAAGTCTCCACAAAGGGATTACCTCCTTAGAGCCTGTATCAATTACATTTGTTACTACTGTTCCAAAATTCCCAAACAAAAGTAGCTTAAAGAAGGAAGAGTTGACTTTGATTAATGGCCTGAGGGCGCAGTCCATCATGGCAGAGAAGGCATGGTGGAAGGAGTGTGCAGTGACTGGTCATACTGCATCTATTGTCAGGAAGCAGAGAGCAGTGGATGCTGGTGCTCTGCTCACCTTCTCCTTTGATTCATTCTGGGAGCCCCACTCATGGGATGTGTCCCCTACATTCCAGTTCATCTGCATCAGTTAAACTAACTCTCTCTCTCTCTCTCTCTCTCTCTCTCTCTCTCAACACCTCATATACACACCCAGAAGTATGTTCCCTGGGGGAGGGGGGGGTCTCAATCCCAACAAGTTGATGGTTAAAGTTGACTATCACAGGGCCACACACAGAGGGCTGCTTCTCCACAGTCTATCTCAACCGTATCTCAATTATTTAAAAACTGGGGACAGGAAAGGGAGGTAGTGCCCCTGAGTGACTGGACAGTAATGTCTGTTGGGAGCATCAAAACCTGAAGCACACAACAGATGCTTTGGGAGAGCTGGCGTGTCTCAGAGCCGTGGCCCAAGCTAGGTTGAGTTTGGCAGAGTGTTTGGGCGAGACAGCGAGCCACATTATGCTATTTTATCATCTGGCTGAAATAGAATGAAGTCAGCAAATATCTTAAAAAGGTTTTTAACCTGAGCTTGTGCTCCTGAAGGAACAGTTGTAGAGGGAGTTTGGTAAGACCCTCTGCCACAAGCTACAGTGCACTAAAAGTTAAATCTGTTACTTTGGATGCAAGACATAAAGTAATCAACCCAGAATGCCTGGGAAACCCTCTTCTGCCATCAAACTTACAAGTGCCAGATGGTACTATGCAGGATACTGTGGGAGAAAAGACACCAACCATCTTACCCAGTAATGGACCCTGCATGCTACAATACTGACCTGCCGGGCAAGACGTGCCCACTGATGGAATAGTGGTATAATGATTATGAGGGGAACAATCCTTTCCGGTTAGATGTGAGCCCTGATATCCAGGATGAATTTTATGTTGATGCTATAAATTTGATCAAAAGTCCATGGCTGGGGCTGGAGAGATGGCTCAGTGGTTAAGAGCACTGACTGCTTTTCCAGAGGTCTGAGTTCGATTCCCAGCAACAACAGGGTGTCTCACAACCATCTGTAATGGGATCAGATATCCTCTTCTAGTGTGTCTGAAGACAGTGACAATGTTCTCACATACATTAAATAAATAGATAAATAAATAAATAAATAAATAAATAAATAAATAAATAAATAATCTTTTTTTTTTAAAGTCCATGACGTAGGGAGATCATAGACCACGGGGTAGAACCTGTTGTTGTTTTGCTAAATGGTCATACTATCTAACTGCCTTCTAAATATGTATGTTTATGTCCATAGATTTGTGCTGCTCTCAATCTTACAGAGCTTCTTCTCACAGTGGGTAGTAGTTAATGCAGAGACTCATAACTGGTCAAGGTGCTGAGTATAAGTAAGTGTGAGTATTCAGCTGTCGACGGGTCATCTTATCAACCTCCCACCAACCAAGGCTCGGGGAACGTCCCAGAAGAGGGGACAGAAAGGATGTAAGAATCAGTAGGTGAGAGGGGAGCTATAAAATGTAACCTTTAGCATGACATGGTTGTTGAATACAGCAGCTCACAGCAACTCAGGTAGTTATTAACAACAAAAGAGGACAAGAAATTGGAAGGGAAATAGGTGGACACTCTGGAGAACTGAAGGAGGGAGTGGTAGATGGGTAGGATCAAAACATATTGTATAAATATAGGAAAATTTCCAAAGAGTAATTTTTTAATCTAAAGCTAAATGCATTAATATAGTTGACTAGTTTCTGGTGCCTGGATGTCTATCATTATCAAGTGGCTTTGTGTGCAGGGTGGTGGAAGGCAGAGGTGGAGCGGTGAATGCCGAAGCTAACAGCAGGAAGGCACATGCTTTACCCATGAGCTATAGCAAACCTGTTCCTAGAGACTTCTAGAAACCCCCAACGGAGAACAGAACTTGGACAAGTGGAACCCAGGGTCTTCCTGACATGAGCCCCTACACCCCAAGTGTGCCAAGTACCTCTGAGGACGCACGTTGCCCCAGTGAGTCAGCTTCCTAAGTGGTTTCTGGTCACAGCTCAGGAAACCACTGATGACTTGGTCACATTACATCCGGGGTCTGCGGCTGCACTGTGAAGAAGGGACAGGCCAGCATGCATTCCCCATGCATTCCCCATGCATTCCCCATGCATTCCCCATGCATTCCCCATGCATTCCCCATGCATTCCCCATGCATTCTGCTCCAGGTCCTTGCCTGACTTCCCTCAGTAATGTACTGATACTTGGAAGTGAAACGTAAAATAAACCCTTTTCTCCCCAGGCTACCTTTTGTCATGATGTTTATCACAGCAACAAAAAGCAAACTAAGACATGTGTCCCAACAGCTTCAATTCAGTCAGCACCCTGAGTATGATCTCTGTATCCTTGTCTGGGCCTGGGCCCCAGAGAACGCATGCTGCTGAGAACGCACTGCAGAGTCATTGCCAGAAGCCTTTGCTTCACTGTAGGGATGAATTACAGCTTCCAATTAGCAGTTGCAGTGAAGAGAACAATCTAGCTCTCTGCCTTCAGGGGTTTTGTTGTGAGGATTCAGCTAGCATTCAGGCTAGTGGTGGGAAATGGAGGCTTGGGACCAGAATATTAAAAACTAGGGCTGGACCCCAGGGAGCTATAAACTTGGAAGGATGCTCTGTTCCTTGCCTGTTTTACAGAGTGGGAATTTACACAGAACAGGGACTTCCGGCTGAACCCTGGCCAGCCTTGCTTTCCTGGTTGCCTGGCTTCTGTACTCCCAAGGAGTCAGACTTCTGCCCCTGGAGGCTCCAGCTAGCCTGAACCTCCCCTGTGGCCGTGCTGCCTCAGGAGCCCAGTGTGGGCAGAGGCTCTTTATGAACCATGCCTATCCGGCTGCCCGAGAACTCAGAGAGGCCCAGAGCCTGGTAGCAAGACCAGAAAGTAAAAGAATGAAAGTCTCATGTGGACCTTGAACTTCTGTGTAAGGGTCTAAATTGCCTCAGGGCTGAGCTGATCAAGGCTGAACAGAAGTGGCAACAGTTAACACTTGTTCAAAGTAGCATACGGGGAACCACAGGGAATCTAACAATCAGACATCTAACAGACTTGGCTTCCAGGTCTCCAGATGAGGATGCAGAGGAGCTGGAATCCAAGGCTAATATGATCAGACCACAGAGATCATGGTCTTAAGCCCTGTTCTCTGTCTTCTCTGAGGGGCCTGGGCCTCCTGGATCCCATCTGGCTTGAGTCCCTCAAGCCTCCTCCTCCAGGTTCTAGTGCTGTCTCAGCCATTGCAACTTGCAAAAAAATTTGGGATAGCTTCAGATTCCCACAAGCCCAGAGACAGAATCACAGTGCCTGAAAAGCCTTCAGAGACCATCAGAACCTACCTCATTATTCTGTAAATATTAGTTCTGGCTCCAGATCACAGGTAGGCGTAGCTTGTGGGGAACTGGCATTTAGGGCTCCTCGTGGCCAATCAAGGGTCTTACCATTGACTTTATAGCTAGCTCATGGGTTCCTTCCAATGCTGTACCTCTAAGAAGCTTTGCCCAGGCCCTGGTCCTTGTGCAGCTGGACCAACAAACAGGTAACAGCCACAGGGGTGACAAGGGGAGTGGCTTAATACGGTTGAAAGTTACTTTTCTCTGTGTGTGTGTGGGGGGGGGGGGTAGGCCAGAAGAGGGCATCAGACATCTTAAAGCAGGAGTTGTAGGCAGTTCTGGGTGGGTGCTAGGAACTGAACTCAGGCCCTTTACAAGAGCAGCACCCTCTCTTAAATGCTGAGAGCTACAGCTGTAGGAAGAATAGAACTCTACCTAACCTTCACCTAGGGATGAGGCTGTATCTTTGCTAATCTTTCATAATACTCGCTTTCGGAGTGGGTTTATTTGTAGGAGGTCGGAGGTTTCTGTGCTCACAGACAAGCACTAGGGGAACCTGGAATGTCAAACACACAGGGATGTGTGACCTGTTATCTGAACACAAGGCTGGGAGCAGACGTGGTTAATAGCCTTTGTGCTATATGTATGACCGAGACCACACTGGAATCTCCCCTAGACCCTTATCAAAAACTTGTTTTTCTCAATCTAATGGATGGCGTCTCGTGTACTTTACAAAGAGTTTCAATGTAGTCACATCTGAACTTTATTTAGCTTCATTTGTGCTTTATTGTACACACAGGGTTGAGTTCATTATCACCAGGGAAGTTTTCACCAAATTGTGCTGTGCTTAAATGTGCCTAGAATAAACCACTCCAAGCCAGACTCCAAAGTCTGAACCAACATGTTCAACTGAACTACCTTCTCGCCTCCCACCGATGGTTATTCTGATGGCTATGGTTTTCACAAAAGCCCCACGTTTATTCATGGGTTAACTGGGGAAATTGCCCAAGATTTGGGATCCAGGTTTTGCATGAGAATGTGAGTTTAGTGTGGTGCCATTGTTAGTGAGGGTACCATAAGGGTCAGAGATGACCATTACAAGAAGAATACAGAAGTGACAAGAGCTGAAGAAAGCCGGATTGGAGCGGCCACACTTGAATCTGCTCACCACTGTCTGCCTTCTGCTGTGGCCCCCTCTCCCTCCCCCCAAACCCCTAGCCCTCAGCTGCCTTGAGGGTTGCTAGTGAACAGCACCCACTATGGCTCAAGATGCCCCAGGATGGTTGTGGAGCTCTCCCTAGAGCCTGGAGCTATGGCCTGCAGCTAGAGAGGTGGGAATGTAGCTCACTGGTTTTTAGATATTCAAGGAACAGACGTCCCCCTACTCCTAAACCGCCAAGTTCACATTTCAAGCTCAAGAACCGGGAATGTAAAGATACTAGGAACTATTCATTTCTAAATGATTGCTTAGTCCCCACTGTTACAATATGTAGGAAAGTAAATGTTGTCACGACATAAAAACATTCACTAGGAATCCGCCCATCTGGAAAAATGAAGCTCACTCACACACTCTTCTCTTGCTTAGCAAGCCTGTTTCATCTGGCTTTGGTCAGCGTGGGACCATGGTCAGATGCAGGAGGATAGCACAAGTTCAGTGCAAACCAACTGTAAAGTTCAAGTCAAAGTAAATAACGTTGGTGACCTTCATAAGCAAGGCCTTTAATCTGAGAGGATCAGATGGAGTAGGGCCAGAGACCAGATAAAGAAAATGTGGCTGTGATGGGGAGGTAAGTTCTCCAGAAGGGAGTGACTCCAGCATCTCGGGGAGGTGGGCATAGCCTTACACTTTAAACATCCTCTTGATGGTGCTGCTATGAAACAAGATACAGAGAATGTGGGATCGTGCGATCACATTGTTTAGTTGCCAAAAATACAAGCAGAGGCTAGGGAGATGCATGTCCAGCCAGAAAGTCCCTGCTGTGCAAGCATGCGAGCTTGAGTGTGTAGCCTTTAGCACCCACACAAAAAAGGACGGGCAGCATGAGGAACAGTCAGGAAGACCCCTAGGGATTTCTGGCCAGCCAGTCTTATTAAATTGATGAACTCCAGGTTCAGTGAGAGACCCTACCTCAAAAATATAAGGTGGAGAACAGTAGAAGGCATTCAACATCAACCTCTGGCTTCTATGTGCACGAATACGCACGTGTACAGTACGTATACAAAAATAAAACAAAACAAATAATATACCATCAGCCAAATGCTTGACTCTCTGTTTAATTTTAAAATTAACATAAGCTATACTTTATGATATATATATGTATATATATATGTATGTATATATACACACACACACACACACACACATACACACACACACACATATATATATATATATATATATAGAGAGAGAGAGAGAGAGAGAGAGAGAGAGAGAGAGAGAACGCTAAAAATTACTTCATTTCACTTGCAAAACAAAGCCTCAGTGATGCCTTCTTTGCTGTTATTTGTCTGGGGTTTTGTTTTTTTTTTGAGATAGGGTTTCAGGCTATAGCCTGGGCTGGGCTGGAACTCGTCATGATTGGCCATCTCAGTTTCCTGAAGGCTGAGACTACAGGCCACCATGCCTGCCTCATTGAGGGTACTCTTGATGAACATTTTTAAGATCATTTTTATTTTATCATCAGTTTTTTCTGAAGCCCTTTCCTATCCTTTACTATGAACTTTTGGTATTCATTTTAAGCAGACTGTTTCAAAGCAGCCTTTGGCTGCCTCCTACCCTGTCTTTTCTACATCTTTCTCAAGCATAGGAGGGAACATTTTGGGCCAAGGTGATTTGACTTCTCATAAAGCCTTAGTCATTTCCTCTCTAGATGGTTTCACACTTGGGATTCACAGGACCCTGGCCACTTAGATGAACTCAGGCTAGCATATTCTTCAGAGTGAAAGCCACACACTTTCTCCAGGAACCCACTGTGGCCACTTTGAAAGCTGTGGCCTCAGTCCAGAATGCTTAGCTTGGCCCCCACCCAGGCTAGCCATGGGCAGGAAGGGGCACTTACTTGGGTCTGGGCTGCCTGTGGCTCTCCGGGGGGCTCCTCATCCTCAGGAATGTGGGGCATGGCAGCTGCCTGGTTGGAGTGGTTGTGCGTGCCTGGAACCTCTGCTGTGTCAACCCCAAAGATGCTCCAAGAGGCTTGGGCTCCGCAGGCTGGGGAGATGCCAAAAGGACAAGTCAAACTCCTTCTCATCCCTGTCCCAAGCTGGGTTCCATTTCCAGGATCCAAGAGCCACAGATCAGCCGTTTGGTTTTGCATCAACACCGGAGGTCAGGCAAGGCTGGGAGCAGGCATTGGGAATTGCATTGCCTCCTGCTCTCTGGCTTTGTTTACACGGGCAGAGGTGACCTTTTGCGTCTAATTTGGTCCTTACAGTAAACACAGCTATTTCAGAAGAGAAACATTTCAGCTCCTCAAAGCTATAGCTAAGGGAGGACAGTTCGTTGAGATCAGATAACATCTATTGAGCTCCTACTGGATGCATGACTACCATTACCAAATTGACTCCTTGTGATGACATTTGATATAGGTAGGCATCAATAGTCCCATTCTATAGGTGAAGGAATAGCCTCTCAGGTTGGAAGCCACTTGTCCTGAGTCACATAGAAAACTAATTGTTTGTACCCCTCCTGATTGGAGGCCTATACCATACAGCCTTTCCTGTGACCTGCCTCCTCCTCCTGAGGAGAACAAAGGACAATGCCATTAACTGAGTAAGCACGGTGTCACAGATCCTAGCCGAGTGTCTGCTGAGTGCTGGAGTCTATAGGAAAAGCCAGAAAGCTCTGCTGTTTCCCATGTCATCCCTGCTGGTCCACAGAGAGGGCCTGGACTGGTCCCCAAACCGGAGTGCTGCAATCCAGGTTGATACCTGGCATTAGCCACAGCACACAGTACCCCCTGGAACTTGTTCTCTAAAGGCAGAGAAGGCGTCTGATTCATTGTGAATAGTCAAAACATCCATTTAAAATGGTGGTTGCTTTGTGTTTAAAAAATTGGAGACATTTAGACCAGCAAAGGGGGTGCCATCTTGGCTTTTGCATCTATTCTAATAGGTAGCCCTGCAGAATTGAAGCATTTGGGGTGACCCCTGCTGGTCATCTTGAAAATCTCATCTCAACTAAGGTAGTCATGCACTGAATTTTCTTTCCTTCCTTCCTTCCTTCCTTCCTTCCTTCCTTCCTTCCTTCCTTCCTTCCTTCCTTCCTTCCTTTCTTTCTTTCTTTCCTTCCTTCTTAATGGTTTAAGACAGAGTTTGACATAACTTCAAGAGTTTGACATGTTGGCTTCGAACTCATGTAGCTGAGGCTGACTGATTCCCTTCTCCACCTCCCAAGTGCTAGGATTCCAGGAATATGCTACCATGTCTGGCTTAATCATTCATTTTTTTCTCCACAAACAAAATTTTTAATTGGTCTGTGCCCATGTTGTGACAGAAAGAGAGTGGGGTATACTTTTTGGCCTTCACAGGGTCCTGAGTCCAGTGTGGGAAGGCAACCGAAAAGCTGATTGGTGTAAACACTTCAAAATGAGGAGTTATGAGACCTCAGGCAAGAGTCCCTATCTGTGCAGGATGAGCGCATGAGATGGCTTTAGGGATGGCTCTGTGTTATGAGGGGAGTTTGAGCTGAGCCATAACACAGAAATAAGAACAGAACTTATCTGTTTGCAGAATAGCCTCAGGGCTGAGCAGAGTAGATGAGCTGGTAGAGAAGAAGCCATGCTGGGCTGGGCTCCAAACAGATTTATCCTGACTCTAGAGACTAAAAGCTGTGGGGCCAGGACTACAGTGTCTTCCATCCCCAAAGGCTATCGGACGAAGGAACTGAACATCAAGTTTCCATAAAAGATGAGCTCTTTGAATAATTTCATCATCTTTACTTAGACGTCAGTATCACCAGCGATGGCATCAGGAGTGCTGAGGGACTGCATGGTAATGGGAGGAATCAAGGAAAATGAGTTAGCTCGCCTTCTCAGGTCACCTCACTGCCTCATCCCAGAAGGCCACCTCACTGCCTCATCCCTGCAAGTCATCGTATCTTACTAGAAACAGTTTCCAAAGTCCGGGAGGCAGTCATTCCACTTCCTGTTTAGGTCTTAATCTACACAGAGCCCATATTGTGTACTAAGGATTCAGACAAGCAAGATCATGTTCAGAAAAGAGAAAGAACATGCTATGAGGGCAAGAATTTGTGTTTAAGAGCTCAAGACTTTAGCCCAGGTCAGGGAAGCTGCAAGGGAAAAGCAATCTCTTCTTAGATATCTAAAAGGTAGTCATGTGGCCCTGAGGTCTCCAGAGAGCAAGTGTATGGCCAGGACTCAACAGCCAAGTGAGAAGGCAAAGGGACTTTCCTGAGCCAGAGCCAGTTAAAGGTGAAACAGATCACAACCTCAAGGTCAAGAATTCACTGTTGCTGGGAGACTTTCAATGCTGGCTGGCTCCAGAGGTCACAGGAATTCCAACAACTGCCATGGCATTTTCCTACTCTGAAGTCCCAGAGTCTATCTAGACATAACCAGCCACAAGGAGCTCCCAGCCCAGGGTCCATTCAGAGATCCTAGGATTATAAAGCCATACCAGAAATATCCCATTTCCTAACCCTCCTCTTCCTTCTCTTGAAGACAGACCTCCGCCAGTCCCAGGCCAGCCAGAAACAAAATGTCATGAATGAGGTCAGACATGCCTGGAGATGCTGACTGAGGCAGGATGGAGGCTGGCTGCAGTCCCACAGGTGAACAAGAATGGAGCCGATAAGGTTCTATGGGAAGCCATGCAACCCTGCTGCGGGCCATCCCCATGCTGCTCAGGTTCTGTGTGCTTTCCCACCCATTATTATAAACTCACTGCTTAAAATAGCAAGGTTAAAAACCCAGTCAGGCCCCCAGGGTGACATCTGGGGGGTCTGCGGGGGCTAACGGGCATGTAGACCTCATATCCATCATAGCAGAGTTTGGAATACAGCCTCCAGGAAGCCATGGTCTGGAGTGCCAGCCCATAAAAGGAGAGAACACTGAGTCATGCTTGTCTCCCTGCCTCCCTTTCAATCCACTTCCAAATATTTTCTGATGCTTCTCCAGCCAGGTCAGTTATGTGAGTCATGCCAAGAACCAATCAGCTCTTTGGATTCTATTCATCTGGCCTCTTACCAATAGTCAAACAGAACCTGGTCCACTTTACAGGGAAGAAAACAGGCATAGAGGGGAGAGAAACAAACAAGACAGGGTTCTGTTATCTTTGTACCTAAGGCAAACTCCCCAAGAGCCTCTGCGGGGATAATCATCCAATCATCTGTATAAGTGAAGAGGCCAGGAGTCCCTAATCCATCCTTAGATATTTTACTTCCTTCATGAAAGAAAGCAAAATAATATGCCTTTGACATCCATACATCAGTTTCCCTACTGGGTACCCTACTGTGTATGGTCACATGCTCACGCTTAACCCCTACAAGACAGGGCGTGTGTTTATTTAGTTTTGTTTTCGTGCAGTGCTGGGAATTGAACCCAAGGCCTTGAGCATGCTAAGCAAATGCTAGCCTCACCTCATACCCAGGAGCAGGGCCTCATGAACCTTTTCTGAAGCTGTCCCCTCCCCTGACTGAGCTATACCCAGCCCTTTCCTGTAAGTTTTATTACTTTTATGTAATATAATAAAGCACTAAAGCAGAGAGATAATCCACGTAGCTAGTAAGTCTGAGTCCAGGTCATCCTCTTCTCTCTTACCCAGGGGACAGCCAAACAGCCTTGTGCAAGGACCCCCTCCAGGAGGGAGAACTGGGGTATAAGCTCCCAGAGGCAGGGAGAGGAAGTAACACTGAACCTTTGGTTCCCAGACCAAGTATCTTCTGAGGGTAAAGGAAGGGGCCCAGCTTTGGGAGATGGCTCACTAGGTAAAGTGCTTGCTGCACAAGCATGAGGACCTGAGTTCAAATCTCCAGAGTCTATACAACACTGGATGGGACAGCAGGCATCTGTGATCCCATTGCTTCTAAGGAAAGATAGGGGTAAAAGACATGAAAATTCAAGAAGCTGGTAGGCCACCTTGCCTGGTGTATGTAGCACAAACAAGAGATCCTGCCGCAAACAAGGTAGAAGACTAAACCATCATTTGAGGTTGGCCTCTGACCTCCAAATGTGAGCTTGCCCACATGTGGACTTGCCCAGAGAATGTCCACAGCTTGAGGTTTCATGTGCCTAGCATGTGGTGTAATGATGTGTTCATTCACTGTGAGAGACAGCAGCCCACTCGTTGGCCTTACTTCTTTCTCTTCTAGTCACACAACTGTCCAGAGACTTGTCAATGAACCATTCGTGCCAGGAAGCCTCACGCTAAGATCAAAAGCATAGGCTCTGTCCCATGAAGAGCTGCCTTAGAACCCTGTGGGCTGTCAGGAAACAGGCAGTGGGGGAAGGCAGAAGGGCTCTGGCAATAGAGGCCACACTTTATTCTATTCCCAGCAGCCATCAGAGGATTCCTGTGTTCACTATCCTGGAGAACGTTAAGTATCCAGGGTAGATATAGGAAATTTGGCCCACCTGGTAGGTTCTATCGGCTGGCCATACCTCAGCAAGCACCAGGCTATCTTCAGGAGTCAGGGGCAGATGGGAACAATCTTTATGGAAGTACCCTCAGTGTTCTCAGCCTCCCTGGCAGGTGACAATGGACATTCTAACACTGGGAACATGATTAGTCCCATTTGGCAGATGACAGAGGCCTGAAGACATCACCCAGGAATCTCAGTGACAGGCATGCCCAGTATATTGCCTGACTCTGCAGTTCCCTGTGGGGCCAAACCTGCTGGCCTCTCTCAGAGCCTTGTGACTTGCCCAGAAAAGATCAAACCCCTCACTTGAAGCCACAGTGTCCCAGGAGCATGGCGTGTGTGCTGTGTGGCTCTGACTAGCTCTGTTAATCTAGAAGAGCTGAGAGGTCCTTGTGGGAAGCAAGGGGTTAAGCAAGCCTCATGGACCTCACTGGGGTGACTCAGGCTTCTCAGAAGGGAGAGGGATCTGTTCTTCCAGCTTGGGATTTTTGTTTTCATTTAGCACTCAAAGAATGTGAGTGTGATTAGGTTGCTATTAATATCCAGCCTAGCTTCTCTCTGGACAAAGGGCTGAGGCAGGAGACTGCTTGGAGTAACTGTACACACATCTCAGTCCCTCTACAAATTCAGAGAGGCAGGAGGCTGCTTCCTGTTCCCACTTTTGCAGATGGGGAGCTGAAGCTGAGAGAAGGGGAGGAATTTAACCAAGGCTACATCTACGGAAGATCAGCTTCAGAAAAGATCCATGAGCCCTTGCTCCTGGGGAATGAGTGAGGCTGGCTCAGGGTAGAAGACAAGGTAGTGTGAGAGCAGAGCCTCTAGTCGCCCTTCTACTCATGGTCTCACTCACAGAAGAAAGGATCCTCTTTCTTGTCCTCACCCTGGGTGGCCTCAGAGAATGTCCTCAGATGACTAAGATGATCCTGAGGTACTGGGCAGAATCTCTATGGCCTGGCCAACTGCAGATCTGTGTTTGGTACCCTGAATGGCCTGTGTGTACCTCCTGCATGCTGTAAAAGGATCCAAGAGCTCAGCAGATACAGTTGCAACTCTCTGAGCTCTACCTTGCTGGGTTAGTATACCTTGGCCTCCATTTTCTCCTTTGTAAAAAGAACGTGATTGTGTGTACCTTTAGGATTGGTCTAAGAGTTAGAGTAGTAAATTCCTGAGACATGCTTTCTGGAACTTTCCATGCCTGCTCTGAAGTCACCAAAACCTGAGCAAAGCCCCAACATGTTGTTGCTTATCCCAGTGGCTCAGAATCATACAGAGTGCTTTGCCTGGCCAGGGCTTCTTCCCTGTATATACCAGTAGATAAATGAGCGTTAGACATGACAGGAACTGTGAGGTCTATAACCACTGGCAATGTCCACACTTCTACTGGTGGACAGCCAGTGGCTTCAGGAGAAGGTCTGAAAGGCATTCAGCAAACATGTTACTGAGCTGAGGAAGAGGACATGGGGTTGGGGATATCCTGGTCTGTGATGTCATCAGTCCCAGCCTATGCCATGGCTAACTTTGGGTCTGTGCTAGAGTCAGGGCCAGGTCTGTACCATTAGTTCTGGCTCTGCCTAGTTCAAAGTTCCAGTTATTTCTGCCACCTCTGTGGTGATGGTGAGTCCCAAAGGTTTCCATGCATAAGTGGCAGGTGACCCCCACCTCCAAGAGAAGGCTTTCCACAGTGACTGGCGACACTCACACTTGGGTTGTCTGGACAAATGGATGCATGAATGAACACTTACACCATTTTTCTGACAGTGGGCTCCAAGACTCTCTCCTGAAAGCATATTTGAGTTGCTGGGAAGAATGGGGAAGAGGATGGAGAAGGCGGAAATGGGGATGTGAACCCTAGAAGGCACCACCCCAAGACTGTCTGCCCCCTCAGCACTACCTCTGTAGTTCATAAAGCCCAAAGCATATGGCGGTGGCCTGGCTGTGCACTCAGACTGCATCTCCAGCACCAGATTCCTGAGACATGCCCTTGTCTGGGACACCATTCTGGGGCCCTGTTTTCTCTGACCACACCAGCCACTCTTGTGGTGTCTCTAGTGAGCCAGCCCTGCTCAGAGTGGGCCAGGCCAACCCAGGAGAGTCTGGGACCAGCATATGTGTGGGCTGTGTAGGAAGTGAGAGTTCCACAAGACTGGAGTGCCATTGAGTTATCTCCCCCAGGTCACTCTTGCTCTTGGGGGGGAGGGTGTATGTGGGGGGAGGGGTGCAGGTCCATGTGAGGGAGTGGGAGAAGGAGGAGGTGAAGGCTTGGCTCTGCCCTGTCAGCCTCAGACAGAATGGAAAGGACTCTGAAAACAAAAGATATATCACTCAAGGTCCACCTGGGCCACTGAGTGAAACCCTGTCTTGCACTTAAAAGTACAGAACGGATAGGGATACAGTTTGGTGGCAGAGCACTTGGCTAGCATAAAACCCCGACTTTGATCTTCAGTCCCACAAAGAGAAAACTTAAGAGTTAAATCAAGGAACTTGAAGCATTTGCTTCTGTAGCCAGACACAGAAGGGCAGAATGGTGATTATATAAAGGCTGCATTAAAACCACAGATGAGTAATAAGTATGATTTATCAATATGTGGTGCAAACTGGAAACAGAGTTAAGAACAGCAAAACTATTTACAGTGTGGCGTGGGCAAATTTCCTAAGCTCTCAGATGCTTATTCTCTGTCGTTCTCACAGTGATCTCACACAGCGACCGCTTTCATTGTGCTTTTTGTGATTAAATGTGATTATACAAATGGGGGGAGAAAAAGAAAGGGGTAGACAAATTCAAGAAGAAGCAACCCTTCTTCCCCAGGATGATGGGGTGAGGGGAAGACAGTGACAGTGCTGAGGCTGGGGTGTCCCAAAGGGACTTGCTCCCCGCTTCTCTTGGAAGCTGAGCAGCTCACAGTCTAAAGTCTTGAAACTGTTTCCCCGAAAGAACTCTAAGGAAGAGATCCCCAAAGAGGTATGTCAAGACAGACCATGCTAAAGAACATGCTCTGGAGGCTGTGAAATCCCATGATTGGGACAGCCCAGTCATTTCAGTGCCCAGACCTGGGGCGGCCTTGAGAAGGACTCAGTGTGTCCCTGCTCTTGCCCATTCACTTGTTTTCTACAGCTGGCAAGTGCCTACAAGCCAAGGCACACCACCATGTACAAGGGCACACCATTGTGTACAAGGGCACACCATCTGTACAAGGCACACCATCTGTACAAGGTACAGGGGCACAGCACCATCTACAAGGGCACACCATCACGTGCATACCCATCAGGACCAATGCCATGTCCCCTCCTGCCCTGATACTTAGAAAGTCCTTGGTGCAAACGCCCCTGGAGCACAGGGAGGCATGAGCCAGTCCTGGTTATCCATGCTCTACATCCTTCAGCCTCTGAAGAATGCTCAGGCCAGGGCCAGACCTCCCTGCCCCTACCCACTTTCCCTCCTCATTATGACAGGAAATAAGCCAAAACATCTCCCCAGATTTCCTCTCCAGCTTGTTCACTTCAGCAGTTCTTTTTTTAAAAAACTAAGTCTGCTTGAAAACTTTTTGTTTCTTCTTGGAAATGTGTGTGATTGCTCAATCCGAGGCAGTTCAAAGGCACCAGCAATGGCAGGAAAGTATCTGAACCTCCTATTTGGCTCCAAGCAGAAATAAATCTTACCCAGTTCCCTTTGTGCCTGGCTGTCCAGAGACACTTCCCCAGTCACTCATACCAGGGTGACATGAGTCATTGCTAGAGTCAAGGACCACGTGGTACCAAGCTCCAAGAGACCCCATAAAGAATAGGGCCCCCAAGGGATATTCAGAATAAATGGAGGGTCAGGACCACTCTCAGGCTCTGGGATTGGCTCTGCCTTGCCCAGGTGGGTGAATCTGAGAATTAGTAAACCTGGCTGAACCTTGAACCCTAGGCCTTGTGTTTTAGACAAGCTTCTATGGTGGGGTTTAGGAACTGGTCACCTGGCTTACAAGGGCCAACTCTTACATTTTCCAGCCTAACCTAACAGGCAAGCTCCAAGTTCCAACGAGAGACCCTATCTCAAAACAACAGTTATCTAGGAACGACACTAGAGGCTGACCTCTGACCTCCACACATGTGTGCTCATGCACACACGCAAACAGACTAAGTTAGCTAAAACTGAAGGGCGTCCATCAATCCTCAGCCACTCTCTTGGAATCTTGTTAGGTCTCACTAAGACCTGTGCTCTTCAGAGGCTTCTGTAGTGGGAACTGTCAGTGACATGCCACTGTCCACCATGTCTTGGCTGTCATTAGTGACAGCCACTTAGCATCTGCAAACAGAGCTGAGTGAGTGCCACCTGAGGGCCACCTCTTCTCCCTGAGTGCTGGCTATTAGTGTTTGCCGTGCACTGACGCTAGGTAAGCCTGGCTTTTTTCCTGCCAGGTGCACACAGAACACTATCATCCTGGCTGTGCACCTTCCAGTTGTCTCCTGGATGTATCACAGAAGCCATATGTCCTGACCATAGCATCCAACAAATAGCCACCCCAGGGATACTCACTGCATTTTTGATAACCTTTGCACACATCTTCTCCCTGAGCTGTTTTTAATCCCTGGAAAACTCCTACTCATCCTTCAAAACCCAATCAAACACCCCCTCCTTCCTAAACCATTCCTCCTCTTCACCCCAGGAAAAGTGATTCCTTTCCTGTCTTTTCCTACTGCTGTTACAACCAATCACCACTAACTTAGTGACGTATAACAACATAACTTTATTACCTTACAATGCTCATATTGAAAGTCAACTTCCCTTTCAGTGGGTTAAAAATCTTAGTGTTGGGCAGGGGCCAGACAAATGGCTCATCAGTCAGGAGCACTGGCTACTTTTCAGAGGACCTGGGTTTAACTCCCAGCACCCACAACCATCTGTAACTCCAACTGTAGGAGATCCGACACCCTCTTCTGGCCTCTGTGGACATCAGGAATGCAAGTAGGGTGCAGACATACATGCAGGCAAAACACCCACATTCACATAAAACAAAAATATCAACATTTCAGAATAAATAAAATCTGAGTATTAGCAGAGCTAATTCTTCCCAGATGCTCAAGGGAAGGAAGCCATCTCCTCACCTCTAGCTGCTGGGGCTGCCTTGAACCCCCCACCTCCTGGGGCAATCCCTTTTTCTTGTTCCCAGCCTGCAAAGAAGCGGGCATCTTCTCTGACCTCTGACCTTGGCCTCCATATGTGCATTTCCTTCTCTGACTTTGTACTCCCTAATATAAGGACTCCAGTGACTCTGATGACCCAAATGATCTCCCCATTTGTGATTCTCTGCTCAGTTCCATCTGCAGGAACTCTTTTGTATTTCAGGTAGCATGCTCACAGGTTCCACTGTGACTTTTCCCAGAGAGCTTTGCATAGGTCTCAGCACAGTTAGAATCTAGATGCCTCAATAGCATGAACTTGTCTCATTTATACTTTCATAACGAATGAATATCCTTATAAATATTCATTATAAATACATAAATATTCATTTCTCAATGCTATCCGGTACAGGGACAAACACAGAAGAGCCACTCTCTAAGTGTTTGCTGAATGATCAACAACAGCCAATCTGTAATACATAGATAAGGAGGCTTAGCTTTTAATTGAGAAGCAGCTTCTGAGAAAATAGGGTTCATGAAGAGATAGTACACGCACCTCCTTCTGGGGCCAGGCAAGTAAGATGAATGGCAGAACCTCCTCCGTGGATCGATGGGGTCTGTGGTGGCAGAGAGTGCAACTGTCACTTTTCTGGAGTGGCTACTATTCAGTTTTAAGGGTCAGGAAGAAATATCATCTTTTGTTGGCAAGCACTTCCAGTTTCCAAGAAAAGCCAAAACTCTAGTGCTAAAAATAAAATCACCTGATTTAGAAATGTTAAAGCTATTACCAAAAAAAAAAAAAAGTATAGAAGTACCACAAGGATCCAACATGCGTCTCTGGGGACTCAGACTGCAGCTACCAGTTGCCACCTCTGATTTATGCCCTCAAGTATGTTCCTTTGGGCCTCACATACAAATTGATCTAATTCATTCTCAGCAGCAGTGCCAGCATGAGCACCCTTGGGAAGGCCAGTGAGCAAGGCAGAGCCTAGTCCTTCCAAAAGGCTGGCAGTACCTCATCAGGTGCAAACAGAATTCTGTCCCCAGGGTTGTGTGGTCCCTGGGGTAGCTCCTTACTGTCCAGGCCTAATATGGTTGCCATGTCCGACCTCACTTCTTCATGACAGCCGGGTCTCTCAAGCCAATGACCATAGAAAGGTTATCACTTCATGCACAGCCCAGTAGCAATGGCAGTCACACAGCGCGTCACAGAGAGGTTGACAGGGATCTTAGTGGAAGATGAACCTGACTCCTCCCAGCTCTACCTCGAAGCTCAAAGAGCCTGACAAGAATGAACTTCTCAGGCTTCTTTAGTCTGTAACTGGTAAAGAGGACTTGGCCATAAGTATGACAGGAAATGTTCAAGCAAGGGGTACATGCAGACACTTATGTGTTTCTTAACTTGACTAAGGATAACACTGATAACCTAAGTCCTCTTTTGTGACAGTTTGAATATAAAAATATCCACCTCAGACTTCTGTGTCCACATACTTGGTCTCTAAATTGGTAGTGCTATCTTGGAAGGCAGTGGAGCAGTGGAGAGGTGTGGCCTACTAAAGGAAGTGGGTTGATCTCTGGAGGGTGGGCCTTGAGGTTTATGGCCCCATCTGGCTTCCTCTCTTGTCTCTGCTTCCTGTCCCTGGCCTCACATTCGTCCCACTACAGCCTGAGCAGCAACACCACCATGCTCCCCGCCCCCTTATCCCCACTCCTCACCCCCACCCTTCTCCACAATGGACTGTCCCTGCAAAATAAATCATTTCTTCCTCAGGTTGCTTACTATCAGGCATTTGGTGATGATGACAAAAACAGTAACTAAAACACCTTTGCCCAGCCTTCTGCCCACATCCTCTCTTCCTCTTTCTTGGCTACATTTCATTTCAGACTCATGCATAGACAGTGAGGCCTGAACCTAAGGCCCAGCATGCAATTCACCTCTGAGGGTTTCTTGAGAAGCCGAATGACTGAGTGAAGGAAAGAAAGTGTCATGCACTCCACAAAACAGCTGTTAAAAGTCCTGGGTCTGAGGCTACCTTGGGATCTGGGACCCCTCCAGGACTGGAGACCTCATCATGGCTTTTGGAGCTCCCCACACAAGAAGTGGGGAGTACCTAGACCTATGTTACATCTTCAGGAAGAGATGTGAACATATAGCATTTGAGTTGATGTACATTCAGGGTGTGGCTGTGTCCATCCACTTCCCAGAGGGCTTCCCTAGGTTAGCTTCTGAGCTTTCCTTTTTACCAGTTTGAAAGTGAAATGTCCCCCATAGGCTCACATGTCTGAACACTCCTCTTCCAACTGGTGGTGATGTCATTTAGAATGTTGGGAGCCTTTAGGGAGGAGAACCTCACAGAAGGAAGTGGGTGTCAGGGGCTCCCACTCTGAGGTTTTATGGGCCAGCCCCACTCCCTGCTCACTCTCCACTTTCTGAATGTGGCACTGTGTGCCAGCTGCCTCATATTCCTGCTGCCATGCCTTTCCTGTCATGATGGACTGTATCCCCAAAGCTGGAAGGGGGGAAAGCCTCCTCCTCGAATTGCTTCTTGGCGGGTATTATCCATAGCGTGAGAAAAATAACGAATTCAACCACATGTCTTGGTTTCTCTGCCACATATGCTTGCAAACTTCCCCCAGAGAATTCCATCATGGCACCCTCCCAAAGCACAGAGCCTTCTCCTTTGCACTTCCAGGCCCCTGTCATCCCATCCCAGAGTGCTCCGCAAACTGACTTTTAGAACAGACTTAACCATGGGACCTTCAGTTCCAACCCCTGCAGTAGGTCTCTAAACATCCCCACTGATCTCTCCAGTGCCCCTGGGAGCTAGCCACGGCACCCATGAAAATGGGGGTGGGGGTGCTCTCAGAAGAGGCAGAAGTCCAGTGTCCACTGCCCTGCCACTCTTGGGACCTTCTCAACAGAGGGCAGTCACAGCGTGTGCAAGGTGGAAATAACCTTGAAACCCAAGCTTCAGTTCCTTTCTCCAGTATGGGGACAGACTGACACTTGCAAGTCCTGCTCATTTGGCCATGGAGTCACTCATTCCTGTGAGGCAGGCCTTTGGGGACACCTGTTCCTTGTTCAGGCAGAGATAACTAGACAAAACACACAAGTTTGCCAGCCCAGTTCTGGCTGCACTGCACATACAGACCCTCAGAAGCCAGTGTGTGCATCTGGATCAAAGCCAACAACAGCATGTTTGTGGAGCTTGGACATCTGCTCCTGAGGAAAAGCATTCTGTAGGACAAGACTGAGGATGGGGAGAAAGAGATTTTGTCCACAGAAGATCTGAAAAAATGTCAACCCAGCAAACCAGTAGCAACAGCCTTTTCCTCAAAACTTTGTAACATACTAAAACTTTCAGCTCAGGACCTCCCATCATCCTTCCAAACTGCCCAATTCCCAGCATGCTTTTCTTTTGCTCCCTCCCTTTCCTTCTTTATCTCCCTTCCGAGTTTCATTCTGGAAAGTACCCATTGGGATCTCTCTGCAGGACCTGGTTTGGAGATGCTATCAACAATGGGTGTCTGAGTTACCCATTCCCTCAGCCAGGCATTTCAGGTGCAACCCTCTCAGGCACCATGCATTTACCAGACCCTGGGGCTTCACAATGAGTCTTTGAGAGATGTCCCTTCCCAGAAGCCTTCCCTGACCTCTCCTGGATGCTATCTATGTCTTCTTGGCCTGTGGGTATCTCCACTGGCCATGCTGTAGCTTCTGTTTCCTGCACATGCATGTCATCCCTAGTCCAATCCAGGGCAGACAGCTCACTCTCTAGAAGCTTCTATGGGAATGTGGCACAGGTCCAGCAATCCACTCAGCACCCAGAGTCTCTTTTTGAGGCATGTATTCTTACAACCAAATCTCATTCTCAGATGACACATGGATCCCAGCACAGATCCCAGCTCTGTGGTGAGGGACTGTATCTCCATTTACAAATGAAAAAAATATCAAACTGCATCATGAACGATAGTCACACATTCCGAAGATGCAGGGTTAAAGCTGGGTCTCCCAGCCCAGCATGGTGGCTTGTGCCTGGGGTCCCAGTGCTCGGAAGGGTGAAGCAGAAGGAATAGGAGTTCCAGGCTAGCCCAGGTTACATAGCAATATCCTGTCTCAAAATGAAACAGAATAAATAAAGAAATAAGCTGGAGAGATAGCGCAGTAGATAGATGTTTTCAACACAAGCATGATGACCTGTGTTAAATACCTAGAACCCAGTTTTTTTAAAAAAAAGTTCTGAACATGGTGACAATGCTTCTAAACCCAGTGTTGGGGTGGCAGAGACAGGCGGATCCCAGAGGCTCACTTGGTGAGCTGCAGGCCAATGAAAGACTAGGTCCCAACAATAAAACAAAACAGAACAACGCCTAAGGTTGATCTCTGGCTTTCCATATGCACATATACCATGTGAACACTCGCATGTGTGCTCACTAATACACACAAATAATAAGAACAAGAAAACAACAACAAAACACCCAAAGCTGCTATATACCAGACTGTTCTCTGCACCAGCAACAGTCGGCAGTGGGAAGTGTTTCCTGACAAAGTCTTGACTTCTCAGGTTCCTCGTCCTACCTCAAGACCAGCATTGCCAACCAGGACATGCCCTGTGCCATGCAGTTCTCTGAGAGCTTAAAGCCCTCAAAATATTCCAGGGTGGAGAAGCAGCAGCTGAGATGGGGGGGGGGGGGGAGGATTTCCAAAGCAGGTGGAATAGAGTGTCTCCAGCTGAGGTGCCTTCACCCTAGGCATCTCCACGATCGGAATTTTGGCTTTCAGAGACTATAGAAATGCTTGGGATGGGCTGCAGGACAGAGTCAGGTCTAGTATGGCTCCAGGAGGCCAAGAGCAGCTTGGGACGAGCCTTTTTGGGTGTGAACTGCCATGCAGAATGATATCATCACTACTTGGGTCCCGGTCTTCCCATCTTTACAGCACAGTGTTGATGTTTCTAGCTGCACCCCACTTTCTGTCTCTTGAGTCCATGCTTATGAAGAGCAATCATGAGATGAGAATCCAGGAGACTGGATAATAATGCCAGTGCAGGAGGCAAGCCCAGGGTGGGAGGTAGCCTGTGGAATTCTCTGTATCACATCCCCTGCTAACAGAGGTTGGCTAAAAGGAGATATGACTGAACTGCAGCCACAAAACACAGGAAGACTTCGCTGGGCATGCTGGGAGGTTCAACTCTTAACTATAGACTGAGAATGTAAGAGAGCAAGCCGGAATCCTTGCTGAGATGATGAACTTGTTTAAGGATGAAGTCAATGTGAAAAAGTGCACAGCTGAGAGGCCAAAAGAAACAAGTTCCCAGGGCTAGCCTCTGACATCCTGATGAGCTGAGGTTGCTATCTCTGGCTTTTTCTGTTTTGAGAAACAGTACTTTCTTTTTCCCTCTGATACTGGCTTTTGGGCACTAATAATAATGAGCTGCACCTCATGCAAACAGTGTGGGTTTTATAAAGCGGCGTGTACAAGGGCCTTCTATACACCAGACTCTTCTCTCACCTCTCTGTTCTGCCACGTGCCTGAGAATTCCAGCTGGAAAAGCAAATCTATGGCCAGTAGGCTTGTCCTGAGCTCGTCTGTAAATAAGATTATCCCTAGGATCCTGTCCATTCCAAAGGAGGACTGGGCTTAATCACCTTCCACATGCTTGCCTAAAACAGCATGACATGTGTTGAAGTATACTGTCTCATAGCGCAGACAAGAAGGAAGCACAGGGCGCTTTCCTCTGACTGTCTTTGGGAGACTATTACCACTTATCAGAACTCGGGCTCCACCTCACTTTACAGTCTTTGTCTTACCTAGCTCTAAGAACAACCTGCATTTGCTGAAGCTTGGCAGGATGACCCAGCGTGTCCCAAGCACCATGACTGCTAGGTATGTACCATAAACAGGCCCCAGCCCAAGGTTCTGTTCAGTATCTCATGGTGAGGCTTCTGGAACTGTTCAGAACAGAGCATCTGCAGCCCGAACCTCAACAATAACCACCACCCAAGCCATTGGCCGGGGGCCAGAGGCAGTTCATCTGGCTGAGCCTTCAGCAATGCATCACAGAAAAGGTCTTATCTTTAACAACCAGATCCACATTGTTCCATCTGCCACGCCACCATTTGTTATCCTTGCAAGAGCTCAATCTAAGTTAACTGTTAGGTCAACAACAAGGAGTTCAATCCCAGAGTTAAGCTGAGCCATTTTCATGGAATATTCCCTGCCTCTTATAAAAGCCTGAGTTACAAGAGCCCTGGACAGGAAACGGCAGCCAGGGATAGATGGGAAAATCCTCCTGTGGTCCTGCAGGGGGCATCCTGGAAGGAAAGGTAAGCCATTAGGCCCCCTTTCCGGGATAGGCCCCAAGGACCCCAGGCCTGTAAAGTCATTGGTGTTGGCAGGGTTTATTAGGTCTGGCCAGGCTTACAGACCTGGGAACTCCCACATCTCTGGGGACATTTGTTTGCCCTTGGTGACCTGTGGTAGGCAGGCTCCTTCTCTAGCCTTTCATGCTATTTGCTTATGGCATTGTGAATCACTTAGTTGTGAATATAAACCTCACCCCTTGGTGCACGCCTTTAATCCCAGCACTTGGGAGGCAGAGGCAGGTGGATTTCTGAGTTCAAGGCCAGCCTGGTCTACAGAGTGAGTTCCAGGACAGCCAGGGCTACACAGAGAAACCCTGTCTCGAAAAACCAATAAATAAATAAATAAATAAATAAACCTCACCCTTCCTAGATCTTGACTTTTGACTTTGGCTCTTGAATCTCAAAGACCTCTTAAATCGTTATGTAAATGAGTATGTAAATATATGCAAATCAAACAGCATGTACCTACCAGTGAATCTAGCACAAAGCAGCTACTGGGATGGTAGCTTTTGCTATCTTTGTTCCCATATTATTACAAGCACTCCTTTAGCAGAGTTGAAGAAATCACCCACTGTGCATCAACCATGATTGTCCCAATAAGCAAGGTGCACGGGGATACAGTCACATTCATTTATGTGATCTGGTGGTTTCTCCTCCTACAAGGACAGTTGAATACCTCAGACACACATTAGCTAACTCAAAACCAAACCAAAACAAAAAAAAATGTATTTACTATCTCTTTGCGGAAAAGTTAGTCAACTCTGTTCAATATAGTTACAACTGTTTGTTTTCAGGGTGATGTCCTCTACTTGGCTAACAACAATTCCAGAGTTGTCCTGGCAGACTCTTGTGTGTCCTTCCAAACTCAGTGCTTCTCATCTCTGACCCTTAAGGTAGAATTAGGGCTCAGCAAATGCTGTACTGAAAGGAATCCTTTCCAACACATTTGAGCACACACCTCCAGAGAGCCCCTACGGGAACATGGGTGGAGTTTTCCTAAGGATGAGGATGAGGGAATCAATGACAAATGGGAATCTTTTGTGAATCAAGTGTTCTCAGCAGCCTCTGTTGAGAGGGTGCCTCTCTCTTCTGCTGACTCAGACTCTATAACTCACTGTTTCCCACAACCCAGTTCAGCACCTGGGCCTTGCCTAGGGACTACTTTTCCTGGTGGACAGAAGAGGAAACCCTCCTTTAGGAGATTGCCTTTCAAAAGTTAATGACTACCTACCACCCAAGAGGGCACGTGTGGACAGCCGGCATGTCGCTCCTTACAATGATCAGTTTGGCTTACTCATTTTCAAAAAACGACCTGGCCAGTACTTGTGGTCTCCTCTGCATGTTGACATTTTGTTTAGCTTCAGCCAGCCATACGCTCACATTTTCTGAGCAAACCTTGAGGGAAGAGAACTAGAATTTTCCAAAGCAAGATGACCAACCATTCATTTGCAAGCCAGGTGTGAAATCATCCTGCCACCTTGGCCAGCAGCCTCCCACCCCAGATTCCCAGGGTTTGGCTTTTCAGATTCCATAAAATGGCTTTTAGACTTTCGGCTTCCTCAAGTGCTGGTCAGAGGCCTGTCCTCCCTATCTCCTGGTGACATAAGCCTGACAACAGACAGCATGACAGAGACCCTGCCCCTCCCACACTCCTGCACTGTGGTCACCTTATCTTGGCCCTTCCCGTCAAGTATGACAACCCTCTCCTATGACTCTTTCTTTGGGCTTAAGAAACACACTGTAGCCCTGAAACAGATCATTAGAAGACGTTTTAAAACAAATGAAAAACAAAACAAAACAAAAAAACACTGATACAGACGGAGAACTCTGAACACACAGTTCTCCCCAGAGGTCTGATGAGAAGCTACACATGGTCAAAAATCAACACCCAGTCTTCATCATCCAAGCTCAGGTAGCCCACCACTTGCTCAGAAGCAATGTCCCCTCCTCCCTCCTCTCTTCTGTAGATATCCACATGGACCCAAATCCTGAGCCTGCAGCACCTTGATTATCAGGGGAATCAGTCTTCCTAAGGTTTATGCTCACCTTTCTGGATTGGTCTGTGAGCGATTTGTAACTGCCTGCTTCCTAAAAGGGCTTGTGGCCAGATATCAATAAAAATACTCAGAGGCTCAGAGAAGTAAAAGTAACAGCTGGACAAAGGAAGCAGGGGCGAGGGAGACCCCCTAAGCTGCAGGGGGATGACTCTGAGGCCCAGAGCCCCAGGGGAATTTCCAGGTTCAGATGGAGCAAGATCATTGAGAGTGTCACAGAGCAGAGAGCAGCTAACAGTTAGATAACCCCAAATGGACCCTGCCCTCTAACGTGAGCAAAGGGGGAGGGGGATTTCATAATTCAGGACTTTTCAAGTTTGCGAAGAGAAGGACTCCATGTACATGTATGTCGTATGTCATCATGCTCTTTACACATCAGGATTTGGGATGGCCTTTGCTTTGCTTTCTTTTTTGTTTTTAATTTTAAAGTTTATCATCATCATCATTATTATTATTATTATCATTATTGTGGGGAAAGGCTTGTGTATGAAGGTCAAAGGACAACTCTGTGGGATCTGTTCTCTCCCGTGTTACACACTTAGCCATGTTGCCCGTCTGCTTTTTTCTTCCCTTTTTTTTTTTTTTTTAATTAGTTTTTAGTGCTTGGGAGGTGGCTCAATAGGTAAAATGTGTTTGCTGTGTGAGCATGAATATCTGAGTTGGGTAAGGGTGTTTGCTAAGTGAGCATTTATCTGAGTGTAGAGTCCCCCCCCCCATTTTGTTGTTGTATATTTTGTTTGTTTGTTTGTTTGTTTTAAGGCATGGCCACACCTGTAACCAAAGCCCTGAAGGGTGGAGACAAGGATGTCGCTAGGCTTGCTGGCAAGCAGCCTAGTTGAGAAGCAACAGTGAGACCCTGTCTCAAGCGACTGACAGTGACGGAGGAAGATGTTCAACACACTCTTCTGGCCTCCCCTGAGGGGTGTGGCACGTAAGCTACTGTTTTCTAAAAGGTTCATTTCGTGTGTGTGTGTGTGTGTGTGTGTGTGTGTGTGTGTGTGTGTGTTGTTTGTATGTGTGTCCCGATAGGCCAGAAAAGAGTGTTGAATTCCCTGGAGCTGCAGTTATAGGCAGTTATGAGCTACCCAAATGCGGGTGCTAGAAACAGCCCAATTCTGTCTGGTCTTCTGTAAGAGTAGCAAGCATTCTTTGCCACTAAACTATCTTTCCAGTCCCCAAATTTATATATATTCAAGATTATATATTTTTTAAGATTCATTTTATTTGTGTGGTGTATGTGCATGTGTTTTGAAGATTCTCAGTGTGTGTGTGTGTGTGCGTGTGTGTGTGTGTGTGTCAGTGATCTTAAATAACAGGCATTTATCTCCTTACACCACAGGACTGGAAGTCCAAGATCAAACTCTGTGTGGTTTGGTTCTAATGATGTCTCCTGGCTTACAGGTACCCTGTTTCTACCGTGTCCACACATGGTATTGGGGGATAGAGAGGGGGTTAAGTGACAAGACTCTACATAATAAGAAAAATATTTTCAAAAAGGATATTTGGTGAGAGACTAATATTGAGGTAAAGAATTATTATTTCCCAATAATGAAAAGAACATAATTTTAAAATGGGTGAAACTTTTGAATTGTCATCTCTCTAGAGAATATACACAAATGAGCGACTAAGGCTTAGAGCTTGGGAGATGGCTCAGTGGATAAAACGTGCTTGCTATGAGGGCATGAATATCTGAGTTTGGATTCCCAGCACACACATTTTTTAAAAAGCACACATTTTGACCATCTGCAAAAACATTAAAAATCAAGGATCCTTAACCTCCAAGGAAATAGAACTCAGAAAACAACACACTATCGACCCACTCAACCAGAGGGGAATCATGCCTGGTGCTAGAGACCAAGCCGAGTGCTAGCGACGTCACAGATCCTGGAGGCGAGAACCTACAGCCACACTTCCCTAACCAAGCATCATCCCTTGCTGCACTGTACATATTTGTCCTTGTACCCACAGCTCAGTGTGGTCCTCAACCCTCAACAAGGGAGCTTCTCTTTGCAGCAGACAGAGACAATTACGGAAAACCACAATCAATCAAAATGCAGGGTTATAGAGCCCAGACCCATAGTACAAAACAACTCCTGCAGCTAAGGCTCTTGGGACATTGTGGAAAAGGGGAGGGGGTGGAAAGGTTATAAGCATCAGAGGAACAGGGAGCTTGCTGTGGGACTGTCTCCTAGGATGTCTGAAGCTACACCTATAAAGGTTCCCCAACATGTCTGCCTAAACATAAACAAGGATGACACCCTCCAAAGTGGAGAGGGGGAAGATCACGAGGCCTCAGCCCTACAGGCAACTAAGGATTGCTGAGAGTGGGGAAAAGTCTTCTCCAGGGAAGAAAACACCTATTAGTCGTCCAATACCAAATGGTCAGCCCCCAAAAGATACACATCATATATGTACAAGTAGATTACATAGAATAAGCAGATTGTATGTATGTATTTAGGAACGTGTGTGTGTGTGTGTGTGTGTGTGTGTGTGTGTGTTTGAATGACAACAATTAATGAAAAAAGAGGTCATAGATTTAAAAGAGAGCAAAGAAGGATATATGCGGGACTGGAAGGAGAAAAGTGAAGAGAGAAAAAGCATAAGTATGATCTCAATTAAAAAAACAATTTAAAGAATGCAGTAGCAGTTCAAACCCATTATAATGGCAAAAATTACAGAGCCAGATAACAAATTTGAAGAGGATGTAAAAAAAAAAATTTAGAACACATATATAGTTGATAGAAGCAGTAAATGGTGAGAGCACTTTGGCAGTTCTTCTAAAAGTTAAACAGAACCACACTGATCCACCAGTTCTACTCCTTGAATTTACCCAGAAGAAAAGGGAACATATGTCTACACAAAACACATGCACAATGTCCACAGCAGCCTTTCCTGCAATTTCGTAAAGGTGGACACACCATTGCTCATTATGTAATCAATGGCTGAACAAGAGATGGTGTAACACACAGCAGAATACTGCTCAGTCTATAACAAGTACATGCTAGACTATGCATCTGGGGAGAGGTGGGGTAGGAGCTAGAGAGATGGCTTAGTACTTAAGAGCATATACTGCTCTTGCAAAGGACCTGAGTTAGATTCCCAGCACCCATATCAGACAGCTCACAACCTGCAGCTCCAGGTAGAGCCAACACCCTCTCCTGGCCTCCACAGGTACTGCACGCACTCATGTGCACATACCCCCTCCCACACACATGCATAACTAAAAATAATAAAAATAGTAGCTTGGTCTTCGTGTGGGACTCCTAACAGCAGAATCAGGGGCTATCTCTGACTCTGTTGCCTGCCTTTGGGACCCACTCCCCTTATCTAGCCTCAGTAGGAGAAGGTGCTCCTAGTCTTACTGAAACTTGATATGCCAAGGCTGGTTGACATACATGGGAGCCCTTCCCTTTTCTGAAGAGAAAAAAGAAGGAGTGGATGGGGCAAGCAGAGGTGGGGGGTAAGACTGAGAGAAGATAATGGAGGGGAAACTGTGGCCAAGATGTAAAATTAATTAGTTAATTAATAATTAATTAAAATTTAAAAGAATAAGCAAAAAGATGAAACATTCAAAACATTAAGAAACATGTCACAAATGACACATTGTATGACTTCATTCATACAAAATTTTAGAATACAAGGTAAATTGTGGCTGCTCAGGGCAGGGGTATAGAAGCAATGAGGAGTGGCTGTTAACGGGAAGAGAGTTTCTTGAGGTTGATAAACTCGATTGTGATAATGACTGCATAATTCTGAATGCATTAAAAACTGAGTGTAGTCACTGAATCAACGAGTTATATGGGGCACGCATTGAATTTTAATAAAGCTGGTTTAAAACTTGAGAGAGAGAGAGAGAGAGAGAGAGAGAGAGAGAGAGAGAGAGAGAGAGAGAGAGAATGCAAGCTGTCCCTACATTTTTACCTCTGTGGGAAGTTTTCTCAAACATCAAAGGTGTGGACTGGGGCCAAAGTTCAGTGAGAGTGCTTGCCTGCCATGTGCAGGTACTGAGTTCACCCCCAGCACTGCAGAACCAAACCAAAGCATAAAGACAGAAGACATCAAGTGAGATGGGACCTAAATCCTTAAGTGTACGTAACACAAGAAAAACAGGTGAGAGAAGACATGGAGTTTACTTCTCTGATGGGGTCAGGTTGGAAGAAGTGAAGGGAGAGACAAGAAAGAACCTGAAAGAAGAGGAAAGGAGAAGAGAAAGGACCAGCTTACCAAAGCTACCGCAGACAAGCAAATACAGGCAGAGCTTGTGCAAGCTGGGATGCCACAGACTAGACAAGATCACAGGTGCATTCGCGAACATACACACACAGAGGAATGCACTCACATGAATGCACACACATGCACACATAACACATACACTCTCTCTCACACACACGCATGCATGTACTCACTTATATGCATAAATGCACACACACGCACTTATACACAAAAGCACACACACATGCACTCACAAATGCACACATACAAATACACACACATGCACACATAACACACACTCTCACTTGCAAGCACACACACATGCATGCACCTACCCACTCATACACACAAATGCACACACACACATACATACATACACACACACGTGTGCACTAAAATGCACACACATGCACACACACTTATACACATACACATCAGTTTCAAAATAGGACTTTTTGGGGCAGGGGTGGGGTATATACCGTTTCTCGTGGGATAAACTTGAAATTCCATCAGCAAAGGCATTCACAAAGATACACTTTATGAGCACAGCACAAATGGGGACTATGTCTTGCAGTTTGCTTCTTGAAAAACAGAGACAGGATTTACTGCACAGTCAGAGATTCCCAGACCTGCTTCATCTTCATCAGTAGTGAGAGACTTAGGGAACCAGGACTGTGAGCTATTCCAAGCTCATGAGGCCATTCCTCTGGGAGTTCAGCTGAGAACTTCCCAGAGATGTTCTGACCACCCCTCCTGTTCACCCCTCCCAGTGTGTCCATCACAATGAGGACATCATCTGTTACACTGGACCTCTCACTTAAGGCTCTCCTGCTGCTGATGGATACCTGAAGAAAAAAAAAAGTTAAGCTCAGCAGGAAGGGTGGCTGTGATCTCCACACTGTGTTAGCTTCCTCACAACTCAGCTGAGAGAGAAGGCCAGAGAAGTTTCTGGGTGTTTTTGTTCTGATCTCTTTTTTCCCCCCAAACTCTAGGCTAAGCCAGAACCCAAGCTGCCCAGTGTGCTTGAAATGGCCTTGTCATTTCCCAAGATGGCAGACTGGAGAAGTTAGTGTTGAGTGTTTCCAATGCTGGGTATCACAGAGAAACGGGAATCTTGGGTGGAAGGGCATAGACGAGGGCCTGCAGATTCCAAGCATGCTACACCAATGCTGGGTGGAGAGCAGCCTTTGAGCTCCTTCAGGGCTCCCTAAATGTCCACCATTTAAAGCAGCAGTGAACTAATGTGATTCTGTCTCCAAAAATAGTCCTCAGAGTATCTAAAATTGCCTTCCACCCTTAGCCAGGCCAGTCCCTCAGGAATGGTGTCGCTATTTCTAAAACATCCCTGTTTTCCCAGCAAGCCATTGTATACCCTAACTTCCATCCTGGCTCTCCTGGTTCATTCTCCTTCTGCCTGGTCCCTCTCTGCCCTGCACTGGCCGAGCTGCCTCCCAAGTAGGAAATTCTCAAGTTGTGCCTCCCACTTGCTGTTACTGAATTGGAGACCTTTAACCTGGCACGTGGCTTACAAGAGCAGAAACACCCGCTTGGGAAACTCCTAGCACTTTGGAGGTACAGACAAGAGGAGTTCAAGGCCAGCCTTGACTACGTAAGGAGTCTGAGTCCAACCTGAGCTCCATGAGACTCGTAATAAAAATGATAATGATGATGATAGTAACAACAATAATGACAAAAATAAAATAAATTTTAAAAAATATATGGTTCCTTGGAGAAGTGCTGTGGGTGGTTCTCTGTCTCTTAATTCCTAAGAATGACGGTTTGAGAGTGAAATCACATTCCCACAGGGGCTGAACTTCTCTAAAAGATATATTCTGAGAGCTGGGAGATAGCTCTAATTTGCTTTCTCCATGTATTCTGGAAACATACAATATGTGATTTTGTGTTTGTTTGAAGTTCATCTGTGTTGTAGCATTTATCAGAGCCTCGTTTCTTTCTATAGCTGATACTCCATTGTATAGCTATCTCATATCTTATTTATCCATTTATCAGTTCATAGACACGTGGGTTATTTCTGCCTTTTAGCTACTGGAGATAGCACTGCTATAAATATCACTATACCCACTTTTGTTGGAACACCAATTTTCAGGTGTTTTATGTAAATGGCTAAAAGTGGAACTTCCAAGCCATGTGGCTTAATCTCACTACCTCTTGTCCTCACCAACACAAGCAGTCTTTGTTTAGATGATGTCATGAGATGAGAGGCCAAGTTTCCTTCGTGAGATTTCATCATGGTTCCCTGTCCTCATGGCTCCTTGTTTTAACCTCTTTCTTTGTTTGGAACCTTTCCATTGCACAAGCCATGTCCTGTTTACTGCTGAATATATGCATACAATAATATTGCCAGGCAGATACTGTTAGGTCTGACCTATAGATGCAGAAGGGACTTAGCAAGACCACATGGCCATAAGGGTCCAGTCAAGACTAATACTCCAACGCAGCCCTTCCCACACCGCCACAGGGCCTGCTGATCATCTGTCTCTCTGTTGAAGGTCATTTTGAAATAGTTGCCTTTCTGAAATTGGTTCTGAAATTGGATCACCATTGTTTAGATATAGTCCCTGCTAGGTGATGGGTCAGGCCTGGCCAGGCTTCTGTGAACACTGCCACAAAACTAAAATGTTTTTAAATTTTACTTTGCAGTACTGAAGATGGAATCAGGAGCCCTGGACATGCTAGGCAAGTGCTCTGCCACCAAATTCTATCCCTGACACATTTTCAACATTTTAATTTTAAGCCTCACTAAGTTGCCCAGGTTAGCCCTGGATTCACAATTCTCCTCCCTCAGCCTCTCCAATAGCTAAGGTTACAGGCTTACACCACTAGGCCTGGATGGCATCTCATTTCTAATCTGCCTTTCTCCTGGTGCAGATTCTGCCCATTCCCTAGAGAATAATGTGTATTTTTCCTGGGCATTCCACTACTATCTAGAATTCTAGCTGGGTGGGCTCTTCTCATCCTTCCACCAAGGTGACCCTAATGCAGCTCATGGCTCAGCCAAAGTGCTATAGATTCCCTCCTTGGCCTTTTGTTGGTCACACGAGTGCCTCTCCCTTCTCAAGGAGAAATCAGTCTTAGACTAAGGAATCCTAGTGACCTCCAAACCAAAGTGATAGAGCCATGCCGGCCTGTGCGCTGGAGGTTTCCAGCCCTAGTATTTCACATCCCCATGGGAACAAGAGGTAACAAAAACTAAGACAGGCAAGAGATGACAGGACACAGTGCCTACCTTCCCTGCTCACAGGAGACCTGTCACAGGCCTTGAGACATCCAAGCTTCCTATGATGCCATTTCAAAAAAGGAAACTGGGGCTCCATGAAGAACCACGATGCTTAGTCACAGTGGATGGGAGCCTATGGGGGACCACGAGCCCTCAGAGCCCATTTTCCCCATTCTCATCCACCATCTGCCTTTGTTGGTGGTTCTGCAAGAGCTGAGGATCCTATAGGTATTTGTCGATCTACCCCACATCCATTTAACCACAAATACCAGACTAGCCGTTCTTGAGCATGTCTAAGTGAAGGTAAGAGCTCTGAAGAGCAAGAGTTCATATGCCACTCCATCTGGGGATCTTGGCACACGATAGGCTTCGGCTCTGCACGGCATCTCTGAGTGCTTAGGGCACAAATGCACAAGATAAATCTCCAGATCAGTATGACAGAACTTATTGTCTTCCAGCCTTATTTGGTCAAGCCATTTTTTTTCTAGGCCAAGTGTCCCCTATAAAACATAAGTCTGGGGTGCCCTAAGGCCTTTTGGATTAGATGGTATCAGAAGGTGGGAGAGTAAGGTGCCTGTAAGAATAGTCACTTAGGGTTGTAACTAGATCTGTGTCACCTCTGGGCTGAAGGCTGACTTCCTGTAGAGATGGCTCCAGAACACTGGTGCCTCAGAAGGAAACCAGAAGCAGTAACCCAGAAAAGGATTAATGACCCTTTGTCTCACTTGTCCCTGGGAGATGGCATAGAGGAATAGGGTCATCCAGGAATGTTGACATTTACATGGCTTTGACTGCTGCATACACCTTCCATATTGGACTGTGTGTGCCTGTGTATGCGCATGTGTGCATGTGTATGTGAAATCCAGAGGTCAGGAGGCATTCACCTTGCTTTTTTCTTTGTTTGAGACAGGGTCTCTTGTTGGGACTAACCAAGTAGGCCTAGGTTGGCTATCCAATGAAACCAAAGGACGTACCTGTCTCCCCTCCTAGTGCTGGTGTTACAAGCATATACCACCACACCTAGTTCTGTGTAGGTTTGGGGGTCCAACTTAGATCCTCATGTTCGTGTAGCAAGCACTTTACTGACTGCGCCATCCCCTGAAAGTCCATACAGGGCTTGCTAAGGTTGAGAGAAACTGTGTTCTCCTGGAATCCTGCCACTCTCAGTGTGCCAGGGGACAGATTTATAGACCGTGGCCAGGGCCTCGTGGAGGTTCAGAGTGTGAGGCTGTGCATGTGTGGCAGCCCTCAGGATTCTGCAGCTGTCCCTCAATTCCAGGTGATTCTGGCACCACAGTCTCCAGAAGTATTCAAGGTAACCAGGTAACATGGATAGCACTAACTTCTCCATCAGACGCAGAGGGACCAGGGCCAAGAACCCACAAAAGTGCTTGGATTCCAAAATCAGAAGGAAAAAAATGGACTTTTAGGTCAAAGAATGTATTTCAGTAGATATGTTTATCTTCCCACCAGCCTAGAAAATAACACTTTAAGTTTGGGTTTATTATTTAGTCTCTTTAGCCCAGAATGACCTTATCCGTCTGAACCTCCTCCTCCACCTCTCGAGTGCTGGGATCCCAGATGTGGACCATCACTCCCGGTTTTATGGCATGGAACACAGGGCCCGGTGCATGCTAAGCAAACATTCAACCAACCGAGCCACATTCCTAGCCTGTAAATATTTCCCTGAAGGAGGAAGAGGCCCATGAAGACAAAAGTTCCTGGGGTCCACAAGATGCTAATGAGGGCCTGGGGACAGGGCAGGTGGCAGTGAGCTTGGTTATGCCACCTAATCATGGCTAAAAACGAACTCTGGAGAACACCTGAAAAGCCACACAGGTACAGAAAAGCATCAAAGCAAGTGCCGTGTGGGTGGGTGTTGGCTGCAAGTCTCCTGGGTCTTCCTGAGTTCAACAGTTCTCCTCCACTTTGGGAACTTTGAAGGTGTGTCCAAATCTCCTGCTCCCAATGCCAGTGAGCCTGGGACAACTGAACCCATAGCATGGGGAAAGGGACCAGGCTATCACAGCTCTGCTAAGGATGAAAACAAGACCATCAGCTCTGATCTGAGAGGTGAATGTCTAAACCGAAGCATGAATCAAGCGTCTTGTTAACAAACTGATAGGAAACAGGCATTCCTCCAACAGTAAATGTTTCCTTAAGCACAGACTGATGCCAGCCCAGCTGTCCCCAGGGCCTTTCAGAGAGTGAGCCATAACAGCTGGCTCTTAAGCACACCTGCAAGGCCCCTCCTTGTCACCCGCACAGTGTCTGTCACAATTATTGCCCTGGGACGCCCTTAATCATGCGACTGTCTGGTAGATCCTTAGGCCTTGCAGAATAAACAGTTTACAGTGAGGAATCAAGCCCCTGGAAAAAACGAGACAGTTTGCCCATGGGCACAACGTGAGCCAGGCTCAGAAGCAGGGATCGCCCCTTGTATATTAGCTCCCCTTCTTCTCAGGACATGGCACACCAGGAGTGAGTATTGAACAACCTTCACTATCTTCAAACCTGGGAAGGTCCTCTCATCTAGTCATGCTCTGCCTGCCATGGACCCACGGACCCATGAAAACCCTGCGCAATACTACCTTTCTTATACATCTCTGGAAACCCACAATGAGCAGACTTTTTTTTTTTTTTTAATGTTTCTTACTATAGGTCTGAGTGTTTTGTCAGCATGTATGCAGGTGTACCATATGTATACAGTGCCCATGAAGACCAAAAGAATGTTGGATCCCCTGGAACTGGAGTTACAAATGCTTGTGAGTTGCCATTAGATTACTGGGGGGAAACCCATGCCTTTTCCAAGAGCAGAAAATGTTCTTAATTCCTGAGCCATCTCCCTAGCCCCAGGGCTAACCTTTTTGACAGCTTACTAACTCAACCTGTACTTCCCTCCTGGCCTGGTCAACTCCTAAGTGTGAATTCCACCATCCCCTTGCTCTCCCTACTTATTGCTCTTGCTTTCTCTCTCTCTCTGATGAGGTCTTACTATGCAGCCTTAGTTGGCTTAGAAATCACTATGTAGCCCAGGCTGGCCTCAAACTGCCGCTGCCTCCCAACTGCAGGGATTAGAATTTCTATCCCTCAGTGTGCTGTGTGCACTTGGCAACCAAGGGCGATGTAGCCATTGGCACTAATACTTTCCACCTATGTGATCCTGGCTCGGTTTTCTTAAAAAGGAGGGAGATAACAGTATTAACTACCTCACAGGGCAGCAAAAATATGAAGTAATATAGATAATGCACCAGACATAGTATTTAATGCTGGCTAATATAGTCACAACAACAACAACAACAACAACAAGCATGCTCTTGTTCTTGTCATCACTCACACACACACACACACACACACACACATCACTATAGACTTCAGCAAATGGATTCTTCCTCTCTGAACTCTGAAAAGGTGCTTTGTGTGCATAAATGACTTTGGTGCCTTCCAAACTGTAGAAACGCTGATCTAGGGGCAATTTACCAAGCATCTCTGGGTCTAAGACATGAAATCCTTGAAACCCAACACCTCCATACCTGTTCTCCCTTGCTGAGTCCAGCAGAACTAAAAAACAATATGCCCCCGTGTCAGGGAAAGTCCTAGATGGCCAAACGTGTGCTGTATGTTGGCCATACAGGGCCAAGAACAAGGACAGAAGGCTGCTGTCCAGTGGATAAGGGTAAAACTCACACAAGTGATGAATATCACTCTCTGTGTATGCAGTGGGGCGAAAGGCCACCCCACATTAGAAAGGCCACTCCAAGTTAACAAGTCAAAACTTCTTTTGAAGACATTGTTGATTTTAGCAGTTGCCCCTTCTTGAGGAAACCCTGCATATAAGACGGTGCTTCTCAACCATCCTAATGCTGCGACCCTTTAGTACAGTTCCTCATGTTGTGGTGACCCCCAACCATAAAATTATGTTGTTGCTACTTCATAACTGTAATTTTGTACTGCTATAAATCACAATGTAAATATCGGATATGCAAGATATTTGATATGTAAACCCTATGAAAGGGATATTTAACCCCCCAAAGGGGTCAGGACCCACAGGTTGAGAACCATTGATATAACCATAGCCACATTCTGTTCCTTGATCTTGACTACTGACTATCACTGCTGATCTCATGCTGGGTCATTCAAGATATTTCTTCTGAAAACTTAGAGACTAGGAATCACCAGAACCTGGGCAGGCTGGGCTTGTGTCCTAGAGCAACGGCCCTCATTGTACAGTTCACCCACCCAGGAAATATGAGACATGCCAGGCCTACAGGTCAGGTGCATGCAGGCAATTCCACCATTTGGGCGATTAGGCAAGATGATCATGAGTTCAAAGCCAGCCTGGGCAACATAACGAGATCTTGTCTCTAAAATAAGCAAAACAAACAAGCAAACAAAAATACAAGATAGCCTAACAGAACATAGGAAAAAAACTTGGAAACTGTTTTCTATTTTTATTTTTAAAATAGAAACAAATGAACTTCCTTAATATTTCATAACTATTTCTAGTGGAGGCACCATGTGTCCATATGTTGAAAGGTCACTGTCACTACCACCGCTGTTATCTGTTGCTCCACAAGCTATTGGTAACTGGGTCTTTGCACACGACCCTGATCAGTTTTGCCCTGCCAATACATCTATTTACTTAATATTCTTTCATTTATGAGCAATGAACCAAAGTGGAAATCTAGACTCTACCACTGACTAAATCCATGTTGTTGGGTAAGTTCCTTGTCCTTCCCTCTCTGTGCTTCATCTGTATGCTGAAGACCACAATGGCAGCTGCCTGGAAGGGTTGCCATGATAGCTTCATGAGACACCTTTGTGAAGCACTGACCACCCAGCACACAGCAGGTATTCAGTGTGTGCCAGTAACCACCATTGCATTGATTTAAAAGGGAAACTCTATGTTCTATCTAAAGTGATAAAAGTCAGCACCAGTTAACACAAGTAGAGAGCTATAATCACAATCAAAACAGTTATTACATTCCAGCTATTGCTCACCAAAGGTTCTGCACCAAGACCTGCTCTCATTTTACCAAGAAGAGAGACAAGGAAGTGTAAGAAAGCTGTTGAAGTCATGCTGGGCTTCCCGATCTGCCCAGGCCTGCCCTGGTTTTAGCAATTCTCATTCCCAGACACTGTTCTTCAAATACAGAGTCCCTCCTTGGGTACAAAAGATGAAGAGGACCTAGAGATAGGTCCATGTGGTTCCCTCTATGTCAAGCTGGCCAGTGGCCCACTGACAGACATCAGGCCACCCAGCACATATCCACCTCTGAGAAGTACAAATGCTGCCAATGTGGAACAGCAACCATGTCATGTGTGTCCCTCAGATAATCCCCTAGGGAAACCCACACTGCAAACACCACTAACAGGAAAGCCGATTAAACATCCACAGCTAACATGACTCTGCATGGTGAGTCCATTGCAAAACCATTGCGCTTGAAGAATCGTTAACAACACAGACAGAAGATCACAGTGAGATGTGCAGCTAAAAAAAAAAAAATCAGACTGCAAAGCCATTCAAGGTCTTAGCTTTATAAAAATATAGAACAATATAAAGACTCTACAGGGCTGGGCTATAGCTCATTTGGAAGCTGCTTGCCTAGTGTTCAAGTTTGCTTTCTGTTGCTGAGATAAAACCACGAACACAAGCAATATGGGGAGAGAGAAGCCAAGGTGGGAACTCAAGGCAAGAGCTTCACGCAGAAACCAAAGAGGAATGTTGCTTACCTGTGGCTTGCTCAGCTACCTTTGTTATATAGCCCAGGCTCAACTCACTTGGGGGTGGAACTGCCCCCATTGGGCCCTTCCACATCAATCATCAAATAAGAAAATGCCCCCATAGACTTGGCCATGGGCCAATCTGATAGAGGCAATTTCCCAGTTGAGATTCTTTCTTCGTTGGTTTGTGTCAAGTTGACAAAAATAACTACGACTCCCAGAACACACTAAGCCCTAAGTTTGATAAGCTGCAACACATGTACTGAGAGTAGTGGTGGGTACGGAGGCATAAGATCAGAAGTTCAAGGCCATCTTCAGCTACTTTGAGTTTGAGGCCAGTCTGGGCTACCTAAGACCTGGTCTCAAAAGATAGAAAAGGGCAGAGAGGAGGAAGGCAGAAAGGAGCACATAAATGTGTCTCTCAAAGCACGCCCAATCACACATCTCAGAAGCTAAGCAGAGTCTGGCCTGGCCAGTATTTACATGATAAAAGTATAAATAAGAAATCTACCATAATATTAGCAATACTTATCTCATAATGATGAGAATCTAAAATGGTTCTTCTCTTTATAATTATTTCCAAATTTCTTTTTTATACTTGTTTCTATATTTCCCCAAGAAAGTTTAATAGGAGTAAAGACTACTTTTACTACTGGAAAATAACTGAATAAAAATTATAAATAAAGGAAAATAGTAAGAAGTAGTCAGTGCTGATTAAGACCAGTTCCTTTTGTAGTAACAGATTTAATTATGTTATTTAATCATGTTGTTATTGAAAAGACATTTGGTTGAGTTTAACATTGTTTGACAAGTTCATACACAATGCATTGTGATCAAATTCACCCTCAACTCTCTTTCTTATTCCCACCCCCAATTCCTGTTCCCCCTCTTCTCCTTTTTAAACTTTTATTATTTTTTGACTCACTGAGTTAAGGTCGCCTCTGTAAGCGTGGGTAAGGGGTTACTTCCTAGAGTATAGGCAACTTAATGGCTACACCATTAACTGCCAACAGCTCCTCAGGGAGAGGTGGAGCTTCATGAGTCCCTCCCTAATCCATGATGGAATGTAGAAGGGTCCAATCTTGTGCCCAAGTGCAGTCTTAGCCTACCTTTTTGCATTTATCACTGGCTGGGGAAGCTTTGCTGCCACTTGCTTTTTATTTCCCCTAGAGAAGTCACGGGCAGATAAGGCAAGGCTTGCTCAAGGTCACAGCCCAAGGTCATGGGCAGGAGTTACCTCTGCTCAGGTGCTGGGTCCAAAGGTCTATCATGTGAGACTGACCTGGGCCCCAAATCCACAGGGCTGGAGTGACAGCTGCTTTTCCTTTCTTCTTGACTTCCTGTTTAGATAGCAGCATTCAGTAACTACTCCTGAGACTTGAGTTACTAGCTACAGCCAGAGTAATATCTACCACAGAAGTTGCCCTGTCTTAGAGAGAACCAGCCTGAGCTGGACCCCACCACTAGTAGCAGCAGCTGTGTGCCTCTAAGCTACAGCATCCTGAGTTGTAACATAATCACTGACTTGAAGAACATGTGGGGACTAGCTCTGAGCACACAGTAGTAACTTAGCTAACATCATTTTCTCCTCTTTTCCTTTGCACCAGTACTCAGTTCTCCATCTCCCTCCCTGCTCTGACTCAGCTCCCCAAGGTGCAAGGGCAGTTATTATCTCTCTACCTGGACCCTGGGCATTAAAGAGACTGTCAAACCACACTGAAGATGGCTGTCTGGCCCAATGGCGCTGTGGGGGTCACTCAGTTGAAAGAGCAAGGAGAGATATATAGCCAGCACCTTCCAATGCAGCGTCTTTTAAGCCAGACAGCAAGATTCTGGCCAGCAGAAGCAAATGCTCTATAAACCTGAGTCCTTTTAACCAAGACAAATCTTAGAAGTGCTGCATCTGTTCATTCATCTAAAAATGACTGACTCTGAACACTCAGTAGGCTCCCAGCATCATTTGGGGCATGGGACACACAGTGTGACTCTGTTTTTACAGACTTCAGTCATCTGGCTGGAGCCCATTCACCGAGTAAACAATCCAGTTTCCTCCCACAGACTCCCAGAATGCTTTATCCCCAAACTAAGACCCTGGGCCTATTGGGAACTGGGAATCTTTGGTTCTTAATCTACCTAAGATTCTGGGTTACTCTGTGGCACTAAACACCTTCTAGCCCAAGTGCCCCACCTGTAAAACTGAGGGACAGCTAAAGTTGTCCTAGCAGTGCTGTGGGGTCATGTGACACTTCATGTGACAGCCCCAGATGTAGCATGAGGGTCTGTGCTCCTGTCACCATCCTCTCAGAAATAGGACCCAGCAGAGGTGAATGGTGCATAGGTGTGGGGGGGGTAGGGGGTGTCAAGAACAGAACACCTAGAGATGGCTGACTGAGATCAAATCAGCTGTGCGACTTCTCTGTGGCTCAGAAAATACATTTATGGGCAATGTCTTGGTCATGTTGTGGCAATTAGCAGTTTTCCTTCCAAGAGAGTCATAAAGGATATGTACAAATGACTCCACCACACGTATGGAAGGAGACATGGGCTTGAACACAAATAGCTATCTCCAACACATGCACACACTCACATGCCATTGAATTATGAACCAAATATAACAGTGACAACTGCTTTATCACTTAGCTGAAAATCAGAGGCCACTATTGGAGATGTTCACAGTTGTCAAGTGGGGACCCATGTAGACATGCTTTCAAATCCTAGCTCTGGCCCTTCTTGTGTGACTGTAGGCAAGTCGCTGAAATGAGGGGGAACTGCACATGCCCTGCTATCATGTGTCACCTCTTGTTGCGGGAGAGGCCCTTCCTCCCAGGGCCTGGCAGCCCTATCTCCCTCCATGACGAACCCAGCTCAGCCAAGTTCAGGGCTGCCTTGCTTTCTATGCCACCAGAGAGCTGCCTGAAGAGTGTTAAGGAGCAGCAGCTGTCACTTGTGGAGGCAGGAGCGCCAGCCATGCTGCTGTTTATGCAGACTATGAGGCCTCTCCAGCTTTTACAACTGTTTACTGCGCAGGAGGCAACCCAGCAGCTGGGGCTTTTCCTGAGCCTTGCTCTGCTACCTTCTTTTTGAGGAAGCTGGCCTGGGTGCCACTCACTCTAGGAATCTTTTCCAATGACCTCTGGAGAGGTACAGGGTAGGACGCAGGCTCAGACTCACACATACACACACACACACACACACACACACACACACACACACACACACACACACGAGAGAGAGAGAGAGAGAGAGAGAGAGAGAGAGAGAGAGAGAGAGAGAGAGAGGGAGAACGCTGTGAAAGGGGACATGATGTGTCCAGGGGACAGGTACAAAAAGAGAGCTGAGGACAGAGATGGAAACAGGGGCTGTGCCCAGAGCACAGGTCAGGAAGGTCAAGCACAGAAATGGACCAAGTCAATGATGAGGCTGGCTAGACAAACGGGGGTTCACATACAGACACTTGAGAGGGAACAAAGGAGAGACACAGGAAGCTCCAGGGAAGAAAGGCCACCCTGCCTGTCTTGCATGACATTTCTCTGCTGTCACAAAGGATCCTGCAGGAAAGCCAGGAGTGAGGGGCTTAGTGAGCAGTCACATCTTTACCCCAAACTGTGCGGGCTTTCCAACAGCAAGTAGAAGGGGCAGGATTTTGTGAGGATCAAGAATTTCACTTATTTAAAACTTAAGACAGCAACAATAAAAAGACTCAGCTAAAATCTCACCCAACCAGGCCACCTCCCCTGCAACTTAAAGTTAAGTGCCCCCATCCCAGCGCCCTGTACCTTTAAGGAGGAGAAGGTGCCTCTCTGCTTCCCTCAGGCTGAAGAGGCAGGTTATTCTAGGCAATAGCGATGACTTACCTAAAACTGAGTTATTCCCCTTTCCTCCCCGGCCAGCCTCTCTTCACTCTGGGGAGCTTTTACCATTTAAGGTCAATGTTACATCTGGCTCCAGAGCTCCAAGCTGAAAAGCCCTGGCTGCAGAGCTGCCTGCCTCCTCCTCAGAGAGGGGCTGGATGAGGGGCCGGGACTAGGAACCAGTGTTCCACCAGGGCCCCCTGCAGCCTGGCTCTGGGCTAAAGGCCGGAGAAGTCTCCCAGCCAGCCTCAGGGTTCAAGGAAGGTTGGGCCTGAATAGTAGCCCCTAACCACCCTGGGCTTTTGCAGGGGCACCTCCATAGCTGATGGCAGTGCCTTGGGGGGCAGTTGGAAATGCTGGACTCTGTCTTGCCAGAGGGGGATGAGGGGCACATCTGCAGATCAGCTTCCCACCCCTGAGTGTCCAGCAAGCATGTGAGCCTAGATAAGATTCTGGCTCACTGCCAGGCGAAGCTGGGAATGTTTCCTGTCCCAGGGATTTGGAGGCGGAGGCTGCTCCCATCTTAAACCCTTGGGATTGCCAGAGAGAACAGGGGCATGGTGAAGGGGATTAACTAAGTCCAGGCCTGGCAGCAGTCCCAGGGGTCAGTCCCAGCTCCTCCACTTTCACAGTAGTGAAAAATCAGGACACTGTGAACCAGGGTCTCATAGGTACTGAAAAGGCACAGAAGAGTTTCCAGCCCCGAATAACCTCAACTCAGGTGGGGAAGGCTGCCCTTCTGGAAGTCCACACCCTGCCCATGCTTAATCATTATCACTGTCTTCAGATACAGTGCCCAAGACTGGGATCACAGACTGACAACCCTAACACAACCACATGGGGGCCCCACAGCCCCTTCTGCAGTTAGAGACAGCAACAGAGAAGCCCTTGAGAGGGGTGGCCAGATAACTGATACTCACATTTAAATCTCAAATGAAATACAATTATTTTCATATAAGGATGTCCCAAAATAAATACTTGTACCACAAGATTGTATGTTGCTCATTTGAAGTTCAAATGAAACTGGGCGTTTTTACTTGCTAAACCTGAGCACTCCATGGTGGCCACCACTTGTTAGTCCTGTGTGAGAGCTCTAAAGGATATTACAGGAACCCCCGGGAGCCTAAGGCTTTGCGTGCTTGTGAGCGTATACACATACTTGTATGTGTGTAAACCATTAGTAAACACCCACTGTATTCCTAACAGTGCATTAGATACTTTTCCTGAAAGCAAATGTCTATCTCACAAGTGTCTTATCAAGTAGAATTATTGCATCTTTCTTTTGAGTAGGAAATCGAGGCTCAAAGAAATAGCACAACTCTTCAGATGCTCTGCAGCCTGAGTGCCAGGGCCTAGATGTGAGCTGAGGTGGTCCTATTACAACTCCTTCCTCTTTACCACCCACCACCCTCTCCACCATGACTCTAAACCCAGGGGTCATGGATGGCCTTGGTGAGCCTGAGCCAGCACTTGGTTCGTGTTTCTCTTGGTAGTGGCCCAAAGCTTTCACCAGACTTGCAAAGCAGTCACCAAGTGACTTTTTAAAACTCACTTCAATCACAAACATTTTATAAAACATCGCTTCGTGACTACAAAGTGGAGCAGACTCTATAGAGTCTGTCATCAGCACTGACAAGGTTATACAGCTCGTGCCCTTTGACCCAGTTCTACTTCTAGGAATTTATTTTATAAACAACTCCCACACTTGGGAAATGACAGATGAGCATGGTTACTCATCGTAGCATTGTTTATAAAAGCAAGGGGATTAGGAATGACATAAATGTCCGCTGCTTGGGGGCCGTAAAAGAAGACTGGCGCAGCCATAACGAAGGAGGGGAGAGCTCTTTCTGTAGTGATGGGAAAAGCTGCTAAGTCTGTGAGCCGCGACTGAGAACTGGGTTTGCATATCAGGCATCCTGCATGTCATACATTCACATTACAATTCACAACAGTAGCAAAATTACAGTTATGAAGTAGCAATGAAATAATTTTATGGTTGGAGGTCATCACAATGTGAGGAGCTGTATTGAAGGGTCACAGCTTTGGGAAGGTTGAAAGCCACTGCTCTAAGATGTATTAGTACATGGGGAGATAGCTAAGAGAACATCTACCACATGGGTGGGAAAAGTGTGTGCAGATGTATATTTACATACACACAAAGACACTTATGTCCACTCCTGTATACCCACACTCGTGTGTGTGTGTGTGTGTGTGTGTGTGTGTGTGTGCATACAAAGCTGTCACAAAAGTCAATATTAGTAAATTAAAACATTACCATGGGAAAGGGATCTAAGTTGCGGGGCTAGTGAAACGGCCCAAGGGGTGAAGGTGCCTGCTGGTAAGCCCGGCCACCTAAACTCAATTCTCAGGACCCAGATGGCGGAAGGGAGAACTGACTCCAACAAGCTGTCCTCTGACCTCTGACCTCTGACCTCTTCATCCCCACCATGATATGCACATGCCCACATACGTGCATACACAAAATAAACATGAAATAAAAAAATTTAAAGACTAATTACTGTATCCACTGTGTCTTGGTTGTGCATTTAAAGTCTTGGGCCATAGGAATAAGTCACATGTTCACATTCAATAATAACAGTAATAATAAGGACTAAGGCAGAGATTTAATTAGTTTGTCTTCCAGTACCACCTCCTCCAACTGCCAGGAATGCTGGGAAGAATCTGACTAAAGGCTATTTGGAATGTGTGTGTGTGTGTGTGTGTGTGTGTGTGTGTGTGTGTGTGTGTGTTTAACTTTTATTTTGGAATAATTACGGGCACACAGGAAGTTATAAAAACAGTAGAGAGCCCTAAATCCTCCTTCATCAGCTTCTCTCAGTGGTGGTGCTTATACTACAGTGATGTATTTCAGAACGGGGAAATTGACATTGAGATGTTACTGTTAACTAGATGCTCTTATCCCATGGTTATTATTAAAATATAATCTTTTCATTAATGTACTCAAGAAGTTCATTGCTACAAAGGGGCTGCAGAGATGGTTAAGAGCATGCACGGCTATGACAGAGGACTCCAACTTCAGGTCCTAGCATGCTCACAGCGGCCTATAACTCCAGGTCCAGGGGGATCCAACAGCCCCTCTGACCTCCGAGGGCTACGCACTCACATGCACACACACATACAAATGCACATAATTGTCTCAAAAAAACAAAAAAAAAAAACAAAAAAAACAAAAAAAAACCCAAATGCACATAATTAAAATAACAATTGAAGCCCAGCAGTGGTGGTATGCATCTGTAATTCCAGCAGAGGCAGGTGGACCTCTGTGAGTTTCAGGTCAGCCTGGTCTACAATCCAAGTTCCAGGACAGCCAGAGCTATTTATACAGAGAAATCCTGTCTCAAAGAGCAACAACAAAAGTGTAAAAAGTGTTGATTGAACCTTTGGTAGCTGACCCAGTACTGGCTAACAGAATGCAATAAGGACACCTGTGGTCTATCTGTGCCCTCTCAGTGACCCCTAAAGTCATGTGACAGTAGCGTCAATGAGGCCTAGGATCCTGCAATGCACAAGGAGTGCTGACCACAGCTCTAAAAAAGGAACTGTGTCCCTTGCTGTCCTGGTCACGGAGCTTCACAGCTTGCCCGAAAGCTGACTTTTAATCCTTAAAAGAACATAAGCAATTACTCTGGCTATATTTATCCATGGTCCTGGAGCCACACAGGGATTTGGCCTCACTCTACCCAATCTCCAGCTCATCACTCATCCCATCAGCGACCAGCATGTATCCTCGGCACAAAAGCAATGGGCCAATAGAGGCATGCTGGCCCACAGCTCAGGGAGGCTCTTGACTGGCCATCTGACCTCTGGCCAGGGAAGAAGTTTTAGGGCCCAGGAAAACAAAAGCTCATCCTGGGACTGAGGGACGCCAAGGGAGGAGACATGGCTTCCTGCCAAGAACGCAGCCAGCCCTGGGGTTGATTGCTGGACAGCTTCTCTGGGAGCTTGCCCTGCTAACTTAGGGACTTCCAGAGGGCTCAGCACTTTGCAGGCCCTGAGAGAAGGGACAATGAGAGGCCAACTCAGCAGGCATGACAACCAACAGGTGTCATTCAGTCTGGGATCACAAGCACTGTACCAGACACTTTGCATACGTGATCTAATGCTGCCGTCATTGCCCAAAACACATGATGTGGAGCTTCTCACCCCTGCATCCTAAATGAAAAATCCACCGTGGAGAGCTGAGGGACCTTGCCACCATCTTGCAGTGTGCAAACTCTGGTCTCTGTGATGCTAGCGTCCCCAAGTAACCAACCACAGACTCTAAACGCAAGACCCCAATCTTTGTCTCCCTCCACCAAGATAAGAGTATCCCTTTCCTCCTATCATCCCAATAAAACATTAGCAGGGACTCCTTTAAAAGGAACATGTAATTAGGCTAGAAGTGGAACACACCCTAATTCCAGCGCTTGGGAGGCTGAGACAGGAGGATAGTGAGTTCCAGGCAGCCTGAGCTTTATAGAAAGATGCTGCCTCAAAAAATAAGTAAATAGAAAGAGAAAATAATGTAAAAGAGAGGAAAAGATAGTAATAAATCTTAGCCACAAAGAGACTGGGGGGGGGGGGACACAAATGAGCATTTCTGGAGGCTTACAAGAGAAAAACAAGTGTAGGAGCAGTTTGTGCCTTACAGATCAGGGGATGGAGGCTGTGCTGCACACGGCATACAGAGAAGGACTTCTACAGCCATGATGTCACTCATACCTGCTCTGAGACTCCTGAGAGGTTCAGGTGTGACAAGGATAGGGATGAGATGACTGGAAAAGAGGAGACAGAAAGTTCTGGACAGAAGTGGCAGACAGGAATGGGTCCAGGTAAGCTATGTACAAGACTTAGATGAGTGGTCTTAGGCTAACATCAGAGAGAACTGTGAACAGCTATTGAGTATTTCTTTTTCATAGACATTTGAATTTATAATTCGGAAAATATTTTCCATGCACTTTAGCATGAACCAAATTAGCAAGCACAGTGTGGCTAATGGGAGCCAAGATTTTTGCTGTTAACTATGGAAGGAGAACAGAATAAATTGTGGACACAGAGAGAAGATAGTCAGTAGATAAAGATATAAACAGATATGCAGATGTAAATGTATGTAGGTGTCCTTGACTTATGGTGGAGTCCCATCCCAATACACTCATTGTAAGCTAAAAATAATGTTAGTTGGAAACTCATTTAATATACACAACCCACTGACCATCATCTCACAGCCTAGACTGCTCTAAGCACTCTGCTCAGAATACACGCTCATTAACAAGTAGCCTATTTTATAAGACTGTGAGATCATTTATTGACCACCTGTATCTAAAACTAGCAATGGTTCGGTATGGAATCTGAGTTGTTTCCAGTGGGTTTGTGTGGCTGAGTAGGATCTGTCATTCACTACCACCACCCAGCATATAGAAGAGTATAATACTGCATATTTCTAGGAATTTTTTAATTCAAAATTTTATTTCTACTGAAAAATTTATAATATTGAAATCATTGAGCTGAACCATCATAATCCTCATATCATATATACATATATACACACATACATATATATGTGTGTGCATAAATCTTCATCTACTTTCTAGCTATGGCCACTGAGGAGACCTGCAATAAGGATGCTCTAGGAGCAATCAGCATATTTTACACTCAATTTCTGTTCATCAATACCATTCTCCAATAAAAAGGAACCATTGTCTTTACCTTTCTCTCTCTCTCTCTCTCTCTCTCTCTCTCTCTCTCTCTCTCTCGTGTGTGTGTGTGTGTGTGTGTGTGTGTGTGTGTGTGTGTGTGTGTGTGTGTGTGGTACACATGTGACAAGGCACATGTGCATGTGCAGGGTAGAGGCTGAGGACGAGTGTCTTCCTTAGTCACTGTCTGCAGGGTAGAGGCTGAGGACGAGTGTCTTCCTTAGTCACTGTCTGCAGGAGTGTCTTCCTTAGTCACTGTCTACCTTACTTTTTGAGACAGTCTCCTACTGAACATGGAATTCAGTGATTTGGCTACACTGGCTGCTGGCAAGCCCTGAGGATACTCCTATCTCTGCCTCCCCATGTAGGATGTAGGCTCCAACTGGCCACATCTGAGACAATATGAGTGTGCTGGCTAGTGTTATGTCAAGATTGCATAAGCTAGAGTCATTTGGGAAGACAGAAGCTCAGTTGAGAAAATGCTCCCACCAGATTGGCCTGTGGACAAGCCTATGGTGCATTTTCTTGTTCGTTTATTTGCTTTGGTTTTGTTTTTCTTGTTGTTGTTTTTATTCTTTACACATGTCACACCCTGTAGTTTCCCCTACTTCCACTCCTCCCAGGCCACCCCCTTCCCCTAAATCCACTCCTCCATTTCTCTTCTTGGGGAGCAAGTTAGTAAGCAGCATTCCTCCATAGATATCCTCTGCAACAGTTCCTGTCTCCAGTTCCTGCCCTGAGTGCAGGAAATTGGTCTGATGCTACTTGTATTCAAATGCTAAATACTGGCCCCAAGATCTGGTTACTCCAGCCCATGGGGAGACCCTCAGGGATGAGGGGATCCTCATGTTTACCAAGTGATGCTATGTAACCTTGCTCTCCAAGTTAATTAGTCAATAAAAGGCTAAAACCTGTGATTGGGCAGTAGATTGAGGGGGGTGAGTTTTCAGTTACCTAGCTGGGGTTGGAGGCAAAGAGAGAAAGGAAGAAGAAAGGGCATGGGGAGAGGAGGAGGCCACCATGAGAGGAGATGGATCGTGAGCAAATGGCCAGAAGAAACAGAAAGTAACAAGGGACATATGGCTGGGATATAAGTTAGAATATCTCCAAATCTGCCCAGTCTAGGCTTACAATTTGCAAATAAAATACATGGGTTGTGTGTCTTTTATAGGGGCTAGCTAGAATTTAATTCCTTTTACACCTGACTTCCTTCAATGATGGACTGTGATGTGGAATATAAGTTGAAATAAACCCTTCCTCTTCATGGTGTTTTATCATAGCAATAGGAAGCTAAGACTGTGGGCATCCAAATAACTAATGCTAGCAAAGAGTTATAGCCCACTGAATAAAATAAGAATTATGAGTTCTTGCTGATAAAAATAAACCCAGGAAAAAGGTAAATTCTACTTTGTAGCAGAACAAAATCTTTGATGATTGTAGAATGTTAAAACTAGACCATCTCGATTTAGTAGCCGTATTATTTATTGGTGGGGAGGGACTAATAAATGTTAAAATTCCTGGTTGGACATTTATAAATCACAGGCATTTACATAGTCTCAAAGTATTTCCTCCAAGATATGCTAATTAAGAAGCTTTACAAAGCTGGGCCTGTGCACTGAGCAGACCTTGGGCTCGAAGTCCTCAGCCAGTCCCACAACACCCAGAGGAAGCTCCACTCGCAGGCGCCCGAACAGGCCCAGGATCATAGGATCAGAGGTGAGGAGGACACAACATCTGTCCCAACACAACATCTGTCCCTATACCAGGAGTAACTAGGATCAGCAGGATCCAGGGACCCAGAAACCCTGCTAGACCAGTGGCACAGTCTCCTTCCAGTCTGGGCTGGTGCCGTGAGCAGACCTTGGGCGCAAACTCCTCAGCCAGTTCCACAACACCCAGAGGAAGCTCAACTCCCAGGTGCTCTGACATGCCCAGGATCACTTGATTGCAGGATCCCAGGAGCTTGGTCACACTAGGATCTCAAGGTCGCAGAGGCAGCTTGACTCCCAGGAGCTCTGTCACACCCAGGATCTCAGGATCACAGGATCCCAGAATCACAGGATCCCAGAGATAGCTGGTCTCTGACGAGTTCTGACACAACCAGGATCACAGGAAGGACAAGCTCCAGTCAGATAAAGGGAGGGCAGGTAGCACTAGAGATAACCAGATGGCAGGAGACAGGCGCAAGAACATAAGCAACAGAAACCAAGGTTACCCGGCATCATCAGAACCCACTTCTCCCACCATAGCAAGTCCTGGATACACCATCACACCAGAAAAGCAAGATTCGGATCTAAAATCACTTCTCATGATTATGATAGAGAACTTTTAAAAGGACATAAATAACTCCCTTAAAGAAATACAGGAGAACACAGGTAAACAGCTAGAAGCCCTTAAAGAAGAAACACAAAAATCCCTTAAAGAATTACAGGAAAACACAATCAAACAGGAATGGAACAAAACTATCCAGGATCTAAAACTGGAAACAGAAACAATAAAGAAATCACAAAGAGAGACAACCCAGAAGATTGAACACCCAGGAAAGAGATCAGGAGTCATAGATGCAAGCATCACCAACAGAATATAAGAGATAGAAGAGAGAATCTTAGGTGCAGAAGATACCATAGAAAACATTGACACAATAGTCAAAGAAAATGCAAAATGCAGAATGCTCCTAACACAAAACATCAGGAAATCCAGAACACAATGAGAAGACCAAACCTAAGGATAATAGGTATAGAAGAGAGTGAAGATTCCCAACTTCAAGGGCCAGTAAATATCTTCAACAAAATTATAGAAGAAAACTTTCCTAACCTAAAGAATGAGATGCCCATGAACATACAGGAAGCCTACAGAACTCCAAATAGACTGGACCAGAAAAGAAATTCCTCCTGTCACATAATAATCAAAACACCAAATGCAATAAACAAAGAAAGAATATTAGAAGCAGTAAGGGGAAAAGGTCAAGTAACATGTAAAGGCAGACCTATCAGAATTACACCAGACTTCTCACCAGAGACTATGAAAGCTAGAAGATCCTGGGCAGATCTCATACAGACCCTAAGAGAACACAAATGCCAGCCCAGGCTACTATACCCAGCAAAACTCTCAATTACCATAGATGGAGAAAACAAGATATTCCATGACAAAACCAAATTTACACAATATCTTTCCACAAATCCAACCCTACAAAGGATAATAGATGGAAAACACCAACACAAGGAGGGAAACGACACCCTAGAAAAAGTAAGAAAGTAATCTTCTTTCAACAAACCCAAAAGAAGATAGCCACACAAACATAAAAATAACATCAAAAATAACAGGAAGCAACAATTACTTTTCCTTAATATCTCTTAACATCAATGGACTCAATTCCCCAATAAAAAGACATTGACTAACAGATTGGATACCTAAACAGGACCCAGCATTTTGCTGCATACAAGAAATGTACTCAGTTACAAAAATAGACACTACTTCGAGTAAAGGGTTGGAAAACAATTTTCCAAGCAAATGGTCCCAAGAAGCAAGCTGAAGTAGCCATTCTAATATCAAATAAAACCAACTTTCAACCAAAAGTTATCAAAAAAGATAAGGAAGGACACTTCATACTAGTCAAATAGAAATATTTAAGGGGTAACTTCAGCAAGTGTTATGGGTATCTGATGAATCTCAGTGTAATGGCCTTGGGAAACACAAAGGAATGTTGCTCTTTGCTCAGAGAAAAGCTAACATATCTACAAGGGAGAACATTGGAGGTATTTGAATTTTATGTTCACATTAGGGAAGTGAGTCCTGTATATTTTAGAAAACTAATATTATTTTCTCTGAATTTAGTCAGGATTTGTCAACTTATTTCTAGTCGAGTGTGACAGTAGTAAGGTTTTCAAAACCTACTGAAAACAAGTAACATTAAACGTGTGATTTATGAGATTAGGTTGTGAGCTATTTTGACTGAAGTCAACTTTCCTTTTTCATTTCAAAGGAGAAAAAAATGAATGGCCTATAAAACTGTAAGAGTTGATCTGTCAGAAATAATTTCCAATTGCATAATGTTTTTACCAAGTGATTTATTTTAATCATATTTATAATGTGAAATTATAAGATGATGATAATATTGACTTCTAAAGTTTTAGCCTAGAAAACAGCATTTTAATTATTATGAAAATGTCTACAAGTAATTTCATAATTTATTACCTCTGTATTTAATTTTGACATGTTTCTCATAATTCACCATTGTATATAATACTGTGATAGATATCCCACAGTGCATACATATTTTTGTCAACATAAATTCCTAGAAATAAGTTTACTAGATAAAATGTTAATCACAATTTATACTTTGGTACTTGTTGGTAAACTGTTCAATAGAAGTACTGTATTGATTTGTACTGTTATATGGAACATTTCTCTAAAATTCTCTAACAATTAAATTTTATTATAAAAAAATTTGAAAAAAAAAAAGAAGAAGCTTTACAGAGAGAAACTTGGCATAGCCAAGCAAAGAAGATTTATAGTACCTGTCAAGTGGGAGAGACTGACATAGCAAGGGCTGTAGAAAAGCCTCAGCAGCCCAGAGAAAAAAGAGAGCTCCAGGGCCTAGCACTGAGAGGAAGGGTCTGTGGGGGCTCTGCACATGGGCCGGCTGAGTGAGAAGACTACGCAGGGCCTAATGGCCAGAACAGGTATCACCATGGAGGCCTCTTGGAGTTACAAGCACCAGAAACCAGCTCTGGCTAGTTCAAGTGGGAAAAGAGCTTGTCAGGAGGCTAATTCAGACTCCACAGGCCTGAGGACAGGAGAGGAAGTGCACACCGGCCTCAAGGGAGCTGTCAGAACCCAGCCTGCTGCTCTCTTGCTTCCCTCTCCTCTACCGGTCCCTTCTTTAGCTGCACACTCATTGGCTATGGCCCATAATAACCTCCAAGCTCCAGGCTTGTCTAGCCCTTCTTTCAAACTGACAGGAGAAATCTGACTGGCCAGTGTGTGCTTAATTGGGTCTCATACACCATGAGCTGCCTTGGGGGGAACTAACCCTAATAGCTCCTATAATGTTAGCTGGAGCCATGGTACAGGCACCGTGAGCCGCTTTACTAGACTGCAAAGCAATCAAGGATGTCACTGTAAGAGAATGAGGGAAGGGACCTCTTCACTCAAGGTCACCATACTCTCACCGTATGCCAAATGTTTGCTGGGTGACTTGAAGACACGTTACCTGATGGCACAGTGAGGTGCATTTTAGTTTTCCTATTTTACAAATGGAGACATTACGCTTCTGGGAAGGTAAGCACTCATCTAGGATCTCAGGGACAGCTGATGAAAATATAAATAGACACTTGCCCGAGTACAAAGTTCACATTCTTTCTTCGGGAACACTCTGCCTGGGGACTTGCTTTGTCAGAGCCAGGGAGGAACCATAGGGCTTACTGTAAGAAGACCACAGAGGTCTTACAGCCTTAATGTGCTTGCTATGGCAAGACAGTCCCCACCCCCACCCCCTTTTACCCTTTTAGATCCTCAAACCTCAGGAAATCTGAGGAAAACTATAGACTCTGTTGCCAGGTAACGCCACACATCATAGTAAACTTGGATGGGGTGTAGGGACACACCTGAAGCTCCTCTGCCTCCCTCCTCATGCCTCTCTACAGCGCCCCAGTTACCAGTGGTTCACACCACCACCACCCTCCTCAGATTCTGCAGGACAGAGAACTACCCCCAGTAGCCAGTGTTACACACACACACACACACACACACACACACACACACACACTCAGATTCTGCAGGAGAGAGAACTACCCCCAGTTACCAGTGTTAGAGAGAGAGAGAGAGAGAGAGAGAGAGAGAGAGAGAGAGAGAGAGAGAGAGGTTGATTCTGCAGGAGAGAGAACTAGCTGCTTTCCTAACTTCTAACTAGGTCCCATGACACAACAGATTGCTTATCTCACCAAAGGAGCCATCCAACCTTTCTCCCTTCTGGCCTCACATGGTTTTCCTGTTGGATGGAAACGGGAAAGAGATGTGAAGCAGAAGATTTTTGAGGTTTTGGAGCTGACATTCCACTGAGATGATTGCTAGCAAGAGCCTAATTTCACTAATCCTGAAAGGGCTGCTGCTGGCCTCCCGGGGTCACTGCCTGCACCATGAGGCCTTCCTCCCTAGCCTGGGGTATGGAGCTGTCTTTTAAAAAGCCTTTGAAGTTGCAAAGATCACCTTTTAAGAGCAAACCCCAGAGCTGTTTTGGAAGCACCTTTCTTCAAGTGAAGGATAACTGAATTAGAGAAAATAGTTGTTTTTCAGAGTGATAACTAGAGAAGGAAGAGGGAATGAGGGGACCTCCCCATCTCCCTGATGTGCAACGGCTGAACTGCCTCAGGCCCACTCCTCAGACCTAGATTTTCTTCTGTATATGCTTGTCATCATTGAGACTACCTTATCCAAGCTCCAGATTCTAAGCACCATCTACACACTGAAGACCGTTTTTCCCCATCCTGATCATCTATGTGTCTGCACATGTGTGTGCAAGTGCATGTGGACTCACATATGTGTGAGTGAGTGCCAGAGATCAAGCCCAGGTCTGGTTCCTCAGATGTTCACCATGTTTTTAAAATAATTTATTTGTTTTTACCTTACATACATTGGTGTTTTGCGTCCATGTAAGTCTGTGTGAGGGTGTCAGATCTCCTGGAACTGCTATGACAGACAGTTGTGAGCTGCTATGTGGGAACTGAACCTGGGTCTTCTGGTCGAACAGCCAGTACTCCCAATCACTGAGCCATCTCTCCAGCCCCTGTCTGCTATGCTTTTAAGACATGGTCTCTCACTGATATGCCTCACAGATTTGGCTAGACTGGCTGGCCAGTGGGCTCCAGAGGTCTGCCTGCCTTCTCCTCAGAGCTGGGATTATCAGTGCTTGTCACCTTTCCCATCAGTCCTGGGTATAGGGCTTAGGTCTTTATGTTTACACAGCAAGCACTTTACCAACTGAGCTGTCTCCCTAGCTGCTACACTCTGAACACTCTGAAGAGTTTATAGCCAGCCTGAACCTGTCCTTCAGACCCCCAAGTCAAACAGCTGTCACTCAACACCTCTTCTTGGGTGTCTCATGGACCCCTCCAAATTAACACATCCCACCTGAGTCCCTGCTCTTTGCTCTTCTCCATCTCAGCAAGGGGACAACTCATCCTTTAAGTTTCTCAAGTATAAAATATAAACACTGTCCATAATACCTGTCTTGATCACCATATGCCCCTTGGGAAGTCCATCCAAAAACTCCGCCAACTTTATCTACATGTGTCCAAAATGTGACCACCTCCCTCAACCCACCCTAGCCTAAACCACTCTACTTCCCTGTATTGTGATTAATTCAGCACCTTCTAATTGCTCTCTTTCCCCACAGTACTGCAGGAAGAGTGATTCTATGCAGTTATGTTAGACACTGCTCTCTTGCTCATAACATTCCAATGGCTTCCCATGCATTTAGCATAGAAAGCTAATTTGGGGCCCTGAGTAATAGGGCATTCCTGTAACCCTAGCACTCAGGAGACCAAGGCAGGAGGAGTGTGAGTTATAGACCAACCTGAACTACATAGTGAGACTTTACTTCAAAAAAAAAAAAAAAGAAAAGAAAAGAAAAAAGAAAGAAAGAAAATCATGAAATTTGCCACCAACGAGAGCTATTACAGAGATCCAAAACTGGCCAAAATGCAGAGAATAAATACACATGGGGTGTCCGGCCATAATTGGTACACCTATGATGCAACCCCTACACCTAAGGCTTGGGAACATCTCTTCTGAGACGAGCTGGAAAAGTTGTAAGAGCCACGGGACCATGACACCTGCTGTGAGATTGTCTTTCAGCAATAACAGAGAAGCTCAACCATGAAACCTCAACAATACAGTAGCCTAAACAGGACCTGCATAATGGCACCACCAGTCATGATGTGTTGGAGGTTGGTCTGGTGCTGCTATGTATTCAAACACTAAATCCTGGCCCCCAAGATCTGGTTGACCCCAACAAGCAGATCCTCGGGTACACCAAGTGGTGCTGTGTAAATCTTACTCCACATTTTAAAACTATTGGTTAAATAAAGGTGGCTACAGCCAATCATTGGGAGAATAGAAGAGGCAGGGTTTCAGTTACTGGGCTTGGGTCACAGGTAGGGACCATGAGGAGACAAGAAGAGGGGGTGAGTAAGTGAAGGAGGAGGAAATAGAAAGAACAGGAGATCTCCATTAGATGTGACGGGTCCCACATACGTGCCCGAAGGAAATGGACCCTGAGGACATGCTGATGGAACAAAAGTAACCCCTGGCAAGATTCAAACATCATGTACTTGGGTAATTGTACTGGCTGGTGTGTCAACCTGACACAGGCTGGAGTTACCACAGAGAAAGGAGCTTCAGATGAGAAAATGCCTCCATGAGATCCAGCTGAAAGGCATTTTCTCAATTAGTGATCAAGGGGGGAGGGTCCCTTGTGGGTGGTGCCATCCCTGGGCTGGTAGTCTTGGGTTCTATAAGAAAGCAAGCTGAGCAAGCCAGGAGAAGCAAGCAAGCCAGTAAGCAGCATTCCTCCATGGCCTCTGCATCAGCTCCTGCTTCCTGCCCTGCTTGAGTTCCAGTCCTGACTTCCTTTCGTGATGAACAGCAATTGGAAGTGTAAGCTGAATAAACCCTTTCCTCCCCAACTTGCATCTTGGTCATGATGTTTGTGCAGGAATAGAAACCCTGACTAAGACAGTAATGCAGCTGGGAAGTAGACAGTCTAGCAAGTAGAAATATAGATTAGGAATAATCTCCCAGGAATTGTGCTAGAGCGCACTTTTAAAATCCATACGATTCTGTCTTGATTATTGGGGGGCTGGCTGAGTCATATTAATAACTAATAGAGTTTATTAAACTCCATTTACAAAAACAGGCCAACAAGGATGGGGAAATAACAAAAGGCCCCACCTCTAAATAAAGAGCTAATGACAATTAATGGACACTGAGAGGGGAATTAGTTTTCTCAAGGGAAAAGCTACCTGATATCTAATTCCAAGTGACTAGCCCCAAACACATATACATGTACAGAACACTAAAAGGACTCAGGCTGTATATAAATACATACACACACAACACACACAACACACCACACACATGTAGCAATAATAATGATAGATGTCATAAATTTGAGGGGGCAAAAGAGGAGCTGGGAGGACAGTGAAGGAGTCTTTCCACAGCCTGAGAGACCCAACACAATGAGATCCTCCTCTCTTGAACCTTACCACCATTGTAGGGTTGTGGGTCCTGAGTCTGCTCCACCACAGGGCTCCACCACTTGGCAAGGCAGGACATGGGGAGATTAGACAGTGGCTCTGTAGTCAAAGGCCTTCTCCATAGCTCCCCATGGGGGATCCTGATGAAAAGAGACAGTCTGTGGTTCCAAATCATTTATCGCTATGGTGGAAAGTGGATGTGTAAAACCATATCCCACTTCTCAGGTGGGCCTGAAATGAAATACCTTTTGCAGGGAGGAGTGTCTGGGAAGGAAAGCTTATTGGCTAAGCCCTCCAGGCCTCTAGGTACCTCATTAGAATGGAGATATCTGTCTTGAGCCTACATGACCACAGGTCACATTCTTTTCCTATTGTCTTGGTCTGAGATGTTAGGAATGCCTTATCTACCTGTGCAGGGACTTGGGGCATTGCTCTTACATGACTGAGGGCCACAAATCTATGGGGGGCTGCCACTAGTGACAGAGGCCTGGTTCCCAGGAGCAGGCAAAGCTCCTATTCTCCCTTCAGGATCTCTGGGGCTTTCAAGCCTTGCTCAACCAAGGACCAGGCTACCTCTCACGGTTCACTGCCCTACACTCCATCTCCCTGACTGAGATGGCTACTCTTGGTTGTCAACTTGACTACATCTGGAATTAACTAAAACCCAAAAATAGAGGGTACCTGTGAGAGATATTTTTGCTTAATTTGAACTGGGAAGATCTTTTAACTCAGATCTTTGAGGCAGGAAGACATGCTTTTAATCCAGATCTTTTGAGCTGGGAAAACTAATTCAGATCTTGAGAGGGGAAGACACTACTTTAATTCAGATTGGGGGAAAACACACCTCTAATCTGGGCACACATTTAAGCCTCTATAAGGACATGGAAGAAGGAAAGCTTTTGCTCTTCGCCTGCTTGCCTTCACCTTGCTAGCACATTGATTCCTTCACTGGCATTAGAGCCTAGTTCTTCAGGATTCCAGCATACCCTGAAGACCAGCTGAGACATCCAATCTCATGGACTGAGCAACTACTGGATTCTTGGGCTTTCTATTCACAGCCAGCCATTGTTGAATTAGCTGGACTGCAGCCTTTCATTCTAATAAATCCCCTTTATTTATTTATTTATATAAAAATATAAGTCTTTTTATAGGCTTCCAGCAGAAAGCGTGGCCCAGATTAGAGGTGGGTGTTCCCAGCTCAAATGATCTGGATGATAGATAGATAGATAGATAGATAGATAGATAGATAGATAGATTTATATAAAAATGTATATAGAGAAAGACATTTATTCTCTAAGTCCTGTTACTCTAGAGAAGCCTGACTAATACCCTGACTGGCTACACGCTTGGCCCGGTGCTCACTACTGCTCTGTACTGTACCCTTCCTCAGCCACCATCTGCTGACCATTCCCTCCATGAGCTGTGTCTCTTCTATAAGCATCTCTTCCATCTTGTAGCTCTGCATCCACTCTTCCATTGCTTTCTTGCAGTTGTCACTACTAAATGGTATAGACTGAGTTTGTTAACCTCCTGACAGATCCCAGTGCCTTCAACAGCGCTGGAGGATGTTTACATTTCATGCTTGAGTAACTTGGAGGGTGGGCTGGCCACTCACTGAGATAGAAAAGACTGAGAGAAGTGCACACTCAGGAGACATTTAACTTCCAGGATGACTGGATGAATGGATGGAGGACCTACTAAGTGCTATCATAGTCTGACTCACATTTTACATGAGTCGTCTAGACTCAAAGATCTCTTAGGTGGTGAAAGCCAAGATGTGAACCCAGATCCAAGGAAGAAAACTGGAAATGTTGGAAAGGGAGATGGGGAGGGGTGCAGAGGAGAGGAGGCCAGCAAACCCGCAAGGAGCAAAGATCCCTCACGGACTAAACCCATTACCCTGAGACTGCACTCCTAAGGATGTTCTGCCCACTTCTTCCAGTTAAGAGGCTAACTCTTGGAGAAAGGAAACACTGTTTGCAAGGTCACACACCTGCTTTGTGGCAGAGTCAAGCCTAAACATCCCAGGTCTGTGTTCTCTCCTTCGAAGAAAAGGAAGGCCTGGGCTCCATGGCAGAGGTAGAGTTCAATCCCTTCCTCAATCCCCAGGAAATCGATTTTTAAGAGATGCCTGCTGGAGTCAATGCCATCTAACTGCAAGTTAATAAAAGGGATCATAAGGAAGTCAGGTGGGCCGGGTGGGAGAAGGTGGGTGGACGTCCTCGCTCTCGGCAGCAGGTGCTGGCCAGTTTACTCTATTGAGCCAGCTGTCTGCTATTTAGTTTCATGTTAGTGTGACTACAATTCCTAAGACAGTTTTTAAAAGGGAAGGTTTATTCCCAGAGGGAGCCAATCTACCACTCAGAGAAGGCAGGGCAGAGGTCCTGGCTGCAGGAGCATGTGGCAAAGGTTTGTTCACGTCACCACAGAGATCAGAGAGCATCAGCTCAGGTCTATAACCTTCGAAAGATACTGCCTAGTGTCTATATATGCTAGCCAAGCACTGTCTTCTGAAGGCTCCACAGCCCCCCATGGAGGCAGCATGAGCCAGGATCACTGCCTGGGATGCAATGTTCTGTAGTCTCAGCACCTCTTTTATTTCAACAATGACCAAGAAATCGCACAATTATCTGAGCATGTCCTCCAAACATGGAGAAGTATCTTTGCCTCAGAACTCACAAATGCACCAGGCAAACCGTTTGTTTTCATAAACTTGAACTTTCACATTTAAAATAAACCATGTCCTAGACAAAAGAATTCAATTTGGATCTGAGCCTTCCTTTGTGATCTTCCTTCCTCTCTCTGAATTAAAGGCAAGCATCTTAGAGCCTCAGAGTCTAAATTGGAGCCTTCCAGTGACAGTGTTAAGGAGAGCTAGGACTTTGCTCATGTCTCCTGGGTTGAACTAGTGCCCTGTGTGCTTTCCTGGATGTTGAAAGCATCTTGGCGTTGAAACACCACAACATGAGACCCTGAGATAGGCATTTGGGTCATGGGTCCACAGGAACAGTGAGGGCCTCAACAGAGTGGTCCACCCCGTCCAAGTCTGTTTTCTGTTGCTGTGACAACAGACCAAGAACAACTTAGAGAGGAAAGGGTTTGTTTGGGTTACACTTCACATTACAGTCCCCAGTTGAAGGAAGTCAGGGCAGGAACCTAAAGGCAGGAACCCAAGCAGAGATCATGGGGGATGATACTTACCAGCTTGCTCACAGGGTCACCTACCCAGGTATGCCACCTCCCACAGTGAGCTGGGTCCTTCCATATCAATCATTGATCAAGACAGTCCCCCACAACTTGCACACAAGACAATCTGATGGAGGCATTTCCTCATTTGAGGTTCTCTCCTCCAAGGTGACTCTAGTTTGTGTCAAATTGACAAAAACTAGTCAGCCCAGTCCCTTACAGGTGCATGGCCCTTGGCAGTACCATGGCTCTGCATGTGAGCTGCCGCCCTATGGCCTAGAGAGCACCCACCTGTCCTTTGAGTTTAGATGTGGAGTATAAGGGGTGTTGATGCTGTTGGGCTAAAAATAATGTAAACCAGACAGGTTGTGAGAGAGTCATGCCATTATGCAAGCCACTGTGCAAACGGTACAAGAGATGGAGAAGTGGAGTTCACCAGAGCACAGAACAGGATGTACCTTCAGCTGCTGATGGAGTTCCTTCCACCTGACCCAGAGAACACAGACCAGACAGGACAGGAGGGGCTGGGGATAGAGTTCAGTTGGTGGGGTGCTTGTCTAGCATGCACGAAGCCCTGGGTTCAGTCCCCAGCACAGAAGAAACCAGTTGTAGTGGCACATGCCTGTACTCTGAGGACTCACAGGTAAAGGCCAGCCTGGCCTAGAGACACTGTGTCAGAAGAGTGGGGATCCAAGATCTTAGCAGGAGACGGTTTTACTCCTCCAGAAGCCTAAAGCCTTGCCACTGCTCTTAGAGAACTGGCAGAATCCAAAACTGCAGCTTCATAATAATATCCACAGCTCGGTATTCGTTCATTTGGTCATTCATTCAAAAGCCCCTGTTATGTGCCTCGCATCCGTGCCATCTGGAGAGGGGCCCAGACGCCAGCGATGGAAAGGACTCCATCCTTTACATTCCCACATTCATATCTTCGTTTCCTTCTTAAAGCCTTCCTCTGCTGCTGCAAAGCTGGGAGCCTTCTCTAAGGGGTCAGAAGACGCTCATCTCCGTCCTTACCCCTGAAAATCCAAACACTTGCTATAAAAAACAAATCCAACAAACAACAATAGGCCAGGCCTGGAGGTGCAACATGGGACTCTCCTAGTCTCATTGTTTACATGCTAAGCACACAAAACAATTAGGAAATGTGAGAGATGTGCAGTAGTAGTGCTGGAAATCAAAACTGGGTCCTCTACAAAACTTAGACTCTTAACCACTGTGCCACCTCTCCAGCCCCCTTAAGATACACTGTGGATCAGACTGTCCATATAAACCAAATTCCTTTCTAAATGCCATCCATGTTGCTTACAGAATAGAATTTAAGTCCCTCAACACCAGTTTATCTGAATGCCTAAACTGCCAGGCTTCCTGTCTCTGCCTTGCCTGCTCTTCTCACCCCTCTCTCTGGACTCATGGAAATCCCATCCATTCTTCACAACTCCAGGAGACTAAGCACCTCCTCCACAAAACCTCAGGTGAAAATAACCACTCACTTCTCGCTGTCTCGTGCGCATGTGTGTAGGTGCGTGTGTATATGTGTTCATTGACATATGTGCGCAGGTGCACATGCATGTGTGTATAAGAGGAGGCCAATGATCAATTTAAAGCTTTATGCCTCAGGAGCTGTTGTCCATCTTGTTTTTGAGCCTGGATCTTGCATTAGCCTGGGGCTTACGTATTCAGCTTAGGCTGGCTGGCCAGAGAGCCCCAGGGATCTGCTTGTCTCTGGCGCCCCAGCATAGGAATTGCAAGTGTGTGCCACCATGTTCGGGTTCTGGGGATGAACTCAGGTCTGCATGCTTATATAGCGGGCTCTTTCCTAACTGAGCCATCTCCCCGGCTCTTCTCTCTGCCTCTCAATACTAGCTTTCCTCCATGTAGCCATCACGTCACTCTCTGCCTGTGCTTCCATGTGCTTGTCCCTCATCACCTTCCACCCGGGAGAATGTAAACTCTTAGCTCAGGATCATCCTAAGATCCTACCTATGCATAACTGCCAACGTAACAGAGTCAGTAAATTCTTGCTGAACTTGAGCCGGGTTAAAGGATAAATTAGATGATCTGAGGTAGACCCTAAAGCATAGAACCTGCTTCCATGTCCTCCACAAAGCCAGCACCAACTCGAGAGTGAGGATAGGAGCTAAGGCACAGCATCTCAGGCTGAGCTACACCCAAGGGTTCGCCACCAATCCCCAGGGGCCACCAGCCAGGAGTCAGGATGGCCAGGACATTACTATCATGTTCACAAACAGATCCCTGACCCGATGAGAGGCAGAAATGACAACTGTCTAAAGGACAGGCCACCTGGGTGCACCAGTGAACACTGCAAATATTTAAATGCCCCACTCTCATCTCTGCCTTGCAGAGTGCAGCTTCCCCAAATGTGGTTTCCCTTGGAGAGCAATCATGACATTAGGCTCCAGCAAATGGCATAAAGATAGACTGAGGGGCCAGGGATATAGCTTGGGTGGTAGAGTGTTCTTCTAGCATACATGGAGTTCTGGTTCAATACTCAACACAGCATAAATTGAGCATGGTGGCCTGCGGACCCAGAGGTCCAGCATGGTCACCTGGCTCACATGTGACCTGCATGACCCTTGGACGCTCCCTCATTCTCTGCTGCCACTGTTTGGGCCAGGAGAAAAACAGAGCAGAACAAAAGACCCTTTGCAGACTTAGCTTCCACACATGAGCTGCTCCTCCTAGGGTGTGCCTAGCATGCAGCTCAACAGAAGGGCTACATGGAAGGTCCATAAATCATCCCTTCAGTAACCAAGGCTTTAGTAAAACTTCTGAGAGTGTCAAGTACTGTTATGAGTTGTGCTGTTACCCCAAAATTCATATGTGTAAGTCCTAGTCCCCAGTACCTCAGAATGTGGCCTTATTCGGGAATAAGGTTGTTGTAGTTGTAGATGTAATTAGTTAAGATGAGATCATTAGAGTGGGCCCTAGTCCAATACAACCATTAGTTTAAAAAAGAAAAGGTTATTTGGGCACTGAGAGTCCCTCACAGGGAGAGTAGCACCTCAAAGAGAGACAGAAAGAGAAGCTGTCTGAATCGGGACCTTACCTCAGAAGAATCTGACCCCAGAATGCTTTCATTTTAGTGGTTGGAGCCATGAGATAATGAATTTCTGCTGCTTAAGCAAGTTAGCCTGTGGCAATTTGTTACAGCAATCTTAGCAAACTAGTGTGCTACATGAAACGTTTTTCTCACTGTAAATCAGACTTATTGATGTTAGTTATCTTTATATTTATCTTTACATTAACTCAAAGAATTGGGTACTTTTATTTATTCTGCTTGTCCAAGAAGCATCTGAGATAAAAGTTGCTGAGTCATTCATTATAGAAGTCCGCTGTCCTTCTCTGGAGCCCCGTTCTTTGCTCTTTGTCGCACACCGCCATTGTGGAAGAGATTCCTTGTGAGTAATCTCATGTGTCTTAAAGCTCACCACCTTAGTCTAGCTCCAGATCTCAGGGCAACTGCACTCACATGTGCACAGGCACTCGCGCACACACACATATACATGCACGCATTCACACACACACGCACACATGCACATATTCACACATACACGTGCACACTCACACTAACATACACACACACACACACACACTTTTAAAAGTAATGTAAGAAGGTTTGTTTTGGCTCAGCACTTGAGGGTATAATTCATGGTGGAAGGGAAGATATGGAGGTGAGAATGCTGTAGCTATAACAGAGGGAACATGAGGTGGCCAGGCACACTGTGCCTCCAGTTACAAAGCAGAGGCACCTGGCACATGGCATGATGCCACCAACATTCAGGGTGAATCTTCCTACCTCAGTTAACTTCTCTGGAAACTCCCTCAGAGACAGGCCCAGACACTCAGAGATGTATTTCCTGGATGATTGTAAATCCTGTCAGGTTGACAACCCAGACCGCCCAACACAGCCTGGGCTTCATGTGGACAGCTCAAGCACTGTTGCTATCGACACAAACAGGCTTCCTGCTCATGCTGATGTGGACATACAGCATGTGTGACAGCTCCAAGATGGTCACACAAGAGCTGGGGCGACCAGCTGGTCAGTGAGGGATGGCAGTGGAGGCTGCCAACAGGAGTCTGGAAAAAGATTCAAGCAAACATAACAGGCTTGTGTCGTGAGATCAAAGCCAGAGTAAGCATAATTGGGAGAAAAGAGAGGAAAGTAAAGGATAGGAAGGAGTGGAGAGAGCTGTGTTACGTGCACAGGTGAAGTGAGCTGGGAAAAGCATGTAAAATGATGCCCCCTTAAATAAAGGAGGCTTGGAGATTTTTATCTGAGCCTACAAATATTTATGTGGGGTACTATGGAATTTGGCACATTCCTGAGCATATTTAAGATGTGTGCTCAGTTCAAGGTCATAACATAAAATGGGAAATGGGAGATGGGAACACCCCTAGGTATTCTTAGCTTATGTCAAAAAGATAACAGCCACCTTGGTGCTGGGCCTGCTGCTGGGGGCCTGGGCACTTCAAAGAGCTGTCTAATGAATGCAGACCATAAATCAGGGTGAGGGAATGTCCTTGCAGGTGTCCCAGAAAGATTTCAACTGCAGCCAAAAGAAAGGGCACTTTGAAGATGAGTTAATATAGGAAATCTGCCTCCCTCCCAACCAGCATGCTTGTCTTACTTAGCTGCTAACAGTAAACCAGTGTTTATGGGCCTGGTAGGCTAGGTCTAAGCTGTACGGAGTGAGCTGGGTACAAGGAGAAGGCCATAAGAATCCAGAGTGGGAAACGTTTTAAAAGATGGGCAGAAAACACATCACAGTTGGGTAGAATGGAGCATAGGGATGTGAGGGGCTAAAGGGGGCGCAGAAATGGAGCATCCGGGACTCAGGAGGGCAGAAACGCTGCAGTTCAAGGAAAGGATGATTCTAGGCCTGGCTAGAAGGTCAAGTGAGGGGCATCCCACAGGGAAGATGATGCCTCAGGTCAGAAGTGACTGGTCTCGGGGGCTCACCTTCTCGGAGCTTAGCTGGGTGGCAATGAATGCAGCAGAAATGGAAATAATGCCCTTCACAAATGAAAAAACCTGGAGGGTGCCTGTGCCCAGTGATCCCCAAAAGTCACATAATGAGCTTACATTCATGCATCCTTGGTTCAAGTTTAAGTTCAGCATCTTGTCAAAACACAACCCCTTCATTTTTCTTCTGATTCCAGGTCAGAGAGCACACCGACACATCCAGAAGATGTGCCCCAGTCACTTCCGGGGGGGGGGGGCTAGCTGCTATCAGCTGGCCACAATTGCTTTTCTGAGTGTCTGAGGGCTCAGATATGGGCTTATGGGCTCTCTAGATGGGGCCAAGGCCAGCTGCAGTTGGTGGTGGGGAACATATGCCTCCTCTAGGCTCTGCTCGTCCATCTTGCCAACACATTGACATTTTCTCCAGTGTACGTGCCTGCTTTGGATGGGCATGAGTAAACATTTTAAGTGTTAAATAGTCTAACATACAAGTATAATATAAAAATAAATTTTCAGCCGGGCAGTGGTGGTGCACGCCTTTAATCCCAGCACTCGGGAGGCAGAGGCAGGTGAATTTCTGAGTTCGAGGCCAGCCTTGTCTACAGAGTGAGTTCCAGGACAGCCAGGGCTATACAGAGAAACCCTGTCTCAAAAAAACAAAAAATAAAATAAAATAAAAAAATAAAAATAAATTTTCTAGAAAAAGGCAAAATTTATGAATCTCATTTTATGCCAAGCCTACATAGCACAGTAGAAAAATATGTTAGAAAATGATACGTTGGATATCTAACTCTGGTTAGTAATGGCTCCCTGGAACATGATGCTGAGTCTCTAAGATAGCCTTTAGATACAGCCATTCTTGAAATCAGTATGGAAGTTCCTCAGAAACTTAAAAATAGGATTACCATATGACCCAGCTAACTCCTAGGCAAATGCCCAAAGTGTGGGGGATGTGGAAGTCAACCTTGTGAAGTAAGCTGGACGGAGAGTGAGGCACCACAGGCTCCTGTGGCTCCTCAGAGTCCATGCCATACATGGCATTAGATCTAAGATGGCTCCTGGCACACCCGTGAGACAGCAAAAGGGAACCAGGCCAGGGTGGTGGCTGCTTCCCCCATCTTCACGGAAGTCCTAACAAGTGATGATATGCATTTGTGTGTGGCCCCTTCTCCTTCTGAGTAGCCTCCTCAGGCAGGGCTTTCACTGGGGCTTAGTAACGGTGTGGTGATGACTGACTGAGGACTTAGAGGCTTGAGATTGGCTCAAACACTGTACATAAGCTTATGCGCTGCACAATAAACTCAGATCTGCACCCTGATGCTGGTCGCTGAAAGCCGATTTCCCCGATTCATCACGTGACTCTGCCACTACTCACCCCCTATCCTCCATCCTGTTCCCACACCACAGGACTCTAGATCCTACCATACAGATAAGTGCACATCCGTAATTATTACTGCTCTATTCACAACAGTAAGGAAATGGAATCAATCTAGCTGTCCATCAAAAGATGAATGGGTAATGAAAATGTGGTACACATATGCACACAGGATTGTTCAGCTGAAGAGAAGAAAGAAAAAGTGTCACTTGCAGGAAAATGGATGGAATTGGAAATCACATTGTGTCGAATAAACAAGATCCAGAAGGACAATGCCACATGTTTCTCTCATACATGGAACTTGGGCTCCCTGGGTACATACATGTATACACATATGACATAACAAGAACTGGGGGAAAAGGAAGCAGGATAAGGACAGGAGAGAATAGTGGGTGAATGTGGTCAAAGTTCATGATATTTTGAATAAAATGTTATGAAGCCATAACTTTGTACAATGAATATACACCAATGGAAGACTTAAAATCATGAGCTGAGCCCGGCAGTGGTGGCGCACGCCTTTAATCCCAGCACTTGGGAGGCAGAGGCAGAGACAAGTGGATTTCTGAGTTCGAGGCCAGCCTGGTCTACAGAGTGAGTTCCAGGACAGCCAGGGCTACACAGAGAAACTCTGTTTCGAAAAACCAAAAAAATAAATAAATAAAAAATCATGAGCTGAGGAGCCTGCCCAGTCTAGTAAAAGTGTTTGATACACAAGCATGAGAATCTGGGTTTGAATCCCCAGTATCCACATAAGGCCAGGTGTAGCAGTGGTGCCTGTAATCCCCGTCCTAGGAAGAAGAGACAAGAAGGCCTCCAGAGCTTGCTAATCTGCTGGTCCAACCAAAGCAGTGAGCTCCAGCTTCTGTGAAAGGGCCTACATAAGGTGGGCAGTGATAGAGGGAGACACCTAATTTGAGCTCTGGCTTCTACAACTGCATGTATGGGTGCATGTACCTACGCATGTCTGCATACATATCTACCACATATACCTTAAAACATCCTATCATGGGCTGGAGAGGTGGCACAGTTGAGATCATTTTCCGTTCTTACAGAGGATCTGGGTTTGGTTCCCAGCACCTCTGTGGCTGTTAACAGTTGTCTGTGTAGCTCCAGTTTCAAGGGATCTGATACCCTCTTCTGGCTTCTGCAGGCACCAGGCACACATGTCAGACATACATGGAGACCAAACATTCATA
>CM052703.1:85424502-85507740 GCA_028551405.1 Uromys caudimaculatus | reverse complement strand
ACTTAGTAAAATAAAATTTTAATTGTTTTAGAGGTTAAAAGACAAAGTTGCTTTTCAAAACTCAAACCCATCTTTTTTTTGGGGGGGGGGGGGGGGGTTGAGAAAGGATTTCTCTGTGTAGCCCTGGCTATCCTGGAACTCACTCTGTAGACCAGGCTGGCCTCAAACTCAGAAATCCGCCTGCCTCTGCCTCCCGAGTGCTGGGATTGAAGGCGTGCGCCACCACTGCCTGGCTTCGAACCCATCTTTTTATACCAGTCTTCCATACAGGCTGAGCACCCACAGCGCTCTACAGCTCATGGGCTGTGCGGCTAACCTTCCATCAGCGTCTGGTTTTAGAATTCATTTAACCATGGTCTCAGCCAAATAGTGCATGCTTATAGTGTCTCCCTCTATGCTGCCTCATCCAGAGCATGTCCGTCTTCAGAGATGTCGACAAGCCAAGCTGATCCCAGCAAGCCTCCTGTGGTTGAGATCCACACTGTCTAGGCATTCCAGCTTGCCCCCCCTTAAACTATAAATGTTTACCAAGTGACTGTGGGGGGGTGGCTTGGAAGAATGTTGGAGGCTGTGTGTGAGTGTGTGTGTGTGTGTGTGTGTGTGTGTGTGTGTGTGTATGTGTGTATATGTGTGTGTGTGTGTGTGTGTGTGTGTGTGTGTGTGTGTGTGTGTGTGAGCCCCATGGTGCTGGGTCTGTGATACTGACCTTAAAGATAGAAAATGAGAGTAGGTACCTATAATCCCAGCACTGAAGACATGGAAGTAGAAGGATCAGAAATTCAAGACCAGACTCAACTCTACAGAGTATGTAAAACCCTGTCTGGAAAACAAACGGCAGCAATGACAAGATGGAAGATAAACAGTAAAACCCCATCACAAATCCGAGGTTCCACTTCTGTCCCTGTACTACACTCTACATGAAATTCAAGCACTCCTTTGGACTCAGTGCCCCCCCAAATAAATAAATAAATAAATATGGAAGGAAGATGAAAGAAAGAAAGAATGAATGAATGAATGAATCACACCAGGCATATGCACAATCTCTGTGGAAACATGAGGCTGGAGTCCTGAAAAGGGTGTCACAATACAGCATCTGGCCCAGCACCATCCAAGGACCTTCTGCCGCTAGCTACATTTCTGTGCACCTCTCTCTAGGCACATCTCAATGCATCCTTTTTACACACACAGAGACAGAGAGAGAGAGAGAGACAGAGACAGAGAGAGAGATGCACACACACATTCTCCGAGAACAATCCAGCAATCACATTCTCTTCGCCCCATTTGGACTGCTTAACTGAAGAAAGTAGTCACTCTGGCTAGAGTCAGCCAGCCCAGATTCATGACAGGAGATTAAGCATCTTACAGGATCACCAGAAGGGATTTAGAAAATAGTTTAGAGTGAGCTTTCAGCAAGTCTCCCCGAAAACCTGGGCCACTGAGCAGGCAGCAGAGGCCCACTGACCAGGGTTCTACCTTCTCCAGAGTCAATGCTGTTATAGGGACCCAACTAAATGTGCATCCCTTGCTTCCCTATATCCAAGCTGATGGCTAAAGGATGTCTGCCTGCACTTCCAGAGAAAGGCCAGTCAGAGGTGTGGCCTCTGTTCTCCCAAGGTGCTTCAGGGACACTTTGGGTGTTCCACTTGCATGGGATTCTGAGAAATGTGGGTTTTAGATTTCCAGTCTTTGTTGTGTTGAAGAGATTCAGTAAGAATTAAAGAAAGCTTCCAGGCACCATCCAGAAAGGAATCAAAGCCTACCAATATATGTGAGTAAACCTAGATATGTCCTCAGTTACCTAATGACTAAGCCATAGGTGACATCTTGATTCTTCCTGTGGAAACTCTGAAACAGTTGATTCTTCCTGTGGAAACTCTGAAACAGGATCAGATGAGCTGAGCTGGAGTCCTGAGCTATAAATATGAAAGCTTTGAGCATCTCTGCCACACTGCAATAGATTCTGAGGTGCTTTCTTTCATATTATACTCAACTCCACTTCTGGGCCATAGCTGTCACTGTGAGGGAACAGGAGAAAGAAGCATGGTTTTCTTATATAGTTCCTTGACATCAGACCTTTGAGAATATGGACTTGAGTCAGAACTCCTGGTCTGCCTAGAAAATAATGTATCCAGATGAGCACTCACCCTTTAGATGTGGAAAACACACACACACACACACACACACACACACACACACACACACACACACAAGCACAGAGGCACACAAACACATACACACAGAGGTACACAGACACACACAGAGATACACACACCAGTTAGCAGACGCCATCTCCCTTGCTCTGTAACAGAGGCAGTGATGAGAAGCCAGCTTCCGTATGTGGGGACAAGGTGAGACGGAGGCAAGGAAGGTGTCTCACGTCCTAAGTTATGGGAGATGCCCCCATCAGGCTCATTGGAGATCAGGGTGCCAAGAAAACCAGTGTCTCCTTTCTCTCCCACTTGCTCCAAGCGTAGACCTACCATACACTACTACCTGAATCTTGCTATCCCCGAGGGTCCTGGCCAGACATGGCAGCTAGGCTTCCTGACACACCCAATCTGATTCCCAGGCCAGATGTGAGAGGGGCTTGGTCTCTGAGGACCAACGTCTTTTATACCAGGCATGTTAGTTACTGGTCTTGCTGCTGCAACAGAGATCCTGGCAAAAAGCAGCTTAAGGAAGGGAGGGCTTGCTCTGGCTCATAATTTGAGAGGTTCATCATGGTGGTGAAGGATGACCCTCCTCAGTTAAACCTCTCTGGAAACACCAGACACCCCAGAGGTGCATCTCCTAGATGACTCTAAATCCAGTTGAGGTGACGGTAAAGATTAACATCAGGCTCTCTGGACTCAGAAGCATTCTCCCATGCCTCCATGGGCCCACTCTGCTCGTGCACTGAGGAACTCTTCCTTCTTTCCCACCAACACTCAGTACCAGAGGCAGCATGTGGCTCAGCCTGCTCCATTGCCCACCAACCTGCCCCACCCACTGCTCCCAAGGGGAAAAAAGAAAAAGGAAGAATTGTCATGCGTTGCCTCCCTGCCTCCTCAGACTGAACATGGTAATTTATGAGAAAGGATTCCAGGGTGCCTGCAAACCTGCTAAGCACTGTGTGTCTTAACGCAGTGTGGGAACTCGGGGAGCCCTGAGCTCAGCGCTTTACTTGTGGGTTTTGGTTGGACCTACACCAAGACCAAAGGAGGTGGCTCTCATGTTCAGACCTGAAACTCAAAACTTGACAGTCCTAGAGCAAATACATCATGGCCCTAGAACTTGAAGCCAAAGTTGGGTCCAAGTCTAGGTGCCCAGTTCCTGTGCTGCAGGTCCACTCCCCAACGGAGCTGTTTTCTTTTCTCCTTCCTTTTGCATGTGTGTGTGTGTGTGTGTTCATAAGTGTGTGTGTTACATAGTGGGTATTCGTGTGGGTGGATATTCCTGTGTTGTGTTCATGTATGTGGTGGGTGTTTGTGTAGGTGGGTGTTTATATGTATGTTCGTGTGTGTGTTCCTGTGTTATGGTTATGTATGTGTGTTCATGTGTGTGTGTGTCCATGTGTGTAACGTGTGTTCATGTAGGAGGGTGTTCATGTGGGTGGGTAAGTGTTCATGTAAGTGTGGATTCATGTGAGCGTACATGTGTGCACATGAATGTGGAAGTCAAAGTACAATCTCAGGTGCCATTTCGTAGGGAGAACCAGCAGTTTTTTCATTTTTAAGGTCTGTTCATTTGTATTTTACGTGTATGAGTGTCTTGCCTGCCTGTCTATGAATGTTCCAGGTGTTTGCAGTACCTACGGCAGCAGGAAGAGGACGCTGGATCTCCCAGAACTGAAGTTACAGGTAGCTGTGAGCTGCTGTATGGGTGCTGGGAATCAAACCAGATGCTCTGAGGCACTAAGCCATTTCTCTAGCTCGTTCACTGAGACCTGGGGCTGGCCTGGTGGCCTAGGCCTGTCCCTGTGTCCCCATAGCTTGGATTACACATGTGCACTGCCACATTCAGCCTTTTTTTTTTTCCTTAACCACGGTGCTGGGGAATCAGCCTCAGGATCAGCTCATGCTTCGAGCACTTTACCCGCCGATCCCTGGCCCCAGCCCGGAACTGACTTTCTAAGGTCCACCTTGCCTGTCCTACCGACCACAGTGAGAACCTCTTCCCTGCTTCCTCCAGCACTCTGGGGAAAGTCAGATAAACACAAGAACATTTGAGGTCTTAGTTCTTCACTACCCCTTTCTCCTCCAAAGAGCCTACCCAAAGCAGATCACGTGAGCAGTCTGAGTTCAACAAGGGCCACTCCCTCCTGGAGAGGCACCCACAGCTTTTGAGCCAAAGAACCCTAGACAGGAGGCTGAGCCCCACTCTGTGTTGAGCAGAAGACATCCTCTCTGAGACATCTTCCTAATCTGTCTTCAAAGTAGGATAAGTAATGTTCACTCTCTGAGTGGCTGGAGAGATTGGAGGGGGAGCAGGGTGACAGCCATGATTTTCTGCCCTCCTAATCCAAAGACACCGGCCTGAATCTCATCTCAGCCTCTACAAAAAGTCACGGTCCGTGTAGAGAGCCGTTCTTCTCCAGGTCTGAGTTGTGTCACTTTGTTTAGAAGAAAGAGAGGCTGCCATCCATCCTGGGTTAAACACAACTGTCTTCTATATGAAGGTCCAAGAACCGCACACAATGACTTGTGGTCACACTAAGGGACAAAAGGCCAAAAGAAGGAAAGGAGGGAAAGCAGAGGCTGGGCCTGTTCCCACCCTTCCCACCAAGAGTTCTGACAGGAGTTGCTCCTCACCGAGAATCCTGGAAATAAACAGAAAAGCAGGCTGGAGAGATGGCTCAGTGGTTAAGAGCATGGACTGCTCTTCCAGAGGTCCTGAGTTCAATTCCCAGCAACCACATGGTGGCTCACAACCATCTGTAATGAGATCAGATGCCCTCTTCTGGTGTGTCTGAAGATAGCAACAGTGTACTCACATACAAGAAATAAATAAATAAATCTAAAAAGAAAGAAACAGAAAAGCCCAATATGAACAAATTAAAACCCTACAGCAATATAATATCAGAACCTAAAGTCCAGAGGAGGCACAGGCTGTTCTGAGGCTCCAAATATTGGGGGTGGAGAAAAACCATTGCCAACTCTGTCTGTAAGCTTCTCGTCTGCACATCAGCTTTTCCTGACTTGGCCTTTTCTTGGGGTAACAGAACAGCAGCCGACAGCTTCCACAGCTACTTGCTCCTTCATTCACTCTTAAGACAGTTGCAGTCACCAAGGTGATGTCGAGGGGCTGGGGTTGTGTTGGTGCCATTAGGCGGAAGGGACTGAAAGTTGGTTTGATCCCAGACTTAAATCACACTGTTGCTTTCTGTCTCTGCACAGGGACCTGGAGGTGAGGAAGAGAAACCCACGGCAGAGCCCCCATGGTGTGTTAGACTGTGTGTCAGTATGTATGCATGATGGGTCATGGGTGGCATATGTGCCTTTGAGCACATGAATATATGTTACATGCGTGATGTGTGCACACGGTGCATACATGCGGTCTGTGGATTTATGTTTAGCTTACATTTATGCACAGTGTTTGTGTTAAAAAACCAAAATCCTGGGCTAATCAGTTTCCACGAAAGACCTTGCACTTTGGTCACTGCTGCTGTGACCTCAATGGCCCCCAATGACCTGCTGCAAAATCCTTTTCCACAGCAGCACCTGTAATAGGTTGGACATTTAAAACAAACCCAAAAACCCCTTACCAACCAACCAACCAACCAACAAACAAAAAAAAAAAGAGGAGGACAGAAGGAAAATTAGTTTAGAGAAAAAAAGAAACAAAGTTATTTCTGACCATGTATGTCCTGGGACCAGCACCTTCACCCTTCCTAGCTTCCTGCTTGGCTGAAGGACCCCCAAATCCCACTTGTAGTCACTACTCCACCGGAGTGCAAGGGAACCCCGTCATCACATCCACCTCCGCCGTCTTCCCACCTCATTTTCCTTTTTCCAGGGACCCACAGGAAGGCACTGGCACTCAGTGCTGTATCAGCAGATCTCAACACACTCTCTGTCTTGACTCTTGTCAAGCACCAGGTTCAGCAGACAACTAAAGAAGTCCAGGCAGGGGCCGGGAGTCCCGGCTTTGCATGGCCCTCTGCTGCCCTCTGCTGGGTCCTGGGCTACATAGCCTCTGGCTCCCTAGCAACTCCCCATTCATGACCCTAAAACAGGCTCACCAACATTTCACCCACTCATCACTCCTCATTCTGCTGGAACCTGTGAAGTCAGCTTCTTGTTCCAAGGATTCTGTCTTTTGTTTGTTTCTTAAAAAACAAAAAGGTAGAAATGGGTTGAGGCTACTTTACAGAGTCACAGTTGGGTTAAAAGACTGTATTCATTCCTGAATCAAACTTACTGTATGCCTGCTATTTGCTAGATACTATGTCAGAACTAAGGATAAGAAAAGAAACAATCCCTGGCACCTCTTGCCCTGAATCAACACAGCAGTAAGTCAGGCTGAAAATTAAACAACAACAAAAAACAAAAAAAATCAAAACAAACAAACAAACAAACAAACAAAACCCTGCTGTTTGGTGGCACTGGAAGGGAGAGCAAGGAGTCAGGAGAGATGAAGCCAGAAGCACATGGGGGCCTGTCCTGTAAAAGCACTGGAAGCCACAGGAGGCTGCAAAACAAGATTGGGAGATGGTGCCTATTCCTCTTTCTGCCCCCGCCCCTGGCACACCCCTCCAGGCTCTGGGAACGGGCATCCCCTAAGGTCTGTCTTCTGCTCTTTTCTGTCTACACTCTCTTGCCCCATTGTTGTGATTGTAAACATCTGTCTGTGGGCTAGGGTCTCCATGTGGACCTCTCTGCAGACTGCAGATGAAACAAACACTTTTCTGCCTGTGTGCGGGTCTCCTAGGCATCTGCCCTTAGCATCTCCACCCTGCCCTCTGACTTCACTGTTGATCTCCTCCCTCCACGCTTGCCCTCTTTAACTTTTCAGTTAGTATACAGGAGGCGCTGCACTGTGGCGTGTTCATGCACATGCCATCCTTCCTTGTCTCTCTGCCCCCCACGCTGCCCCCACACTGCCCGCCCCATGCACAGAGCCCATCCGCCAGTCCTTCCCTTCCCATGTGGCCCCTTCTGCCTCCATGACAATATATTCTATGACCCTCTTCCCCTGCCCACCCTCTCCTCTCAGGGCCCCATTTCTCCTTTCATGTCACACACACACACATACACACACACACACACACACACACACACACACACACACACATACACACACACACACACACACCATACATATACATACCAAAAAATTTTTAATCTAGGTTTTTTTTGAATCAAGTGAAAATACATAGTATTTGTCTTTCTCTGGCTAATTTTGCTTAACACAGTGGTCTGTAGTTCCATCTACTTTCCTGAAAATGTCATAATTTCACTCTTTACAACTAAACATAATCCTGCTGTGTATTTGTGGTTTCCTTTTCCATGCATCTGTTGATGGGCACCTAGGCTGGCTTCATCCCTAGCTGTTGGGACTACACAGAATAAGCCTGGGTGTGCAGGTGTCTCTGTGGCACGCCGAGCTCTTTAAATATAAACCCAGGCCCTTTCTCCTCTAACTCAGCCCCATTTCAGCAACTCCAAACTGAGATCTTAGAATGTCAATAAGCCCAAATATGGTGTTAAGTCCTTCAATGGTCCTTGAATCACCGGCATTTTAAATACCTATGTAAATGGGGTGGCCAGGGTGAATGTTCCAGAAAGGCTGCGCTTGATGAGGCTCTGGGAATAGGCCTCCGTTCCTTCCTGTTCTTACTCTGCACCCAGTCTTCACTTCCCATCCTTTCTTTCTCCACTGCCCACACAAGTGATAACACCTTCCCGGACCTGGTCCACTGTGGCAGCTCTGAGCCAACCTCCTGGTGCAGCCCTCTGTGTCCTCCCACCACCCTCCACATGACAGCCAGAATGTCATTACCATTCTCTGGGAAGCTGGAGCTTCACACACACACACACACACACACACACACACACACACACACACACGCACCAGAGCTTCAAATCTATCAAATCTAGAGGTTTTACCAAATCTGGTCCACATTGTTAGAGAGATGGCTCAGCTACTAAGAGCACTATGGCTCTTGCTGAGGACCTAGGTTTGGATCACAGCACCCACACAACAACTCACAATCATCTGTAACTCCAGTTCCGAGGAATGCAATACCTTCTTCTAACCTTTCTGGCATAAGGCACATGCATGGTACACAAACATACATGCAGGCAAAATACTCGTGCACATAAAATAAATAAGTCTAAAAATGCATTTTAATCTGGCCATCTTTCCAAACTATCTGACCCTTTACTCCCTGTTTACCATGCTTACGACACGTCTTTCATAGCTCCTTCAAACAGGAACCGTTTCCTGCCTTCTCTTTAAGCATGCCACTTCCTTTACCCAGGACACTCCTGTCGGCTCTTTATGAAGCTGATTTCGTCTTATTCACCTAGTTAACAAGACCTCCTGTGTCTCCCCTATATCAACTGTCTTCCCACACCAATATGGATTCTGAAGTTCCAACCAATAAACAGTTTACAGGAAGAAAAGTACCGAAGCCAAAGAAAAATCAGAAATCAACTCAAATAGCCAGTGATGTATGTTATTGTACTGTACGGGTTGAGGTGCCATCGCCAAAGCCCAACTCAGCCTTGAGTAGCCTCCACTGTTCAGAACCTAAAGATGAGGCAGCTGCCTGCCACCTTTGAGACTACAAGAGTTCTTGTCTCACTCATTAGCCCCACAGTAACTCCAGATGAAAGAATGTTCAGCTATAAACACTAACTCATAAAGTCGCTTAAAATGCAAATTATTTTATTACCAATCCAAGAAAAATAAAGGCTCTTCTGAGATGACTATAAAACCCAGGGGCCTTAAAGAGAGAAGCCAATAAATTTGCACAAATAGCAATATTATTTGGGTCTAAAAAGAGAAGTTCACTCAAACTTCTAACTTCCAAACCAGAGAAAATATATCTTAGAACAGACTTGTCAAAGAGTTCTTTCCTGCCGGGCAGTGGTGGCGCACGCCTTTAATCCCAGCATTCGGGAGGCAGAGGCAGGTGGATTTCTGAGTTCAAGGCCAGCCTGGTCTACAGAGTGAGTTCCAGGACAGCCAGGGCTACACAGAGAAACCCTGTCTCGAAAAAAAAAAAAAAAAAAGAGTTCTTTCCTTAAGTTAAACAGAACTGGCATAAATGAATTTTTTTTTTTTAAAAGAAGCCAATAGAAAGCCATGCCAAGTATAGAAATATTTATAGAGAAATAAATGGAGAAGACCCTGAACATATGGGAAGATGTTCTCCTATAGTATAGTTGAAGAAATTAACATAGTGTGTTTCCAATTAGCAAACTGGAAAAACAAAGGACCAAAAACCTCCGTGGTGCCGGTAGGAAGCTCCTGCTCTCACTGAAGGACACAGGCAGAGCAAGGGCATGTGTTCTTTTTCTCCTTCCTGGGGATCGAACCCAGGGACCTGTGCATGCCAAGTGGCATACTCTGCCACTGAGCTACATCCACAGCCTGGATGTATCAAATTGCAGTTTCATTTTAGAATCTATATCAAACTTTAAAAGGTTTATGTCATTTGCCTAGCAAATAATTTCAGCATGTTTTATACTTACATATACATGTAGATCTATGTATTCTTGTGTATGTAGAGGGTTCTTCTTGACAGAATTTGTATGAGAGCAAAATCAAGTACATATCAAAGTACACAAATTAGGGCCTGGAAGAATGGCTCAGCTGGTAAGTGCACTTTCCTGACAACTGTAAGGACCATGGTTTGGATCCCAGCACCCACACAACAACCAGGTGTGGCCCTGCCAATGCCTGTGACTCCAGCACTGAGACAGGCATAGGCAGGAGAATCGTGGAGGCGCTCTGGGTGCCAGCCTCACTGAAGGAGAACAGCTGGCCACTGAGTTGATAACTGGTCATACCTTCACAGTGATGCCTCCATAAAAACCCCTGGGCTGACCATTCAGATAGCTTGTCGATGCCTGGATACAAGAGGGTGGGTGCCGCGGGAGGGCGGAGAGGCCCCAGATCCCTTCTCTACCAGACCTGCCCTGTGGTTCCTCTTCCGGCTGTCCATCCTTTTTCTATTGTTTTTCAACTGTGATCAGCCTGTAATCCAGTGCTGCACTGAGTCTTCGAGCTTGTCTCTCAGGTTAATAAACCTGGAGGATGGCATCACTGGACCCCCAGTTCATGGCTGAAGTTGGAAGTGTTGTTTACAACCTAGAGTGTGAGCTCTGCCACTGACAGAAGTGGCAGCCTCTAAGTAGTGAGCCTTAATCTGTAGGCTGTGGCTTTATTCCCAATAGACAGTGCTCATACTAAGTCAAATCACAGGACCTCCAGTTTGGTTCACTAACACATGGAAAACACCTTGCATACATGTTAACGACTAGAAGTGTCTGTGTTGAGTGGTAAATAGAAAAAGATAAAGACACAGTACATGGCAGTAACCCCAGCACTAGAACCTGTTGGCAGAGGGAGAATCAGGAATTTAAGGTCATCTTCAGCTGTGTAGCTGTGGTCAATCATATCTGTAACCCAGCACTTAGGAGGTTGAGAGGGGAGGAGCTGAACTCTGAGGCCAACCTGGGCTACATGGCAAAGCTGAGACCAGTCTATCCTGTGAAAAATTGTCAATCAAGAAACAAACACAACTGGGTGTTGTGATTCATACCTTTAATTCCAGCACTTGGGAAGCAGAGGCAGGCAGATCTCCTTGAGTTTCAGGACAGCCAGGGCTACACAGAGAAACTTTGTCTGGGGATGGATGGACAAAAGAAATAAAAGAAAAACTAAAACAAACAAATGAGTATCCCTGAATGCAGAGAGAACTAGACAAAGTTTCATCTAGATAGATAAACTTATTTTAACGGATACAACTTGGATCTGAAGACAGAAAAATCCTTTTTGTTGCTGTGTGCTCTTGGACAACTCAGCGAGTAAGCTCCTGGCCCTTCACCTAAAGCAGGGACACACTTGCACTTGTGGCGTTCTTGCACTAGTGGACATACTGCTCACTGAGTACCCACCACATCACCAGGGTTCAGGAACTGATAACTCGTCTTTCTACTGTCTGGCTCAACAGCCCTCCAGCCTCAGGTTCTCAAAGTATGGTGGACCAGCAGCATCAGCATCAGCTGGAGACTCAATAAAAATGAATGTTATCTATGCCTAAGAATCAGATGCTAGGGAATCTGTGTTTACCTCTTCCCCAGATGAAGCCTGTTACACTGACAAGCTTGACCAGTAGAGCTCCTGGGAACAGGCTTGTCTCTGAAATACAGAACGATCTCCCCAAACCTTAAAAAGCTCTCTCTAGACTAGCCACTTTGGTGGCGTATGTCTTTAATCCTAGCACTGGGGAAACAGAGGCAGGTGGATCTCTGTGATTTCAAGGCCAGCCTGGCCTACACAGCAAGTACCAGGATAGCCAAGGCTATGTAGAGACAGCCTGTCTCAAAAAACAAAGAGCTCTCCTTCCAACTCATCATTAAAGAAAGTTATTTTAAAATGCTATTAATGTTGGAAGAGAATCTCTCCAAACAAAGCAAAAAGACTTGAAATAAAAATAGTGCTGACATTTTAATTCCAATGCCTTTTTCAATTATCTCTGTAAACAGGTCTGCTACATGAGAGCAGCCTGCCCTGTGGCAAAGGCATGTCAGTATGACCTGGACTTGAACTCTCTTTGGCCAAAACTCACTGACAAAGTTGGCAGAGTTTACTACTCTGCTTAAGCCATTGATTTCACTAGTCACAACGCCATAGTCAAGTTGACTTTCCACATAATAAGCAGGTACAGTAGTTGGGAAAGAATTTCTTAAATCATTACATTATTCTTTCGGCATAAAACTTTCATGAGGGATAAGCAAAAGAGTCTCCCCTAAAGAACAAGTTGGCTCATTTTGTTTTGCCTTATTTTGGTGTTTTTCTTTGCTGTAACAAGTTCCAGAACTCAGTGGTCTGTCTTTTGTTTTTGTTTTCTCATGTTTGTTTGGGTGTTTGCTTTCATGTATATCTATACACTATATACATGCCTGGTGTCCACAGAGGCCAGAAGAGGGCATTAGATACCCTGAATCTAGAGTTACAGATGGTTATAGAGCAGCCATGTGGGTGCCCACCACACTGGGAACCACACTTTTGAGCCATTTTAGCAGAATTTTAACAGAGGCTGCCGAGAATGCAGGGAACAGACAGCAGATGGCAAAGCCTTTACGCTTTAGTGGGGTCATGGTTTCACGTCACAGGCCAGAAAGCAGGTTCTTGTCAAGATTTTATTCTGCTTGATATCCTTTAAAGCCTAATTTAACTTACTTACTTACTTCCCTCCTTCAAAAACCACCAATAGTAAAGGAGAAGAGGGGAGTCTAGTGGCTCTTTGGGGACACAGAGAGCAGGGAGAGAAGAGCTAAGAGACCGTTCCCACTTTAAGTGAGAGAAAACACAAAGGACGGTGTACAAACAGCTTCGACCAAACACAGTCTGTTTCATCTCATTCTCCCATCAACCACAGGAGACAGAAGTGACTGCTGCCTATCTCCTGCTGCCATGGGATAGTCTGAAAAAATAAAATCAGAATGAATGTTCTGGCACAAATAAACATTCATAGTCTGCTAGTTACTATTATTCAATAATTATCAGAAGAAATAAGGATTAACTAAGGAGGTTAAGCAACCTTCCCAGGCATTCAAAGGATAGCACACACTTAGGGACCATTTCTACATTTACCCCGTGGCTTGAGGAGTCCCAGACCAGGCAAACAAACCTGAGATACAGACCTGTGCAAACACTATGCTATAGTTGGTTTGGTTTTGTTTTTTTTTAAGATTGCTTCATTTTTAAAATCTCAATCTTCCTCTCCCTCGCTCTCTCCTCCCCCACAGTGCGTGTGTGCGTGCGTGCATGCATGTGTGCGTGTGTTCTTGCGCACACGTGCTGCTTCCCTAGAGCTAGAGTGCTCAGGTCCTCTGCAAGAGCAACAATGCTTTTAACCATGGAGCCGTATCTCCAGCCTCTATACTTTCATACCTTCAAGCCAGATGGTCGCCTATATTGGTGGGATTTTTTTCAGTCTTTCCTTTTTCTTATTCTTTTAAGGAATGTCTGAGGCTCCTTACAAATATCAAAATACAAGTCCCTGGAATATGGGGACACCGCCCTGCTCGCACTGTCCCTCTATGGGAGCCGTGGTGAAGGCTTAAACACCAAATCCTCAGATGACTCAGCCAAGTGTTTTTTGGAGGATGTACATTCTTTTTATAATTCAGCAAATCTAGGCATTTTTAGCAGGAAAGATTCCTGGTTATTGTAATCTCCTGAAACAAAATTCCCATGTTAAAGTCTTGAGTTCCAGTACTTAGAAAGTGTTTAAACACAGAAGCACTGACAACATAATTATATTAAAATGAGGTCATTAAGGTACTCCTCATCAACGTAAGTGATGTCCTTATAAGCAGAGGCAGGAAGAACTTAGACACACAGAAGGAGTGGCTGTGAAACAGAGAGAAAACAAGTCCACACAAGCCAAGAAAAGACGCCTCAGGGAAGAAAAAATAAACAGCCGGGCCAACATCCTGATCTCTAACTCTCAGCCTCTCAGAGCTGGGAGAAAACAAATTTCTGTTAAGTCATCCAGACTGAGGTATTTATTACTTAAGCAATAGCAAACTACAATGTCAACAACAGAACAGCCTCGTGGCCTGTTCTAATGTGCACTTTGCATGCTCCAGGTGCTTTACCCCGACCAGGAGCCCAGAGGCCCAGCATGAGGCTCAGAATTGTTGCCATCGGTGTGTTTTGGATGAGGTCTAACTATTTAGCCATGGCTGATCTGGAACTGTGTAGACCAGGCTAGTTGCCAAACTCACAGAGATCCACTTGCCTCTGCCTCCTGAGGGCCAGAATTCAAGGCATTCGCCACCATGTCCAGGGGAGCTCTGCATTTTGTGAGCAGACATTGCCCAATCAAGCTGACTGAATTGAAATCACTCTGAAACTGGACCCACAGCTTCAAAACATCCAATCTAATCAGTGTCTGCTACTGTCAGGGAAAAACAAAGGGCTGGCTGCACCAGGTCAGGACTGCAGCAGGTGGTCCTCCCCTGCCATTCCTGTCTGTGAGCTATCGCTGACTACCCTGTCTTCGTGCCTTCTGAGCCCAAAGTGCCTCAGGGCCTGGACCTCCTCTGCTCCCGCTCCTGCTCCAATTTCTCTCTAGAGTATCTCAGCCAATCCTATTGTTTGGGGTTTTTGTTGTTGTTGTTGTTTCATTTTGTTTTGTTTCTGGCTTTTCAAGACAGGGTTTCTCTGTGTAGCCTGGACTGTCCTGGAACTCACTCTGTAGACCAAGATGGCCTCGAACTCAGATCTGCCACTGCTGCCACCACTCTCCAACTCCAGCCCCCACTCGTAGTCCCATATATTGTTTTAAATTTCATTTATAAGCCAGTAGCTCTCAGGCTTACTTCTCCAAGTCAGGAACCGTCCTTCAGATCTTCATATCCAGCTGCTTACCTGATGAGTCTTTGGCTGTCTCAGAGATATCAGCTGATGGATCGGTAGCTCACTCCTCCTCCACTACCCCGGGGATGCAGCATGCCACTGGGTCAGGAGTCTCCTAAGCAGTCTAGCCACATTCTTTCACCTTCCAGTCCATGTGCAAGCACAAAGGACAATCTTCTAAAGCCACAGAGAACATTTTCTCATTCCCTTTCTCTCACGGATACATACACATCTTTTAAAACTTTTCAGTCACAATGCACGTAAGTCAAAAACCCGAACCCAGGGGGGTGGGAGGACTAGAGATGGTTCTGTGGTTACAAGTGTGTTCTGCACTTCCAGCACCCACATTGAGCAACTCACAGTTGCAACTGGCTGTAATTCCTTGTCCAGGGTATCCAACACCCTCCTCTAGTCTCCACAGGCACCTGAAGACATGTGGTATCACACACACACACACACACACACACACACACACACACACACACACACACACACACTTAAATAAAAACTAAGTCTGAAGGAGGAAAGGGAAGAGGAGGGGCAGCAAAGCAGAGCTGTTGTTAGAACAATCACTTACAGTAGCATCTGTGGGCTAGTGACATGACACTGGAGGTTGATCCCTGGAGCTCTTGATGGAAAGAAAGAAGAGACACCTGAAAGTTGTCTTCTATCCTCCACACACACAATAGTAAATAATGAATACAACTTTTAAGTTAAAAATAAAACACTTGGAAGAGGTTTTGAGTTCAGACTTAAAAGGACTGGTTCATCGAACATATGCACACCAGTTTCCAGTTTTATAGTTGGTCAGTTCATGGTGGGAAAGGGGCTCTTTTCTCCCATGATTCCAAATGACTTCATATCTCCAAACTGTCACATTTAAAATCTGCAATTAAATTATTCTGTCAGAGAATCAGTGTCATCTGAGAAATGTTAAACATTTTCCTCTTTGGAGACTGTAGGTAGGTAAACTTTGTTCTATATTGGTTTATTTCAAAGCACAAAGTATTCTCTGCATTTCCTGCTGTGCCTCGGGACATCCTTGCTGACACCATGAGCTTTTGTTCTACATGGCTGATGTCAGCATGCTTGAAGTTGGAATCTTCAGCTCCCCCTACTCTCCACCCATGTTTTACGTTCCAGTCTCATGGCTTCCCTCTGGATTCATGAAGCTCCTCTCTCTAGTACATACCCACCCAAATCATACTAAATTTCCCATTAATTATCACTTCTTCCAAATCCCAATCTACACCAGGTTCCCCTATTAACCAAACATCGAGTTCTACTTTATCAGGATATCTTTGGTTACCAGTAAACAAAAGACCAAACATCTGACAGGGACTTTCATACCAGGGAGGCTTTGGGGCATGTAGAATAACCACTACCACCCACCACAGTGTATGTGTTTTTATGTGATTCTTTATATGCTTTGTCATGCTCTAAGCAGAATTCAGTGTACTTCCCAAAACAATATTCATTAACTGCATATGAGGATATTTGAAATATGGCTTATCCAAGTGAAGGATTGACTTTAATTGTAATTAATTGAAATTATGGAAAACTGAGGTATGTGATTCCTTTTCCAACTGTAAATCTTAGGAAATCTAAATATTTACCCAAATAAAGTTAACCAACTAAATTAAGTATATATATTTAAAATATACGTTGGATTTCCAAGACCTAATAGGAAAAAATGTAGATTATAACTCAACTTTAATATTGACCATTAGTTGAAATGATGGTATCCTGGATTTAGCAAGTTAAATATATTACTAAAATTAATTTAATCTGGCTTTTATATTTTAATGTGGCTGCTAGCATTTTTTAAGTTATGATGGGCATGGTGGCTCACCAAGCACTGGGCAGGCAGAGCCAGACAGGTCTCTGTGAGTTCAAGACCAACCTGATATACAACCTGAGTTACAGGCTACATAGTGAGACCTTGTCTAAAAATTTTTTAAGATTACATATGTAGTTAGCACTATATTTATATTAGCAAGCCCTGATCCAAACATTTAAATAGTTATATAACCATTAAGTTAAAACATAAATTTAATTCAGTTTCTCCTCAAGGGTTTTAAAGGAGTTGAAAGGAAAAACATAAATGAACTGGTAATTTTTTGCACCTAAGTGTGTAATATATCTGAAACTAGGTTGGAGCTTGGAGCCAGAGAAGATGAAGAATCAAGTAAAGGGATAATAGTAGCTTTGGCTCAGCAGAAGAAATGGGGAGAAAGAGCAGGGAATATCTCCAAAAACACTTGCTAGTAGGGGTGGAGGGGGCTCTGTTTGTTTGTTTTGAGCCAGGATCTCTCTATTCTGTAATCCCAGATTAGCCTGGAACTCCATGTATAGAGCAGGGTGGCCTAAAATTCAGAGAGGTCCACCTGCCCCTCTCTCCTGAGAGTTGGGATTAAAGGCATGTGCCACCCTGCTCAGCTAAACTGACCCTTTTTATTCGCTTATCTGAGATCCTTCCCTTATTTATTCAAAGCACAAAAAACTATTTAATACTCTTCTATAATGAAATCATTAGTTAAAATGTTTTTAAATTCTATAATTTCATTATTTAGGTTTAATCGAATCCTTCTGATTTTATTTAAATCAAATCTAGCAGTTCCTTTTCATTGTGCTCCCAAAGAAATATAAGTACATAAAGAAATATATAAAAGCCAAGTGCCCAAGCTTATGGCTTATAACCGCAGCAGTCAAAAGGTTGAGGTCGGGAGTTTCAGGTTAACTTGGGGTACAGAATATCTCAAAAAATAAAATAGGGCAGGCAAGAAGATTCAGCGGGTAAAGTTGCCTGGCTCCAACGCTGACTACCAGAGTTTGATCCCTACGACCTTCAGAGTAAGAGAAGACTGATTCCCACAAGATGTCCCCGACCTCCTTTCCCCACACCATCCCTCGCGTGTATCCATATACAAATAAATAATGCAACAAATAAAAATAATAATCCGCGCACTATTATTATAACTTCAGAATTCACTGATAATGTCTATTTAAACTAGTCACAAAGATATCACCAGTGTGCTTGCACAAACTGGCTGAGATTAGATAAAACGACTACAGAGCTGATAAAAGATTGAATTATCCCCAAAAAGCTTAGGTGGCCGAAGAGGCACCGCCCATAGAATTCGTCACCAGAGGCCCCGCCCCCAGAGGCGTGGTTTCGCCTCATCACCACCACTCCCCTCCTCAGCGCGGGCCTGTGAGGAACTCAGTTTGGACTGCTTAGCGGCAGATGCCGAGTTTCCGAAGGCGCTTGGTCACCTACGGCTGATACAACAACAACCTCGGAACTACCAGTCTTTCCAAAGAAGGCCGCGCCAGAAACCGTCGGGCGGAGCTCATGTGGGACACACCCTCCGGGTAGTGCTTCCGGGACAGGGGGCGGGGCCTCCGGAAGTGGCCGGTCGGTCGAGATCTGAAGCTCGTCGTTTCAGCGGCGGACAGGAAAGGAGAAGCTGCATCTCAGGCAGCTCCGCTGGGTGTGAGGTGTGGTAACCTCTGCAAGGCTGGAAGCCGGGACTACGAGCTGCGGAGTGGAGGGTTGAGAAGCGCCTTCTTTCAGAGCTCACCATGTCGCGGGGCTCCATCGAGATTCCCCTCCGGGATACTGACGAGGTGGGTGCCGAGTGTGGAGCGGGGGAGGGCTATGAACTTGGACCATCCCAGCGCCGACTTTGCTCCGCTTGGTTTTTTGAGGGGAGAGCCGCAGTCGAGCTCCTCGGCCCAGGCACCACTCAGCTAGTCACCTTTCTGGCTGCAAGGACTTCAGGAAAGTTCGTCTGCAGCCTGCTCCTTGTTGACAGTCGGCTGTCTTCCGGGCGCAGGGGTGTGAGCGCCGAGTAAACCTCACAGATTATAGAGGGGGCTCGATGCCCCCAGGGCTACCTGCTGCTCCAACTTGCGACTTTTTCTTTCTTATCTCCTTGGGGATCTGAGTGGTGGCTCTTAATGCCTTGGAAGAAAAGTCTGTCTAGGCACACTGTTAACACAGCTCTCTCGGCGAGATAAGGGGCCCGAGATTTAGTCGCTCCTATGTGCTGGTGGCAACGACCCACTTTCATCCATGGGTGGCGTGTGGTTTGTCTGAATAAAGCTCCAGCTTTGCTTCAGCCTGACTGGATTTTTCACACTTTTATTTTTGATCGAGGTAGAATTCATTTCTAAAGTCTGGTGGTCTTGTGTATATTCCAGAATATTTTTCTTCTAATTTTTGGTGCCCACATTTTAGGCATGTATGTGACACACGATACTGTCTCTGTGATTTAAGTGTGTTGGCATTCGACTTTGCCTGGTCTCTGGAATCGTGTTTCTCAAGATCTCAGACCTATGGCATCAGTGTTTCATTGGCTTATAGGTTATTCATTCTGGTTTTGAGTAAGCAAGTCGTTGGGAATTTTATAGTTTTAGCGATGTGAAGACGACTAACAGGATTTGTCTGCTTTTCTATGCTTTGACCAAACTAGACTACAACCTATTTGCCATGTGTTTCCTAAATAGGGACATGTATTAGTTCACCGCATTGAAAGTGAGTACATGCCCTTTGTGTATGTGCATTGATGAGTATTCAAAACACGCAGAAGAGAGAAATTGTGAATTTAAAAAAGAAACGAACCGTTTATTCTGTGTTTTAGGTCATTGAACTTGACTTCGATCAATTACCGGAGGGAGATGAAGTTATCAGTATTCTGAAGCAGGAGCACACACAACTGCACATATGGATTGCTTTGGCGGTCAGTATTCCTATAGCAGATTTTTCTGTTGACTGGAAAAATATGTAATTTTGGTTTTCAAGTACAGTAATAGCCCACATGATTAAATCAGTTGTACATGATTAAATCATTTGTATGAAAATTAGTTATGCCAGGCATGGTAGCCGCAGAGGCAGGTGGATCTCTGAGTTTGAGGTCAGCCAGGTCTACTTCCAGGACAGTGAGAAGCATATGTATGCATACATAGGCACACATGCACGAACAATGGTTATATTATCGTTTATGGAACAATAAGGGCAATTTCCTAACTACAACTCTACTGGTAAATTAATGTCTGTTGATAAAGGTGCAAGATTTATTTGAGGTAAATAGTTCTCTATATCGAGGTTTTGATTATGTAGTGGTAATTCAGTGAAGCTTAGCTTGTGTATAGATAGAAGGAATAAACATTGCTTTCCATAACATTTCTTCTAAAACATTCTGGAAGGTGATGAGGCTCCAAGCTAATGCATAAAGAGGCCCTTTTGTGGTGACTTTATCTCCGCATCACGTTTTTGTCATACTTGTTCCTGCCTCCATAATATGAATGCTACTAGAAATTCTCAGCAAATCCAGTCTGGGAGCCTACAACTTTAGACTCTCTACTTCCTGGCACCATGTCTCCTTTTTTGTGAGAAATAGTAAGATAAACTATACTCATTACTCCTAAACTGGTATGCCACAAGCGACGTTCATATAAAGATACATAAGAAGTTCCTAATATTACTTTGATGTTCAGGAAGTAGGTTTGGAATTGGGCACATTTTCTGCTCAAGTATACTATGGATTCAATCTAGGTCCTTGAAAATGCTAGGCAAACACTCACCTACTAAGCTGTATTCCCAGCCTTGTTTTTACCTTTTATTATGAGGCAGAGTCTCACTAAGTTCCCCAGGTTGGCCTTGACCTTTAGTCTTCCTGCTCAGCCTTCCAGGTATTCATTTAGTGTACATTGTACAGATTAATGGATTTCCCTGAGACATTTCTCTATATGCATATATTGTGTGTTGGTCATATCCACCCTCCTAACCAACCCCCTCACCCCCATACCCTGCTGTAATCCGTCTACTTTGAGGGTTTTTTCTTTTTCTTTTCTCAATTCCAGCTCACATATAAAGAAGAATCTATACTATGCTTAGAGTTTTGTATATGTCCTCTAGTTCCATCCATTTTCCTGAAACTGACATGGTTCATTCTGGCCAGGTAAAACTCTCTTACATGTATAGTATATTTACCAATCTCCTATAGGTGAGCACCTACACTGACTCCATAGCCTGGCTGTTGTGGATAGTGCCACACTAAATGTGGGTGCGCAGCTAGTGTTTATGCTGACTTTTTCCTTTGGATATAAGACTGGGAGTGGTATAGGAGGGTCATTTGGTTGTCCTACTTTTAGACTATAAGGAACTTCCCTACTGATTTTCCTCATTCTTGCCAACATTTGTTATTGTTATTATTGGTAATAGCCATTTTTACTAGGGCAAGGTAGAATCTCAACTTCTTAAAATTTTGTTGGTTTTTTTTTTTTTGGAGTTTTTTGTTTTGTTTTTAAAGATTTATTCATATTTTATGTGTATGAGTGCTTTGCCCGAATATATTCTTGTATACCACTTATATGCCTGATGCCTTCAGAGGCCAAAGAAAGTATTGGACCCCTGGAGCTGGAGGTATAGATAGTTGTTAGATGCCATTCAGGTGTTGGGAACCAAACCCCCATCCTTGCTGCTCTTAACTGTTGAGCAATCTTTTCAACCTCTGGTTTATTTATTGTTGTTGTTTGGGGTGATATTGTTGTTATTTGAAACAGAATTTCATATAGCCCAGGCTGGCCTCAAACCAGCTATTTGTCTGAGGCTGGCCTTGAACTCTTGAACTTCCTGCCTTCACCTCCCAAGTGCTGGGAGGTTTATCCCCCTTGTCCAGCTTACAGTGTACTTTTCATACATACTTGCCTAATGACTAAAGATACTGAATATTTTTCATGAACTTAGTAGTTTGTACTTAGCCTTTTGGGAAGCATCTGTCATGTCATTGGCCTGTTTGTTGATTGGCTTACTTGTTTTTGTGTTTGTTGGATGGTTTGTTTTTGAGTTCTTCATGTATTCTAGAGATGGATTACAGAATAACTGGCAAGATTTTTTCCATTCTGTAAGTCATTTCCTTCACTCTGTTGACTCCTTTGCTCTGCAGACACTCAGTTCATTGTAGTTCTGTGTGTCTATTTGTGCTTCTGTTTTCTGAAATGTCTACTCTAAGAGAATCTTCCCAGCTGGGTGCAGTGGCATAATTCTAAAAGCCAGCATTTCAGAGTCTGAGGCAGGAGGATTGCAAGTTTGAAGTTAGTCTAGGCTCCATATTGAAACTGTTTTCAAAAACAAACAAACAAGCAAACAAAAAACCAACAACAAAATGTCTTCCATTCACATGTGGATATACAAAAAAGTATTTCTTCTAACAGACTTTGCCGTTTTGGCTAGAACAGTCAACTTTTCCTACGCCCTGGAAATCAAGCCATTGATCCAGTTATTAATTGGTAGAATTGGTATTAATGGTAAAATAAACTAAACTGATAAAGCTTTGTAGATTGGGTTACTGTTGGGGAAACTGTAGTCTTGGGTTTAAAGAAGACTTTGTTCAAGTTCCAACATGACTGCTGTTTGTCCTTAAACAATACTCCAATTTCTGAGACTGTTTCCTCAAAACTATGAAGATGTTAGTACTCACTTTATTAGGTAGTTGTGAGGATCAGAGAAAATTTGTGTAGCTCCTGGCATGGTGTGTGACCTATAGACAGTAGTTAATAGAGAGTAGATACTCCTTTTATATTATCTATGAAGGGTATGCCTAGGGAAGTTAATAATCTGTCCAAAAGTCACTGATAATTTTTGGTAGAGGCAAAACCAGAGCCCAGATGAGTTTTGTTGTTTTTGAGACAGGGTCTCTTGTAGCATGCTAGTATTCTATTTACTCTTTACTGTGGGAGTGCGGTTAGTATATATGCTTATCCATCTGTTTGTATGTTGCCCGTGTGTATACATGTGGAGGCCAGAGGCCAACATTAGTTATCCTTTTTTTTTCTTCTTGGAGACAGGGTCTCAACATGTAGCCCTGTCTGGCCTGGAACTTATGTAGACTAGGCTGGCCTCAAACTCATAGAGATCCATCTGTCTCCACATTATTTTTTGAGACAAGGTCTCTCATTAAACATAGAGCTCCCCATTTCAGTTAGAGTGGCTGGCCAACAAGCTCACAGGTTTGTTTGCGCTCTCTCTCTCTCTCTCTCTCTCTCTCTCTCTCTCTCTCTCTCTCTCCCTCTCCCCCTCCCTCCTTCCCCCCCCCCTCATTTCCTCAGTGCTGGGATTAAACTATTACTAGAGAGAAACAGATGTATCTTTTGTGATTCCAATTCTAATAGCTGTATTCAAGATTAATTGACTTTGATAAACTGCTCATGTGTGAATTGTACCACTTGGTATTGAGTTTGGGTGTCCCTATGGAGCTGCCACCACAGTCACTTGAGGTCAGTGAATATATTCAGTGCCCCAAAGTTCCTTCCATGTTGTTTCTCAACCCTTCTGTTTCTAACCAGCACTGATATGCACTACTTGCATTTTTGCTGTTAAGCATTTTCTAGAGTCTTCCAGAAGTGGAATCACACGGTGTGTATTCTTTGGGTAGACAGGCTTCTTTTAGCAAATTAATTTGAGATTTATTTATTTTGTAATTGCTGCCAATAGTTCACTTCTTTGCATCACAGAAATATACCACAGCTGTTTTATTGATTCACTTGTTAATTTGGCTTCCCGTTTTTACTATTACAAATAAAGGTTCTATAAACATTCATGTTGGTTTGTGTGTAGACACTCTTTAGTGATTTTAATTTCATCCTTTGCCTAAAGCTGGAGTACTACAAGCAAGGGAAGACAGAAGAGTTTGTGAAGCTGCTGGAGGCAGCACGGATAGATGGCAATTTGGACTATAGAGATCATGAGAAAGACCAGATGACTTGCTTGGATACATTGGCAGCCTACTATGTACAACAGGCTCGGAAAGAAAAGAACAAAGACAACAAGAAGGACCTTATTACGCAGGCCACTTTGTTGTATACAATGGCTGATAAAATTATTATGTATGATCAGGTAAATCAAATTTGTTGTGATTTACGAGAGCACAGAATACCACATGAAAGCAAAATATGTGTATAGCAGATTCTTTGTGAAAGAGGTTTTACTAAAATAATTGGTACAGTCAAAAAAGAAGAATTTATTGAAATTACAATTGCAGTAGTCCTTAGACTGTTATATTTGGGCAAATTTAGTGTATATGTACATGCTGAGTCCATAATCCCAGTATCTCGGGTGAATTTCAAGCAGTTTTAAGGATTGTGACCTTTGTCTTGTTGCTGTCTTAGGTACAGATTTGCATTTCAGAGTAAGCTTCTCATTTGTACTTAGAGATTCTTACTGGTAGCCAGCTACTCTGGTCACTTACAGAGAAATGCTGAGCTTCCACCCTCTGTGGCTGGTAAATTGTCTCTAGTCTTAGTAAAGTCTGTACATTACAGAACCACTTGTTGGGAAGAGCCTGCTTCTGCCTGCTCGAGGGTGACAAAATGGATCAAGCTGATGCACAGTTTCATTTTGTACTTAACCAGTCTCCAAACAATATTCCAGCCCTTCTTGGTGAGTAATCTTCATCAGGGACCTTAGGTCATTGACTGGGAGCTTCTGTATGGGGGGGTGTATAAATATATATTATAGTATGTATAAATATAATGAGCTAGTATGTATGTATATGTCTGTATAGAGAGTCCTGGCTAGTTTTTTCTCCATTTGACCCAAGCTAGAGTGAAGTGGGAAAAGGAACCTCTATTAGATTACCTGTAGGCAAGTCTATAGAGCATTTTCTTGATTGATAATTGATAGAGGAGGGTCTAACTATTGGAACAGTGCCACCCTTGGGGAGACAGTTTTGGGTTGGACAAAAAAAGCAGGCTGAGCAAGTCAGAAGGAGCAAGCCAGGAAGCAGCACTTCTCCCTGGCCTCCGCTTCAGTTTCTGCCTCCAGGCCCCTGCCCGAGTCCCTTCCCTGACTTTGCCTGCATGATGGGCTAAACTGGAAGCTAAAATATGCCCTTTCCTCCCCAGTTGCTATGGTCCCGGTCTTATCACAGCAGTCAGAGGCAAAGTGGAATAAGTTGTTTGCTTCTAAAGAGTCAACAAATAATCTCTTCATAGAATAATTATAAAGTAGTTATATTGTTATTTTACGTAAAGACTTTTAGGACTAAAATATTGCATTACCTATAGAAAACACATTTTTAATATGATAATTTACTATTTTCAAGTATTTCTTACCGAGATATAAATTAGTGTAAAACATAATAATTTTGTGTTCTTTAACCAACAATGTTGTTTCTTTAAATAACCACAGGGAAAGCTTGTATTTCCTTCAACAAGAAGGATTACAGAGGAGCTCTTGCTTACTATAAAAAAGCATTGCGCACTAACCCAGGATGTCCAGGTGGGGGAATTTTAATTCTAAGCTGTTTATGATCCAACTTAAATGTTGAAAATTGGTTATAAAAAGATACTTTAGGAGTAATGAAATGACAGGATCAGAGTTATTTTGTTCTGGGGTTGGGGAAATGGTTCAGTGGATAAAGTGCGAGGCCTGGAATTTGGATCCCCTGTTCTTATTGAAAAGTCAGGCAAGTGTGGTAGCCATCTGTAATCCCAGCACTTAGAAGGCAGAGATGGGATGCTGACACAGCCAGCTAGCTACACTCACCAGAATTAGTGAGCTCTGGTTTGGTTGAGAGCTCTGCATGGATAAATTAGGTGGAGAAGGAGGGAGGAAGACACCCAATATCAGCCTTGCCCCACTGCTGCCTGCCTCCAACATTATTTTTCCTTGGTGTTTATTTGATTTAAAACCTGAATGGTAGATCGTACTATTTTTTTTGATCTGTGCTACTTTTCTTCCCAAATATCTTTCATTTAGTATATTTTTGTCATGTATCAACTATATGCCAGGCACTGTTCTGTGCAGAGAATGCAGCAATGAACCAAAAGATAAAAGTTTCTACCCACTCATACAATTCACCTTCCAGTGAATTAGATAAGAAAAACAGAGACTATGAAAGGTTGGGAACTTGAAGCAAAATGGGGCTATGAAAAGCATTGAGAGTTACTTACAAAGGGTGGCCAGCAAAATTTATCAGGGATATAAAGTGCTAGAATAACCAAGGGTCATGCAGACATATGGGAGAGTATCGTCCTGGAAAAAACACAGCGGGTACAAAGGTCCGCAGAAAACTGCTTGGCAAGTTTTCGAAGTACCATGGAGGCCAGTGTATCCAGAACGAAAACGGATGGAAAGTCATAAGGAATGAGATTCAAGATACTTCCCAGTGCTTTCCATGTTGAACATCTGAGGTCATAGTAGATACTTCAAGCTTTTGACGGGAATGGGAACCCTTGGAGGGCTTTGGGCAGAAGAAAGTGATCTGACTTGTGCTTAAGAGTACCGTTGAAGGGCTGGAGAGAGGGCTCAGCAGTTAGGAGCACTGGCTGCTCTTCCAGAGAACTAAATTCTCTACACCCAAATGGCAGCTTAAAACTGTCTGTAATTTCAGTTCCAGGGGACCTGACTCCCTGACACATACATACAGATAAAATACCAGTGCACATAAAATTTTAAGAAAAGAGTACCATTGAGCTAGTCTAGAGTAGGAGGTAAGGGCAGAGGCACATGAACTGGGAGAAAGTTCTTCCAAGCATGCAGGTAACAGACCATTAAAGTTCACAACTGAGGAGATAACAGTATGTGGAACATGTGGTCATGGTCTAGTATTTTGGAAGGAGAGCCAATGTGATGTATGAAGCAAAAAGAGCAAGAATCAAAAGCTGAACAAATTTTAAGAGTGGAGCTACATTTTACTACATTTGGAAAACAGTCCAAGAGAAACTTGTTTAGACATGAAAAGATTAAATACCTATCTGAGGTACTAAAGGGAACACTTTTATCTTGGAGTTCATGGAAGAAGTCTATGATGAACAGATTAACTTGAAAACCAATGTATTCATGGTACAAAAGCCAGGAGTGCTTGAAGACAGGATGGAAGTAAGCGTAGACAGGACTGTGCCCTGGGACACTCTAGAGCAGGGCTTCTCAACCTCCCTACTGCTGCCGCCCTGTAATGCAGTTCCTCATGCTGTGCTGTCCCCCAGCCATAATGTTATTTTTGTTGCTACTTCATAACTAATTTTGCTACTGTTATGAATTGTAATATAAATATCTGTGTTTTCTGATGGTCTTCAGTGACCCCTATGAAAGGGTCAGTCAGAACCCACAGGTTGAGAACAGCTGCTCTAAAGTATAAAGGTTAGGGAAATGGAAGATTTCCCTAATGCAGCCCAAGGAGTAGTTAGAGATAAGGGGGAAAAAAAACTCTTAAGTATTGTCCTTGAAGCCAAATGTGAAACATTTTGCAAGGATTGTAGACTGTCTCATTGTATGGTTAGGCCACTGAAACGGACAAATTGATGAGCAGAATGCAAATCACTAGTGACCATGATTGGGTAATTTTACTGGAATGGTGGGCATAACACCTCACTAGAGTGGATGCCAGAGGAAACAGAAGAGCGGGATTAGAGGCAGCACCGTGTTTTATCAGTTGAGGAGTCTGTTTGGAAGAACAGCAATGGGCTGGCAGCCAGAAAGGAAATGGAATCAAGAGAATTTTCTGTAAGACGGTAGAATGTTTGAATATGGCTGAGAATGGTCCAGAGAAGAAAATATTACAGTGCAGGAAAAATGAGGGATGGTACTGTCATGGTGTCTTCAAATAGATGAGAAAGGATCCCATGACCACTGGAGTGTAGCCTTAGGGAGGACATGTTTGTGCTCTGCTGTGACCTTGAAATGAGGTAGATTCTGTGAGCATAGCTCAAAAGTGAATGGTACCAGCTCTGTGTACTCAGACATAGACTGAAGGTCCTGACAAGGGCTTTGTTCTCTATCTAAATAGTAGGGTTATTCATGCATGCACTAGAGTGTATGCACTCAAATTTGTGTGTATACACACACATATACATAATAATTTTTAAGTAGAAATGGAGCCAGTGGTGGTGGTTTACTGCAGCAGGTGCTATAAGATAAGAAAAGTGCCATTATTATAGATACTCTTTTGTATAGTGAGAGAGGTACCCATAAGAGGGGAAAAGGATTAGAATGATACAGTCTAACTACTAATGAAACCAAGTTTGTGGTAGGCCAACAGGTCTTAAAAGAGTCCAGACACTGGAAATTGAACTCTTAAAGTATCCTAGATTGACAGGACAAATGACTTGATTTTATTTATTTTTTAGCTGAAGTTCGTTTAGGAATGGGCCATTGCTTTGTCAAACTTAACAAACTGGAAAAAGCTCGACTAGCATTCAGCAGAGCCCTGGAACTCAACTCTAAGTGTGTGGGAGCACTGGTTGGACTGGCTGTTCTAGAACTCAATAATAAAGAGGTATGGGAAGAAAGACGACCTCTAGCTTTAGGTTATCAGGCCTGCTGCCCCTTATCTAGGGCTCCTAGAACAAGTTATGCTTTAGAGACCTAGATCCTAGGTTATAGATAGGAAATGTGATGCCTGGGCTACAGGCACTATCCCAAAAGCAAACCTATTTCTGTGGTATAGCATATGAAGATAGCCTCACAACTTAGGTAAGATGCACCTGCCATCTGCTTTAAGACCAGCACATATACTACACACACCCGTCAAAAATGGCTTTACAACTTCCAAAGTTTAGAATCTCAGATGAGATATTGTAGGCCCATAGATAAGTCTAATGTGTATCTGACAAAGTAACAAATCCACACCCCACTGACTTAAACATTAACACTTTCATAGTTCACTAAACAAAGTGTCTCAGATCTTACACTTGACACCACAACGTTAGCAGATTCGGTGATTTTCAATAACTTTATCTTGATCCCTCCTTAATGTGTGACTTTTCCCTGTATCTGTCACCTTACAGTCATTAGATGGTTGCTGCTTGTTCCATTAGTCTTACAGAAAGGAAGGAAGCAGGAGGCTTTCCTTAGGGCTTTCCCTCAGAAGTTCCAGCTACTATGTAAAGGCAGTTCCTGTCCTGCTTCTGTATTTAATTGTCCAAAAGGTTGCTGGGTAAATAAAAGGGGGGAGGGGAGATTGGCTCAGAGGTTAAGAACACTGACTGCTCTTCCAGAAGTCCTGAGTTCAATTCCCAGCTCACCACCATCTGTAATAAGATCTGGTGCCCTCATGCGCGGATACATGCAGGCAGAACGCTGTATACATAATACATAAATAAATCTTCAAAAGGTTGCCAGGGCTTCTCTGTGTCAACATTGTTGACACTTGAGCCTTGAGTTGTCTTTGAGTAACTGTTCTCTTTACTGAATGTTTACCAGCCTCTCTGGCCTTTACCATTAAATGCTGGTACCATCTCCATAGTAGTAATGACAAAACCTGACATTTTCCCAGTGAGAATTTCTTCCTTAGGCCAATCTCTAGAGGAGAATAGTTTATCTTGACTAAGTTACTAAATCATGATTTGCCCCCTTGGATTGGAAAAAAGGAAGAGAACTTGCAGGAATCAAAATGTCTCACAGACTACAAAAATCTGTTCTGAGACCAGGCATGATGAGGCATGGTTTTAATCCTACCACTCAGGAGACAAATGTAGGCAGATCTGTGCCAATTTTGGTCTACATAGAGGGCTCCAGGCCAGCATACATGGTAAGACCATGTGTTAGAAAGAAAGAAGGAGGAAGGAAGCTGTGTTCCTTTAGCAAGGTAAAATGGCTGCCACACCAAGAAGGCAGCTGGACTAATAAGTAGACAACCTCAAGCAAGAACTGAATAAGATAAGGAAAGTGACACACAGCCTATATACACACTGTCTTAGGGTTTTACTGTTGTGAGCAGACACCATGACCAAGGCAACTCTTACAAGGACAACATTTAATTGGAGCTGGCTTACAGGTTCAGAGGTCCATTATCATCAAGGTGGGGAGCATGGCAGCATCCAGGCAGGCATGGTTCATCTTCATCTGAAGGCTGCTAGCAGAATACTTCCAGGCAGCTAGGATGAGGGTCTTAAAGCCCACGCCTACAGTGACACACCTATTCTAACAAGGCCACACCTCCAAATAGTGCCACTCTCTGGGCTAAGCATATCAAACCATGATACACACAAAATCAAATTCTGAGATTAAAATGGGAATTTCATTACAAATGAATATTAAAAAATCTCACCCACATTGTATCTTACAGCTGTCTATAACTGCAACTCCAGAGATGCTTTCTTCTGGTCTCCACAGTCACTGTACACACTGTATACATATATACAGGCAAAAAACTCATACATATCAATAAAAATAAGTCTTAGAAATATGTTTTCTATTCTTTGTTCTCAGAGTCAGCATAAGTTATTAAGACTGGTACCAAATATACTTTTGTTAAGAAAACTATATTGTAACAAATTGGTATTTCCTTATTTGGAACTTTACGTCGTTTATGAAGAATAGCAACCTGTCTTACGGTGTTGAACTATAGATATAGGAGCTTATTTCTGGACAGTACTAATTAATTAATGTTTTTCACTCCACTGTGTTACATTGTTTTCTTTTAGGCTGATTCCATCAAAAATGGTGTGCAGCTTCTTTCCAGAGCCTATACTATTGATCCTAGCAACCCTATGGTACTGAACCATTTGGCAAACCACTTTTTCTTCAAGAAGGTGAAAATATTTTTATTTATTTATTTATTTTGAAATCTGTTTTTTTTTTTAAATATAGTCAGTACCTGATTTTTGTTTAACTTGGGAAAAAATTTGAAAATGTCATTTGCTTTTGTTTTACTCCCAAATTAGAGCTTGTATTAGTTGCCTGAGAATGAACACATTCATTCATTCATTCATTCATTCACTAACTCGATATGCATTGGCTCTTTGCACTGTGTGCAGCCTGGGATGGGAGATAAGACTGCTGTCTTCACTCAAGCAAAGGCCTTTGCGCACACAGAGAAATGAGCAAGTGATAAGTAGTGAGGGGGAAGTCACCACAGTGCAGAAGCTGTTAAACCTGTATTAAACTCGGTGTCACTAGGTAGTTGGAAGAGGATAGGCATGGGCTGGAGAAAGCCTCAGCCTTTGGAGAAGTCAGGACATAGCATGCAGCAGACTACAACAGGTGCTGTGTTAGGCCCAGTTAGGAAGCACTTGCTTCACGGAATTTGACTGTAGGTGTACAGGTATCAGTCAATGGTGTTTCTGTTTATTTCCACATGTTGATCTTGCCTGTTAATTCCACCATTTTTATGGATGGTATTTTAGATTTCTTAACATACCAAATCCAAGGTACCATTGATAAACTTTTTCATTTTTAAAGTTCTTATTAGCATATATTAATCATACATAATGAGTTGTACTGTGACATTTTCATATAGATATATAATAAACCTTGATCATATCCCTCCATTTTCCTTTCATCCCCTCTTTTGCTGATCCTTTTCTCTTTCCAATTAGTCTCTCTGCTTTTTGGACTTTTTTCACTAATTTATTTATTCACTTTATATCCCAATCTGTCTCTGACTCTGTTGCCTGCCGTTGGATCCCCTTCCCCTAACTGGACTGCCTGGTTGGGTCTCAGTGGGAAAGGATGTGCTTTTTTATCTTACTTGGTGACCCAGTGGGTCTAATTAGGATTGCTTGTAGCCCCTTGGGTGAGGGGTTGTTTATAAGCCTATGGGCAGCTTACCAGAGGCTACACTGCTAAAGAAAGTGTCTCTCTTACCCACCAATGACAGTTTTTATACAGTAAACAGGAAAGTTTAATCTGCCTTATTAGAACCAGGGACTAAATTGTACTATAAACTTTAAAATACTTGAGTAACAGTTTAGGTAAAGGTTGACAGAGATTATCGGCCTTACTAATATGAGCTACTGTGTTGTCCCTGTTGTTACTCATATGTGCTCAGGGCTTACTAAATTCAAGCACTGTTAAAGTGCATGCCCAGTACTCACTTCTGTTATGCTCACATGTAACCTGGGAGGTAAGTAGGCTGATCCTTCTCCCCTTTCTTTCTTGAGTGTGTGTGTGTGTGTGTGTGTGTGTACATATGAATACACAGTTGTGTGAGTTGTGTGGAGGCATGAGGTCAGTGTCAGGTTTCTTAATCACCCTTTACCTCTTTTTTAAAAGAAGGTTTTATTTTTATTTTTTGTGTTTCTGAGTGTTTTGCCTGCATGTGTGTATGTGCACCACATGGTGTCTAATGCCCCAGGAGATTAGAAGAGAGCATTGGATCCCCTAGAACTGGAGTTACAGAAGATTGTGGGCCACCATATAGGTGCTGGGAACCGAACCTGGGTCTTCTGCAGGAGTAGCAGCTCTTGACTGCTGTGTCATTTCTTTAATCCCTCTCACCTAATTTTTTGAGGTGGCTCTCACTGACTGTAGAACTCATTGATTCAGTTGAACTGGGTGGCCTTTGAGCTCTCCCTTTCTCTGCCTTCCAGCGCTAAGCTTACAGATGCATGGCCACTTTTGCATGAGTGCTAGGCATCTGCACACAAGTCCCTATGACTGGATAGCTCTTTCCAACTGAGCTGTCTGTCCAGCCTGTGCCCATTTTCTTGATGAGTAAATCGAGGCAGAGTTATAGCTTAGAGCTTGATGCTGCACCATTCTTGGTTGCTGCTTTACTTGTTGCAGTTATGATTATTGCATAGTGATTATTCATTAAGGTTATAACTGTCACAGTGCCAGAGTTCAACTGTTTAGGGAGAAGATGAAAATATACCATACAGCTAAATGAAATGTTACCAATTAAAGTGAATTACTATTTATGCAGCCTTCCGACATCACTCAACTGTATTTTCTGGTATCAAATTCAGGATTATAGTAAAGTGCAGCACCTGGCCCTCCATGCGTTCCACAACACCGAGGTGGAGGCTATGCAAGCAGAGAGCTGTTACCAGCTGGCTCGGTCCTTCCATGTTCAGGTGAGACCATTATCACCTCCTAAGTAGTGCTTTTACTCACAGGGTTTCAGGCTTCTGACAACACTGACGTGTTGTTGGTCTTGTTTTATTCTCATTTCTCAGGAAGATTATGACCAAGCCTTTCAGTACTACTACCAAGCCACACAGTTTGCTTCATCTTCCTTTGTCCTACCATTTTTTGGTTTGGGACAAATGTATATTTATCGAGGTGACAAAGAGAATGCATCTCAGTGCTTTGAGAAAGTCTTGAAAGCTTATCCAAACAATTATGAAACTATGAAAATTCTTGGCTCTCTCTATGCTGCTTCAGAAGATCAGGAGAAACGAGACATCGCCAAGGTGTGTTCTAAATCTTAGGTACCCTGAGACTCCAGCTGTGTCTAGTACAGCTGTGAGCAGTGCGTGATTAGCTGAGTGCCAAACCTTTAGCTTCTTAAGCAGGTTACGGTAGCCATGTTTATTGTTGTCGTTGTTTATTTTGACAGTGTTATTTTAATGATCTCATTTATCCCAGGGCCATTTGAAGAAGGTCACAGAACAGTATCCTGATGATGTAGAAGCTTGGATTGAGTTGGCCCAGATCTTAGAACAGACTGACATACAGGTATTAATGTCTGCTCTTCATATCCTAAACGATGTGTTTTAATAAGCTGGTGTAGCGTTTCTCTTTGATCTGTGAGTGAATCTTACTCTGTCCACTGTAAAAATGCAGGGTGCTCTTTCAGCCTATGGAACAGCCACACGCATTCTGCAGGAGAAGGTGCAGGCCGATGTCCCTCCTGAGATTTTGAATAATGTTGGGGCCCTCCATTTTAGACTTGGAAACCTAGGTGAAGCAAAGGTGAGGAAACAGAAACCTTCCTTTTGTCTATGCTTGACAAGCTGCAGGCACTTGCTCAGCTGTATCCAATAACAGTGCCTTTTCTTCCTCCCAGAAATACTTCCTGGCCTCTCTGGACCGCGCAAAGGCAGAGGCCGAGCACGATGAACACTATTACAATGCCATCTCGGTGACCACCTCCTACAATTTAGCCAGGCTCTACGAGGCCATGTGTGAATTTCACGAAGCAGAGAAACTGTACAAAAACATTTTGCGAGAGCATCCTAACTATGTTGATTGTAAGGATTTTAGGCTTGTGTGTGTGTGTGTGTGTCAGAGAGAGAGAGAGAGAGAGATTGATTCCTAAAGTCCCATAATAACAGCAAAAACCTATTTAGGAAAAAAAAACTCTTTGTTAAAGATGCAGCCTGGGTGGTAGCACTCATCTGTAATCCTAGTACTTGAGGGGTAGAGGCAGAATGGATCAGAGTTAAGGCCAGCCTCCCTACCTAGGAGGTTTGAGGTCACCCTAGCTGTATGTGAGGCCCTGTCTCAGAAACTGAAATAAGGTGCTGAGGAGATGGCTCAGCAGTTAAGAGCACTGGCCGTTCTTCCAGAGGATCCAGGTTCAATTCCCAGCACCCACATAGCAGCTCACAACTGGCTATAACTCCAGTTCCAAGGGACCTGACTCCCTCACACAGACATACATGCAGACAAAACAGCAAGACACATTTTTTTAAAAAAGTAAATGAAATAAAACTAAAATCGCAGTTTCATTTACTTATGCTGGAAAATACAAGGATCAACAAAAGTTGTGTTCAGCAGCAGTGAGTCAGCTGCTCCCTGGCAAGCTTTACTAGTGGGTGTAGTCTGTAAGCACTCTTCCTCGACTAGTGTTTTTGTTTTCTTGAAACAAGTATTACTAAAATAACCTAGTTTGAGTTTTTACAACCGAGGCACTGTAAATGATTGGCATTTTAAAATTAATTTATGCTCTGTAGCAGTTCCTTCTCTCTCAGGGTTTCACTCTCTGTAGTTTCATTTGCCTATCCTCAACTCTGCTCTCAAAGTATTATATGAAAAATTCTATACATAATTCCTAAATTTCAAATTGTGGACCATCCTGAGTGTGGTGATGAGACCTCATGCTTCTCCACTCCACCAAGCCCAGGCTGTGAGTTATCCCAGGACTGTCGGTGGATGAGTAGTCATTTCAGAGAGCAGCTTGACTGCAGGGTATCAGTATTTGTGTACAGTGATCTTTATTGTATTTTATAGTGATCCCAGCCCTCCAGAGGCAAAAGCAGGGCCAGCCTGGTCTACAGAGTGAGTTACATACAGGCCAGCCAAAGCTCAAACATAGTAAGACCCTGTCTCAAAATAGAAAGGTTGACCTAGTGACTCAGTTTCTCTCTTTCCTAGCTAGAGTGATGTCTCCATGGGAGGGGCTTTTCTCTTCTATCTGAAAGTATTAACAAAAGTCAGCTGTTCCAAGCGCCAGTCTTCAATGTTAGGACCCTTTAGATGTGAGATTGTGAAGATGAATTAAATGTGCACTTTCAGGCTATCTGCGCCTAGGAGCCATGGCCAGAGATAAAGGAAACTTCTATGAAGCTTCAGATTGGTTTAAGGAAGCCCTTCAGATCAATCAGGTTAGTGGTGTTGACTTGGTTTCGGAAATTTTCTTCTTTTACCTTTCAAAATCAGCCTGTCCATTTAATGGCTATGATGTTTCCCGTAACCATAGCGTCTCTGGGTTTAGTGGCTTGTTTTGTCTTTGTCTCACTTATTAAAGACTTTAAAGAGTATAATAGTTTGTATGACGAGTCATCTCATAATCAGAATCTTTTCTTTAAATATATAAAACTATTTCCCTTCTATTTTTCTCTTCTTTGTCTGCATCCTGACCCCTGTTCTCAGCCCTGTAGCCTGCCGAAAACAGCTTCCAGAGTCAGTGTCTTAGCATTTGTAGCTTGACTGCGCATTGAAAGACAGGTTTACAAGTTGTTAGTTGCTCTTCCTGATGGGCAGTACACTGTTGTTACTTCATTCCATTCTGTTGCACTTTGTGTGCTGATACAGACACCGCGTTGATTGATCTTGCAGCTCACTAACAGGTCTCAACTCTCAGGCTGAAAACCACCATGGTGTTGTAGCTGTAAACCTCTTCAGCTGTTGGCCATTTGGGGAAAGATGATTTCTCAGATCCCAGATTGCAAAATTTACTTCTTTATATGCACATAGGATCACCCAGATGCCTGGTCTTTGATTGGTAACCTCCATCTGGCAAAGCAAGAGTGGGGCCCAGGTCAGAAGAAGTTTGAGAGGATATTAAAGCAGCCAGCCACACAGAGTGACACCTACTCTATGCTGGCTCTTGGCAATGTGTGGCTCCAGACTTTGCATCAGCCAACCCGAGACCGAGAAAAGGTAATCTCCTGTCTCCTTCAGCAAGATTGGTGTCTGTATCCTTGTTGAATTTTTCAATAATTCTTCTTTCCTATAGGAAAAGCGCCATCAAGACCGTGCCCTGGCCATCTACAAACAAGTCCTCAGAAATGATGCCAAGAACCTGTATGCTGCCAATGGCATAGGTGACTAGGAGCCTTGGGTCCATAACAATTAGTGAAGTTAATATTTTGGCGGTGTTGGTAGATGTGGTTTTCCTGTCCAGTGCAGCGTTTAGTATTGGACTTTGAGTTGTTAGAGCAACAGTCAGGCCTTTCTCACTGTCAGCCTTTGTGTAACTTTAGGAGCTGTCTTGGCCCACAAAGGATACTTCCGTGAAGCTCGTGATGTATTCGCCCAAGTGAGAGAAGCAACAGCAGATATCAGTGATGTGTGGCTGAACCTAGCACATATCTATGTGGAGCAGAAGCAGTATATCAGCGCCGTTCAGATGGTAACATCTTTGCCTCTCCAGATATTTGCATGTCATGTGGAGCCATTGTTTCCTTAACCTTTCTGGTCCCATCATGGACATTCATGTCATCTCCTCTGATACTGTCTGTTCAGAAATGTATAACCATGTAATGACAAGACCAGGTAGATATGAGTCCCAGATCCACGAATTCTTGCCACAGGCAGAGAAGATCCTCTTTGACTTATTTCTCTATCAAGTGGAGGTCTCTTAACCTCAGAAAATTTTGAGAGGATCCAGAACTGGGCACTAACCTGCAGAACAAGTATCTACTAAACGGAAGGTTTGGTATTTATTCCTTTAGTTTCTGAAGTGAGCCATGTTTCAGTAATGTTAAGTGATGTTGTTGGTGTTGAGTTTCTGTATTGCCCTGACCGTAAGTACCTGTCCTCCCACACCAGCCTCCCAAGTAGCTAGGATTACAGTCATATGAAGCCCTTATTTTAAATGGCTTATCTTAAAATTTTATTTTTCCTTACATGTGTGTCTGTGTTGTGTGAAAGCATGCCATGTGGATTAGGGTGCTTCAGGAGGCCAAAGAAGGCTATTGGAGCTGGAATTCAGGCTGTTGCCAATCACCTGACCATGGGTGGTGGGAGCCAAACTTAAGTCCTTTAAGAGCAGGAAGTAGTCTTCATCACTGAACTATTTATCCTGCCCCACTGTTTATCTTTTAAGACAAAAGAAATACAAAATGAACAACAACAAAAAAAAAGACAAAAATGGAAACAAGGCTTGTACCTGTAGATTCTGTTAGTTTCTCATGTTTGCTGAGCGCTTCAGTGTAAGGAAAACTTATACTTACTGTTTTCAGGACACTAAGATAACAACTCTTGGTGTCTGTGGGTAGAATATGGTCAGAAAAAAAAGAGGCTTCTGAACAAAGAAGGTAAGAGTAATTAGTCCAGGCTTCGGGAACTAAACTGATCAAAGGGACTTGCAGAACTCAGATTGAATGCACGACCCAGAGGTTGTGTTCTTGGAGATAAGCCATCCCAATCTGCAGAATAGCAGCACTACCTTCTAAAAATGCAAATTAGCCATTAGGGATAGTCCAGGAAATTACCTTGTCAGTTACCTATAACAGGATGTGTAAATGCTTGTGGTCAAAAAATGTTGTTTATATAAAAATTAACTCTGGGGGCTATGTGTAGAAGTGCTTGCTGCATAGTCATGAGGACTAAGTTCAGATTCCTAGTACCCATGAGTCTTAGTCAGGGTTTCTATTCCTGCATAAACATCATGACCAAGAAGCAAGTTGGGGAGGAAAGGGTTTATTCAGCTTACACTTCCACACTGCTATTCATCACCAGAGGAAATCAGGACTGGAACTCAAACAGATCAGGAATCGGGAGCTGATGTAGAGGCCATGGAGGGATGTTCCTTACTGGCTTGCTTGCTTCTCCTGGCTTGCTCAGCTTGCTCTCTTATAGAACCCAAGACTACCAGCCCACAGATGGTACCACCCACAAGGGGCCCTACCCCCTTGATCACTATTTGAGAAAATGCTTTACAGCTGGATCTCATGGAGGCATTTTCTCATCTGAAGCTTCTTTCTCTGTGATAACTCCAGCCTGTGTCAAGTTGACACACAAAACACAATTGACCCCTTGTCAACTTGACACACAAATACATCACTATTAAGCCTCAAACCTTGCTTTCTTATTCATCCCCAAGATCTAATTAACTTTAAAAGTCCCACAGTCTTTGCAAATTCTTACTATTAAAATTTCAATCCCTTTAAAGATATCCAATCTCTTAAAATTCAAAGTCTTTTTTACCATCACAAGCCTCTTAACTGTGGGCTCCACTAAAATACCTTCTTCCTTCAGGAGGGAAAATATATCAGGGCACAGTCACAATCAAAATCAAAATCAAACTCCAATGGTCCAGTGTCTGGGATCTACTCATGATCTTCTGGATTCCTCCAAGGGCTTGAGACACTTCTCCAGCTCTGCCCTTTGTAGCACACACCTTGTCTTCTAGGCTCCAGATGCCTGTACTCCACTGCTGCTGCTGTTCTTGGTGGTCAGCTCATGGTACTGGCATCTCCAAAACACTTCTGTCTTCCGCTGCAACTAGGCTTCACCAATAGCCTCTTATAGGCTCTCTGCATGGTGCCAAGCCTCACCTCCTTTGCATGACCCCTTCAGTCCTGGGCTGTCAATTGCAACTGAGGCTGCACCTTCACCAATGGCCTTCCATGGCCTCTCACACTGCTAAGCCTCAGCTGCTCTTCATGACCCCTTTATGCCTTCAAAACCAGTACCACCTTAGTGACTCTTACGCATTACCAAGTCCAGCCACAGCACAAGGTACAACCTTGGCTATCTCTGGAACGCAGCCTCTGTGCTCTCAGAAAACACTTCCCAGAAGATTTCACCTCAATGATGATGCTAGTCTCTTCTTAATCACCGCTAATATCTTAGCTCCAGCTAACCAGCATCAATAGTCCCAGTAATGCAAAGTTTTGGCTTTGGTAGTTCAGATGTCTTGTTAATCATAGCTGATTCTTTCAGTCCCAGCTAACCAAAACCACAGAATCTTAAATCAAACTAGCAATGGCCCTGATAAAGAGTCTTTAATCTTCCCTCTGAAATTTCACAAGCCAGGCCTCCATCTTCTGCACTGTTCTCAACATTATCTTCCAAGCTCCTACACAACATCCCACAGAGCTCTTAACACTGAATGGCTCTTCTAGCCGAAGGTTCCAAAGTCCTTCCACAGTCCTCCCCAAAACATGGTCAGGTTGTCACAGGAATACCCCACTATGCTGGTACCAATTTGTCTTAGTCAGGGTTTCTATTCCTGTGCAAACATCATGACCAAGAAACAAGTCGGGGAGGAAAGGGTTTATTCAGCTTACACTTCCACACTACTGTTCATCACCAAAGGAAGTCAGGACTGGAACTCAAGCAGGTTAGGAAGCAGGAGCTGATGCAGAGGCCATGTAGGGATGTTTCTGACTGGCTTGTTTCTCCTGGCTTGCTCCTCTCATGGAGGAATTTTCTCAACTGAAGCTCCTTTCTCTGATAACTCCAGCCTGTGTCAGGTTGACACACAAAACCAGCCAGTACACCATGTAAAATGTGTTCATTTTCTTAGTGCTGTCAGGAATAGAGGCAGGAGAATCACTGGGGTAGGGGCTGTGAGGGTGGAGGGGTGACAGGCTCCAGGTGAGAATCTTGTCCATGAGATAAGGCAGCAAATGACAGATCAAGACACCTGATATCATCTTCTAGTCCCTTAATCTACCCCTCCCTTCCCACAGGTGAGATACACATCACACACACTATAGTAAAGAGGTGAAAAAAATTAATTCAGATGCTCATTTGTTAGTCTGACCAACACATTAACTGAAGTGTGAGAGTTGTATGCTCATTGACACTGGTCTCACAGATCCTAAAGGAAGATGTTAAGAGAGGGTCCAGGAGTGTGACTTGTCATGGTGGCCATGGTGAATTGATTCTGGATAGTGTCCTAAAGATAGGAGAAAGGGGTTTCTGAGCTAAAGTTGAGGCAGGCAGGCAGACTTAAATCTCTTTACCTTCCATTCAGCACTGGTCCAAATTCCAAGTCAAAGAAATATTTTGAGCCTAGTTTTTCTGTGATCAGATTTTTATGTTGTAAATATGTAAACTGACTAATGTCAGAAGTCAACTCCAGTATTAATCTCTCAAATTAGCCAGAATGGAGTGTCTTTTCAGAGCTTTAAAATTGCTTTGAGATCCTGACACAGCATGAGAATACCTCCCTGCTGCGTTCGTTCATTGGTTCGTTTGTTTTTGAAAGAGTTTCTTTTTAACAACTCTGGCTGTCTTGGAACTTGATCTGTAACAAAAGCTGTCTGGAACTCAAGCGATTGGCTTGCCTCTGCCTCGACAGTGCTGAGATTAAGAGAATGTGCCACCATTTCCCAGCTCTGCTGTGTTTCTAACTAACATTTCCTTTTTGTAGTATGAGAACTGCCTCAGAAAGTTCTATAAGCACCAAAACACTGAAGTTGTGCTCTACCTGGCCCGGGCCCTCTTCAAGTGCGGCAAGTTGCAGGAGTGCAAGCAGACTCTGCTAAAGGTAAAGGACTGTGTCCACCTACTACCCCTCAACAGCTGCCTGGCTTTTACTTGTTAAAAACCTTCAATGGCATTCAGTCATGCGTGCATTGCTTTCTGTTTACAGGCCAGACACGTGGCACCCAGTGACACAGTTCTGATGTTTAATGTGGCCTTGGTCTTGCAAAGATTAGCTACCTCTGTCCTGAAGGATGAAAAAAGTAATCTGAAGGAAGTCCTTAATGCTGTGAAAGAACTGGAGCTTGCACACAGGTAAGAATTTTGAAGAAAAAGGGCTTTATAATGGTTTGTTTCCTTCAAACTGTCTCAGAAGATTAAAAAAAAAAAACATTAGGGGAAAGCAAGCATTAAAGGTCTAGCACAGTTTAGGTTAAGGTCAAAGCACACAGTTGCCATGTGGTGGCGCCACACTCCAGGCAGAGTCCTGCCACCCTGGACTCTTGAAGCCTGATCCCTAGAGCCGGCTGACTGGCTGTGGGCTCGGAGAGTTTCATTAATCTCTCCGGGGTCCAAGTCAGCCTTTTACACTCATGAGCCATTTCGTCTCCACTGGTGTTGGTTTTGTGTTCTCTTCCAGTGTGTGTTTATGGGATGTTGGTTTTCATCCAGCTAGGATTAAAGATCTTATCACTTACTGCTTAACAGATTTATTTAGCTCAGTTCAAATGTGTTTAACCTTATAGGACTTAGCAGTTCAGTGTGTGGTAAAATGAAAGCTCCCATCCCCGATGGTCAGCTGTGCTTATGTTCATCTCTGTTAATGTTTCTTGCCTCATCTGGTGAAGTGTAAGTGCTCTCAGGACTTCTGCCCCACCCACCATGCTGACACAGTTAGTTAGTAAATTTAATGTTTACTATCTGTTTGTTATGGTTATCTTTTAGCTTACTGACAGTATTAACTATATTTTGTCTTTCTTGAAGAACTTCTGTTTATTAAACAGGGCCTTAATATGAGGATTGAGTGAAATATCTTTTACTTTCTCCTTCCATTTAGATACTTCAGTTACTTGAGTAAAGTTGGAGATAAAATGAGATTTGATTTGGCCCTTGCTGCCTCTGAAGCCAGGTAATGCTCTGTTCACAGAAGGTGGCTTTTGAGGGGAAGTAGGAGCACTGGTGTGGATTAGGAGAGTGTCACCATAACACAGTGGTGGTTTCTGGCCTTCTTGGGGCCACGCATTGCCTCTCCTTAGGGTCCCTCACCCACAACACCTTTTCAGAATTTCAGGAAATTGATGTAGTATACTTAGGTTATGAGAAAGTCCTTTCTCTTTAACTGTTGTTTTTTTGAGGCAGGGTCTTGTTCTGAAGCTAGGCTAGAACTCAGGCTAGATCCTCCTCTCGTGCTGGAAGTATGGGCCTGAGCCCCACTCCCAGCCAAGAAATACTTGGGTGCTTTTCTCACACTATGTCAGTGAATCAAAACAGGAATTCTGAGTTGGGAAAATTAGCACAGTGAGTTTAAGGAAAGCAGGTGCCCCTAACTGCGTTGTTGTGTCTTTGTGTCCGAAATATTAGACAGTGCTCTGACTTACTGAGCCAGGCCCAGTACCATGTGGCCCGGGCACGCAAGCAGGATGAGGAAGAGCGGGAGCTGCGGGCCAAGCAGGAGCAAGAGAAGGAGCTCTTAAGACAGAAGCTTCTCAAGGAGCAGGTACGTTTGCACTAGAGCTGAGGGGCAGAGTGGGCACGCTGTGTGTTAGGAACTAGTCCTCTGTCTACTCTACGATTGTTTTGTTTATTATAAGAACATTTTGATCAGTTCCCACGTACCTCCTCCCCTCATTAGGAAGAGAAACGTCTCAGAGAAAAGGAAGAGCAAAAGAAACTTTTGGAACAGCGGGCCCAGTATGTGGAGAAGACCAAAAATATTCTCATGTTTACTGGCGAGACGGAAGCAACAAAGGAGAAGAAAAGAGGTGGAGGTGGAGGGCGGGTAAGATGTGGCCCACCGTCTGCAGTGACCTCAGAGGTTGCCTTTGAGCTTTCTAAAACGAAGAGCTTAGTTTAGTTGGCTGTGTACTTACTTCTTAGCCTTGACTTCCTTACCACGGGATAGTCTTTTTATCACAGATTGCAATGTCCGGTGTGGGCAGTGGTCCCTGCTTTTTTGGTGGGTGTGGTGCTGTGGTTGAACACGGACTCAACGCGTATGTGCTCTGCAGCTCCTATACTGCCCACCACCTCAGCAAGCCAGGTAGTGCCTGCTCCCACGGTGGTTTGACTTACGTGGTATAAAATGAGCATTCGGTAGAACTGGACTTTGAATCTTGGTCTTCTCCCAAGCTGAGGGATCTGGTATAACATTTGGTGTGTGATGCTGGGTAGCTGCAGAGACCCATACCTCCCAGTCAGCTACCTGATCGTGGGGCAAACAGCCAACGCCTTTCTGCGTTCTGGAAGCTGAGTGGGTTAAATGCGTTTTTAAGTGAGGGTGTGTTTGCCTTGTGCTGACTTCTCAGGAGGTTGATGACTTCTCATGACGGGTATAGAAAGTGTGGGCCCAGCCAAGCCCCTCCTCCACGTGACTTAGTAAAAGCTCTTGTCAGAGAGCCACAGAGCACTATCCGGCCTCCTGCACCCTAACTGTGTTTCACTACCTGCAAGTTGCTGATTGTGGTCTCCTTGGGTCATACAGCGTTCCAAGAAAGGAGGCGAGTTTGATGAGTTTGTCAATGATGACACTGATGACGACCTCCCTATATCCAAAAAGAAGAAGAGAAGGAAGGGCAGTGGCAGTGAACAGGAAGGCGAAGAGGAGGAAGGTGGAGAGAGGAAGAAGAAGAGGAGGAGAAGGTAGCGTCCTCATTACCGTTTAAGCATCTACAGAGGCGAGAGGCCTTTTGCTTTGTTCATAAACACGTCATCTTCCCAAACTGCCTCCCTGCTTTAGCTTGTTTCAGAATCCCGTGTTTAATTTGCATGTATCTCTAAGTTATTCCCTGAAACAGCTAACAGTCACCCTTGTCCCTTTTATCATTGTGTTTCTTGAAATAGGGTTTCTGTATCCCATACTAGCCTTGAATTTACTGTGTATCCCAGGTTGGCCTTAAATTTCACAGAGATCTACTTGTCTCTGCCTCCAGAGCACTGGGATTATTGATGTGCACCACCATGCCCAGTTTTCTTTTCTTGTAATGTATGTTGGACACAGATATGGAGTGGGCAGTCTGGGTGGCAGCTTCATTAACTGTGCATGTGCAGTACCGGCCATCACTGAGCCGTTCCTCTCTGGAATGTGAACGAAGGTTGTGAAAGTGCCCTTTAACCACCCAGTGCCACCTGTCACGGCATCCAGGACACCCCACACTTTCCTGCCTAGGAGGAGTCTTCTTCAGCTATTTTCTCCAGACCCGTCCTTCCTGTCCCTTCCTGTCCTTGAGAAAGAACCTTTGATCCATTCAGACCATCACTTGTGTAGCTGTAATGAGGATCTTGGTAGCAGCTGAGAAGGAAGGAAAAGTAGGGGAAAGATTTAGAGATCTAAAACATAGGCTCCTCACTCAGGCACTGCACCATGTGTAGATGAAGAGGGAGCCACATGGTGATAGGTTAATGGCTGCTGTCATGCAGACCAGTGGCCTGCAACTGTAGACCCTGTGCCCTTGAGTGCATAGTGTAGCTGAGTCAGCATGCATACAGAATGGTACTACTGTGATGGCAGTGTAGCCTCAGACCTGGCAGCTATGACCCTCCTGACAGCCTCTTGGTGTTCACTATTCAAGACCTCCAAAGGGAGAAGAAGGATCTGATGATGATGAAACAGAAAATGGCCCCAAACCAAAGAAGCGCCGTCCACCGAGAGCAGAGAAGAAGAAGGCTGTGAGTTCTAGAGCTATCTTTCTGCCGTGTGTTTGTCTGTCTGTCTGTCTGTCTGTAAGTGTCACAGTAGACTCTTCTACAGCTTCCAGCACAAATGCTTGTTTTCATTGGTGGCTTTTGATTCTGTTACTATAATAAAACCTAATCTAATAAGATGTCCCAATAATATGAGAACCCCAACTAATGGGTTATGCTTGACATTCTCTAGCCCAAGCCAGAACGCCTGCCTCCTTCAATGAAGGGAAAAATAAAATCCAAAGCCATTATATCATCAAGTGATGATTCTTCAGATGAAGATAAACTGAAAATTGCTGATGAAGGGTAAGAACCCCCCCTTGGTAAATTCTAATGGTTGATAAGTCCCAGATTGATAGGGAGTAATAGGGGGTAAGAATCCCAGGGTACATTCTAACTGTGGGAAGCCACAGTGGCTGCTCACCAGCCATCTGGATCCTCTTCTGTGTCTTTATCCTTAGAGGGAAAACAAAATCGGAGACCCGATGACTAGGAGTGGTCAGTGTGCTGTCCTCTCACCAGCTTCAGGCTGGCCTTGTACTCTTGGTGACCCTCCTGCCTCAGACTTGCACTCCATGGCAAGCTGACTTGTAGCTAGAAGAAACCACAACAGACATGCCATTGAGAAGCTTAGCTGATATTTCCTAGATGGCACACTCATTCCTAAGCAGTTGTCATTCTGCTGCCCAACACTAACTGGCTAGCAGGTACTATTAGTAGCCTGGCCCTGGCCTTGTGGAGATGAGGAATTTAGTGTCCATTTCTTCTCCTGCTGGGCTGGAGACAAACCTCTGCCTTCCTTGGTGGACTTAGCTTATCCACCCTGGGCTCATAGCCTTGATGAAGTGACTCCTGACTGTGCGTGCCTCTGGTGCTCACACACCCACCCCTAGACTCCTGGAATAGAGCTTTCTATACCATATTCCCTGCATTCCCTATGACCATTGCTTCTTCATTCAGCCAACATTTATGTCCCTCCTGAGAGACTGGCAGGCGATGAGGATACCCAAACCACCTTGCAGTGGGCTGGACATGTCCACTTCACTCCCATTTGCAGCTCTGGTGAGCACACCCACTCTAGAATTGATGGTGGTAGCTCTGTTCCTGGTAAGAGAAGGGGTGTTTAAGTGCAGTGGAGGAGGAGGAGGAAGAGTCCTGGTGATCAAAGTGGTTGTGTCCCTGGTAAGGCACTGACCTCAGCACAACAGAACCATTTGTGGATTTGTCATTTTCTTTTGCTCTGAAGATACTGGCTGACACAAGTCTGGATTGCTTTCCCTGAAGGGTCACTTTGCCGTTGTCCTCACAGGGCTCCCAGGCTGTTGGTAGCAGTCTGCAGGTCCAGGGGAAGAGATGCAGACTCTTCAAAGAACTAGTCTGTGAGGCTAAGCTGCTGCCTATAGCCAAGGCCAAGATTTCCAAGTCACTATGATATGTGTGAGCATTGGGCCAAGTGGAATGAAGTGGCCCACTGATTTTGAATGGATCTGCACAACACATGTCACTCTCGTCCTGTTGGTCACATTTCCATGTCTCATGACCTGTGCTAAGTAATAATGTGTGGTTCCCTCTTTCAAACCTAGACACGAGAAGCCTCCCTTTAGTGTGCTTTCCATTCTGAAGAGTAACACGATTCACCTCCCTCTTACCCTTCAGGGTCTGAGTCCTGTTGGAATGTGTCATGGAAACCAAAACTGCTCAGCACAAGTCTGAGGCAGCCTCTCAGTGGCTAAGGGTGTGTTCTAACCTATCGAAGCAGGAAGCCAGTACCCCCTGCTGCCACCTCCCTTTCTCTAACACATCAACCCACAGTGAAGGAACTAGGAAGAAAAGTTAGTAAGCTGAAGCCGCTTACTTAGCCTTGGCTTCCTGTCTAATAATCTCATCCTTGTGAAGACCTGGTGCCTTCACAAATCTCAGAACAGCACTGAGGTAGACATGGATGTTTTAGAACAGGAAGTGTCCAGTTGTAGGACTTCTGACTCTCAGCCACCATCAGAGGGCTCACATTGTACCTTGTGCCTAGGATTTGTTTATAAGGTCAGCTGAAGACTCCCCGCTCTTTGCCCTTTTGAGTTTGAAATTGAAAAAAACGTCTACTAGACAGAACATGGTAGGTATGAATCACCCGTCATGCGCAGTCTGGCTGCTGGTCACCGTGTGCTCCCTCATTGTTGATCTCAGTTTACAATTAAGGGTCCACATTTACAGAATAGCACACAAAACAAGTATCACAGGCACTCTGGTGTAAACACACCAGGCATGACCCAGAACAGAAAGTGCTATTGGCTGTCTCAGTGTCTCACCCACACCTCTCTCCTCCAGACATCCCAGAAATAGCAACAGCGATTCTGACGATGACGAGAGGCCCAACAGACGTGCCTCATCTGAGAGCGACTCAGATGACAACCAGAACAAGTCTGGCAGTGAGGCGGGCAGCCCTCGGAGGTCTGGTAGACAGGAGTCGGATGAGGATTCCGACAGTGACCAGCCATCCAGAAAGAGAAGGCGCTCCGGCTCTGAGCAGTCGGACAATGAGTCTGTGCAGTCTGGAAGAAGCCCCTCTGGAGGTTCGGAGAACGAGAACGATTCTCGCCCGGTTTCTCCAAGTGCAGAGTCGGACCACGAATCAGAGCAGGGGTCTGACAATGAGGGTTCTGGCCAAGGCTCTGGAAATGAATCAGAACCAGAGGGCTCAAATAATGAGGCCTCAGACCGAGGCTCAGAACGTGGATCAGATGATAGCGACTAGGTTTATTTCATCAAAGACTCCATGGGGGTGGGAGGAGCTTTATAATATATAAAAGCTGTGATAAAAAAACATTTCAGATGGTTAGTCATTTGTGAAATTTTTCTTAAGGCAATTTTTTTTCTACTTGTATATTATTAACCTCCAAGAGACATTTCCTGTGCTGGAGAGTCCAGTGTCTGAAACTGGAGCAGTGAGACTCCTGCATCGTGGTGCAGCTCCACCTGCCATATGTGATAACTCAGATGCTAAAGCATTCCCGCAAGGCTTGCCCAGGCTAGCCCCAACTCCGGTAGGCGACATGCTGCTAAGTACGGTTTCTGTTGCAAATTTGTACCAAAAGTTGGAGAAGCCGAGAAGCCTTTGTTCCCTTTTGAGTTGAGACTGAAAGTTTTCTGGCTGGAGGAAGAGATGTCCCTGTACCGAACTCTGAAAGGAAAGTGTTTACCATGTGAGTTTGCAGCCATGAGGCAGAGTGGCAAAAGTGGCAAAACACTGGGGAGGTAAGGTGTGGAAAGTGCTTTTCTGTTGTCAAAGTGGGAAGACCTCCCAGCCACTTAATAAACCCTTTACCAACCGTGCTGGGTACCTGGGGTTCCTTTTTTTTTTTTTTTTTTTTTTTTTTTTTGCTCAATAACATATATTTAAATATATTAAGCAAAAATTTGGGAAACTATCCAAACCAAAGGCAGTTTCTTCAAGGCTTTTGTAATTCATGGCAGATTTCTGGAGGCTTTCAAGAAAAAAAAAAAAACACAAGAATGCTATGGATTTTTGTTTTGTTTTTGTTTTTTGTTTTTTTGAGGCAAGTTCTCTATGTAGTCCTGGCTGTCCTGGAATCCAGTATACAGATTAGGCTGGCCTTGAATTTACAAAGATCTGCCTTTCAAGTCAGATTAAAAGCATGTGCCACACCTAACTATATTTTTATTTTAATAAGTAATTATTTTTTTAACCATTATAAGAAGTCTTTAGTAATCAAGTATTAAATGTACCTTAAGACAGTGAACTGAGGATGCAGAGGTAAATTGCCCTCTTCCAACACTCTGAATACAAGTTTGTCCCTGTGGAATGAAGTGGAATGTAGTGTCTGCAGACTAGGAACACCAAGGAGAAAGCAGACCAGGCAAGATTTCCTGAAAGACCGGAGACTGCAAGGCACTGGGCAGCCCTGCTTCATGGAGGACCTCTGAGGTGCAGAGGCAAGTCTAGTGACTAAGGGTGCCAGTAATTCTTGGGAAGCTGAGAATCCTGAGATTTGGATTTGCTGAATGGGTGCAGGTCTCAGGGCTAATTCTATGAATTGTATATGAGAAGGCAGGATTCTGGTCACTTCCATCAGCACGTTCAAGAACTAGTACTACTCAGATCTGTCCCCAAGTGACAAGAATCCGTTCTCTTGACTACAGGTGATAAATAGCCCACCGGAAGGCAGGCTCTGGGAAAGCAGAGATAACATACAGAGTATGGTTTCTGTTAAGGTCAGGTTATGTACTCTTGGTTATTGCATTTAGAATGAAACTGGTATTCCAGGATGTTCCTTGCTCTAGAAAACCCCATTTTATAAACAACTTTTTAAAAAACGTATGTGTGCCTGTGTGTACATAGGTGCACCACATACATACAGATGCCTTTGAAGGCCAGAAGAGGACATGGATCCCCTGACTTGGAGTTAGAGGTCGTAAAATACCTGGTATGAGTGCAGAAAACTGAATTACAGTCCTGTGGAAAAGCAGCACTCAAATGCTGAGCCCTTTCTCCTGTTCTTTATAAACAGTTTTTTACTCTACTTTGAGGGAGAGATGACAGCAGTTTCTGATAGACCTATAAATACCATCTGACAGGCAACACCCATCCAGCATAGATTGGTAAATGACTTATTCCTGAGAATAGACAAGAGTGCCACCCTGTAAGTGAATTGGGGCAAATTAAGACTATAGGGGCATATGTAAGTATTAAAATCACATTAGGAGGCAGAGGCAGGTGGATTTCTGGCCAGCAGAGCTACATGACAAAACCCTGTCTCAAAGAAATTTGGGAGAACCAGGTGCAAGACTGTATTGGGCACACCAACCAAGGAAAGAGTGTAACTGTCTTACCTGGTCCCCATAAGTGACAGAGCATGCTCTCACATCAACCTATTGTCTGATACCTGATGTGTGGGTCAAAGACGCAGGACTTTCTGCATCCCTGGAGCTTTAGCTAGCCTCAGTCCCCAGCTGTTGACAAGACCTACTTAGCTGCCGCCTGTTCCCCCTTTTAAGACTTTATGACTTAGGCAATTTTTAGAAGAAAGCATTTAATTTGAGGGTTCATAGTTCCAGAGGACAAGTCCATAATCATGGTGGGAAGGGTGGTAGTAGGCAGGTAAACATGGTTCTGGAGCAGTAGCTGAGAGCTTATATCTGATCTACAAACACGAGGTGGGGGGGGGGGGATGGAGAGAGAGGAGACACACACACACACACACACCCCTCTGGACCTGGACTTGGTCACCTGTTTCCTGCTCCTGACCCATATCCTGCGTTGGACAGGTTTGCTCTTTCACCCAGCAGCTGTGCTCTGCAGCTTTGCTCCAGGCACACTCTGGTTCATTGTCATTACAGCTTCCCAGTCCTTTAATGCCTCTCAAACTCTGCTGAGTTCTCATATTCGTCCTTATATGCGTGGGGTGGTTTGAATAAGAATGGCCCCCATAGGCTCAGATATTTGAATGTTTGATCCACAGTTGCTGGAACTGTTTGGGAAGGATTAGGAGGTGTGACATTGTTGAGGGAGGTATGTCACTGGGGGTGGGCTTTGAGTTTTGAATGCCCATACCATTCTCAGTTCTATGTGTGTCTCTGTCTCTGTCTCCCCCCCCCCCCCCGTCTCCTCTCTCCCTCCCTCCATCCCTCCTCCCTCTCTGCTTATGGATCAGATATAAGCTCTCTCGGCTACTGCTCCAGGACCATGTTTGCCTGCCTACTACCACCCTTCCCACCATGATCATGGACTTGTCCTCTGGAACTGTGAGCCCCCAAATTAAATGCTTTCTTCTATAAATTGCCTAAGTTATAAAGTCTTAGCATAGCAATAGAAAAAAATCTAGACAGTATACAGATATGTAGATACATTTCCTTTGTTGTGTGTGATATGAGCATTAATAATAGGTTGAAATCAAAGAACTTGTATTTGCCCCAGCCAGGCTACCAAGTAGACAAATTATAGTGCTATCACAACACTAAACCTTGTGAACTTATTGTCACTCAATAAATTCTGACACTGTGTTCCTATGTGTCTAGCATAGTGTATTCGTGTTTCTGTGGTGATTTGGCCTCAGTTGCCTCCGAGTAACAGCCCATCTGCTTTTTGTTGAAGCAGCCTGTTTCTGTGTCCCCAGACTGCCAGAACAGCAATGTTCTCATAACCCTGAGCACACTGTCTGTCTCAGAAGACACTGTGAGGTTTCCTCAGGCACAGCTTCCTTTCGTGCTTGGACAATCACTACAGGAGTGATCCAGAGTGGGAAAGTCCTCTGACAAAGGACCCATAACTGACTTAACTGGCCCTGCTTGGCTCCTGCTGCCCTCTGGGGCTCACAGAAGCCAGGCTCCATTGCCCTGGGGCTGGGATCCACTTTGCAGCAGCCAGCGTCAGCTCCACCTCCTTAGTGGGGCTAGTGTCAACAGAAGGTTGTGGGGAAGATCCAGTCAGGGAGGAGCCCAGACCAGGGGTTGAGGATGTAACTCGGTTGGGTTGGTGTCTGGCGTGCGTGCTTGAGTGTGTGAAGGCCAAGGTTTGCCTGGGTCACATGAGACCCTGGAGTACAGTCCTGGTCCCCAGTGCTCAAAAGCTGTGTGACTTCGGGCATGTCCAGCTGGCTTCTTGGCCTATCTGAAACAAACCATGACTGGAACAGTGGGATCTGAGAAATCCTCATTTGAGGAAATGATTTCCCTTGTCTTCGTTGGTCAGTCGAATTAGATTGGGCACAACCATAAAACTAGGCTGGAAGATATATTTTGTTGCCATTTATGCAAGAAAAAAAAAACCCAAAACACTTTATTCTAAACCCAAAACCTTAACTACCTCAAGTTACTATTGTTAAATGTAGTAAGCAGACCGCTCTTTCATAACAGCAAAGGAATGCACTGAGCTCTCAGGACACTTGGGACAATTCTAAGCAGATTAAGTGGTGAAGATGTAAAATCCCAGAAAAATCATGTGAATGCATGCTCCTGTTCCTTGTGCCCAGCTTGGCCAATGGAGTGAGTTCAGACACCCCTTCATAGATTATTCTTTAGAAACTTCTTCCTTCCGCCCACACTTTGTGCCATTCAGTCCTCTGAGCAAAATAGCCACCGTCTCCCTCAGATGAACTGTGCTGTCACTATTGTGTCTGTCACTATTGGGCCTATAAACTGTTAACATATTCATAGAGAGAGGCAGTGGAGAGGGTCATCAGACCCTCATCAGAGATTCCCACTGCTCCTTTCAGCCGCAGTTCTGCCCTAATTACACATGGCCTCAGGGCTCAGGAGCTGGGAGGCTGTGGACAGCCAGCTGAAGGGGGCACTATCAATCCAAGCTGAGTAAAGACCTTTGGGTAAGACTGCTTTGGGGACCCCATGCTTCTGCCATTAGCACCTCCTCCATGCTCTGTAAGCCCAATGAACTGCTTGCTTTCCCAAGGTGAACTTTGTTCTTAGGACCTGAGGAAGAGTGCGTAAATGTTGTCTACTCTCCAGGGAACACCAGTGTTGGTTGAGAAAAATATTTGTAATCTAATGCAGTTGAAGTGCTTGAGATGTTTTGAAATAATTGAAAATGGTATTTACTATTTCAGTTCTAAAATTTCATAGATATAGATACACTACAATTTTGCCTATAAATATATTATTTGGCTCCTGTTTCTTGATTTTCTTCTGCTTTGTATATTTTCAATTTTTAAATAATAATTCTTGGGAAAGACTTCAACTTGGAGATAACCAAAAAAAAGTCTTTAATCTTAATTATGTATCTATTTTGTGTGCTTGTGTGTACTGAAGCTGATCCAACCTCGCTATTGCCATCTCTCCAGGGACTAATCATATTTGGTCATAAAAGCCACAATTAACTAATGACTGAACACTGGGTAGGCTTGAGGCTTCCAGAAACCCAATTTTCAAACCTTTAATTGCTGAATTGAGCTCACCTTTTCATCCAACTTGTCTTTCAAATAGATCTTTAAACCAATGAGTCTTTTTCATGGCACACAAAACCTGCTTTAAGAAGTTCACAGACTACTGGGTGATGGTGATGAACGCCTTTGATCCCAGCACTCGGGAGGCAGAGACAGGTGGGAGCTCTGTGAGTTTGAAGCCAGCCTGGTCTACTGAGCTAGGTCCAGGACGGTCATGACTACACACACACACACACACACACACACACACACACACAAAAGTCATGAAAAACAAAAAACAAAAACAACAAAAAAAGAAAGATCGGCAGACAAGTTGTGAAAATGCTGGATTCTGTAGCCCTGTGACAATTAGCAAAATGTTTGGTGTCTAACAAGAGCGTAGACTGATTGTACCAGGAGTGGAGCTGCCCTCGTGGGAGTTCTGTGAGAGGAAAGTGGGGCTCAATTAGAAGACCCAGTGTTGCCAGGTGTAGTGGCATAGGGTACACGCCAGAGCTGAGGCAGAAGGATTTCTGTCAGTTTAAGGCCAGCCTGGGCTGTATATAGTGAGATCTAGATGAGCCTGGGATACATTGTGAGACTCTATCTCAAAGCAAAACCAGCCTTCCTGAACAAATAAGACCCAGGGCTGAATATATGATACAAAATTCAAAGCAGCTCCATCTGCCCTGCTCCGAAGGTATCCTTATTGTTTTTAAGATACATTTTATTCTAATCCTGTATATGTGCCTATGTCTCTGTGAGAGTATGTGGTACATGACTGCAAATGCCTGTAGGGGCCAGAGACATCAGATACCCTGGAGCTGGAGTTACAAGCTGTTGCAAGCCACCCAATACAGGTGGGACTAAACTCAGGTCCTCTGGGAAAACAACAATCACTCTTAATCACTGAGCCATGTCTTCTTCAGTCCTGTACTCTCTTCGAAAAATGTTTTCCATCATTTATTTGTGGGGAAGGAGGTGTAATGTGTATGCCATAGTACACATGTGGAGGAGGACGGCAGAAACCTTGTGGGAGGCGCTTCTCCATCCACCGTGTGGGGACTGAGGATTGAATTCCCATCACCAGACTTGACGGTAGATGTTCTGCTCTACTGAACCATCACACACACACAGACACTCACACAGACACACAGATACACACACAGACACACTCACACAAACATACCTCACACAGATACACAGACACACAGACACACACATACACCATACATTACACGCAGATATACACATAGACACACACACACCGCAAACACCCCCCCACACACACACACGCATGCTCTCTTAATTGCACTGTTCTCATTTCTCACAGAATTGGAGGTGGAGGTTACCTGTGTGCCACAGAATACATGTAGAGGTTAGAGGACAACTCGCAGGAGTTGGTTCTCTGCCTCCACCCTGTGAATCCCTAACCTGAGACTTAGGACATCTTGGTGGCTGTGATCAGGATAGAAACTTAAACTGATCCTCTTGGGCCAGTGCAGGGTTATAACTTGGGCATTGGTCATTGTCATGTGACACTGAAGAAACTGTAGTATGTGGGGTCTCTGGTGTGATCCTATAGATCCTCACACTGCTAATGGAAATGGACTGAGAGGTGAGTGTACCCCTGTATGAATGAGCATTCATGTCATGTCAAGGCCACCAATTACTCAGACCCATGGAGAAGGCGAGGCCTTCCCTGGGTCAGGCTCAGGGTGATGGCCAGGCCTTCCCTGGACTTAGTATGGGTATTGACAGAAGGATGAGCTTTCAGTGAAAACAGTCAGTGCAAAAAGTACCAACTGCAGTCTCCCCATCCTGGATGACCTCTCTCACACTCTGTGTGATGAGTTATTCTGAAACTATCTCTTACATCTAAAATACTGAAACTTTTGCTGGACCCCATAGCCAGAGTTAATAATGTAACTTGAGGTCACATAAGACTGATATCCTACTGTGTACTCAAGCCTGTTTGGTTAACCTGCCTTTAAGAGACCAATGTAGCAACCAACCTTACTTGCCTTGGATTTCCCATGTAATCAGTTTTTAAGTAGAAGCTAATGCTGAGCTGCAATCTTAAGATATGTACCTTCCATGCCCCTGACCTGAGAGGGATGCATGTGTGTTTGCGTGTGTATTATGATAATCATTTCTTGAAAGTAGGCTGAAAGTGGTCTTCTAAAATGAATAGCCACCATAGATGCTGAATGCAGCATTTAGACATTGCTTGACAGTGTTTGCTTGTGTGTTGTATGGGTCAGTGGGCAGGTCAGTTGGAGTCAGTGACTTAATTCCTTGTAAAACTGTTAAGGATTTCTATAAGGTATACTCATTCCTTCCCCATATGTTGCCTTCTGTGTATCTCAATTTTAAAAGAGAGCGGAGCCCTTTGTTAGGGACAGACATATTCAGACACACAGACTAGAATAGGCAGATTCAAAAGACAGAATTTAAGCAGGCCCAGATTAAGATTAATACGACTGGCAGGAATGACGGGGAGAGCAAAGTAGAGAATTCAAATCTGGGTTCACTCTTGGTTAAATGACACCAAGTCCAAGTGCCTCAATGCAGCACCAATCAATGTATTTCTGGTGACTGTAGTTTACTATCCAGTTGTGGATAGCCCTGGGGCTGTTTATATTTTGATACTAATTTGGCCCTCCTGGGAGGGGCTTCAGACAAGGAGTGAGTTACATATTCATGTGACTTCTTATGAACCAATCCAATGAATAAAGGAGCCAATCACTGGGCGAGTAGGAGGGACTTCCAGATTGGAGGGAGGAAGAGAGGAAGCAGGAGAGAGAGAGGGCCCTTTTGGAATGGGACAGATAATGGGTAAGATGTAGCTGATAGAGTTTCCTGGTATCATGGCAGATCCACAAGGATTCAACACCAGAGGAATAAGATTTTAATCAGGCTTACAAGATTAGGTTTTAGTTGTTGCGCCCAGAGATTGAGTTACTATTGTTTCTGAACTAAGTTTGTGTTGTGTTTTCCTTCACACGGCAGCTCATCTAGGTTCAAGAGAGAAAAGGTACAGCAGCAAAGTGTGGGTTTGTCTGATGTGCCCCACTAAGGCCATGGGGGATTTGAAGCATGGGGCTGGCGTGGTAGTGACCTGCCAGTGGGAACCTAGGGTAGAGAGATTGTGGAGCTCTGAGTCAGAGCTCCACAAGATAAAAGCAGGTCGGCCATTGCTCACCAGTGCAGAGAGTGGGAACTTGCTATACTATTCCTTCTTTTTTAATATTTCCCACATTTTCCATGTGTTCAAACTGATGAAACTCCACCCTGAGACTGTCCCCCTACTGAGATGCCCTAGTGAGACTTGCTTACTCTCCTCCCTGAGAATGCAGGCGTCTGACTCCCCTCCACCTGAGCACAGGGACTGCCTGATCTCAGCACAGCAAAGAATAGACCTAATAATATCTTCTATATCTATTTTCCAAGGTCCCCCAGTCATTAAGACTTAGCAAAAAGGAATGTTCATTTATTTTGTTGTTGTTGTTGTTGTTTCTATTTCTTGACAGAAATGGTGGCTAATCCCAGCCACCTAGGATTATCAGCAGAAGGATCAAAAGTTTGGTGAGACTCAGTCTCAAACAACACAAACACATTTATCTAAAGATGGAATCTCTGGACAGGAATTTGATTCTTGGCTCTTGTATTGAGGTATTTGTAGTACTTTCATCCTCTCTCTCCAGCTGTGAATTCTTTTAGCAAGTTTGTTCAGTTGTTTGGAGTCATGTTGGCATGTGAACTGTAAAACAGCAGCCATGTGGCATGAGGCAATACTGTGAAGATCTCTCTGCTCAAACGTTTTTGGAGGGACAGAAAGATGGCTTAGCAGGTAAAGGTGCTTACCAACAAGCCTGGCTCCCTATCCCCAGGACTCAAATAGTGGAAGGATAGAGCCCACAAGTTGTCTTTTGGTTTCCACATGCACAGCATGGCCCGCATGGACCCATACATATGCACACACACGCATACTTTATGTAATTAACATAACATTTTTATTAACTCATTTATAAGCCTTTGGGGAAGGTATGTGAAATAGTTCAGTTACTAATATCTCATTATTGTTATGTTAAAATGCATATTTAAAAGCATATGTTACGCCAGGCCGTGGTGGCGCACGCCTTTAATCCCAGCACTTGGGAGGCAGAGGCAGGTGGATTTCTGAGTTCGAGGCCAGCCTGGTCTACAGAGTGAGTTCCAGGACAGCCAGGGCTACACAGAGAAACCCTGTCTCGAAAAACCAAAAAGAAAAAAGAAAAGCATGTGTTACACTAATATATAGCAATAACTGGTACCTTCTGTCCACATTTCATAAAATCACTTCATTCAAACGCTACACAAAACCTTTGACCAACAAGAGGCTTGCTCTCGTGGTTTTTGAGAGAACACCACTGCTGTGTTGCTTAAAGTCCAGGCCTTGGGAATCTTCATCCCTGAGCATCTGTAAAGATTATACTGACCTCTAGGCCTCACATTCGGATGGCCGGCCTTCCCATTTACCCAGTGTGCGGGTACTATCTTCATTCAATGTACTGCTTTTAAAAGTACTTGGAGCTGGAGCAATGGCTCAGTGGGTAAGAGCTCATTCATCCTGTTCTTCCAGAGGACCCAAGTTCAGTTCCCAGCACCCATGCTGGACAGCTTATAATCTCCTGTAATTCCAACTCTAGGGAGATCTGATACCTCTTGCCTCCATGGGCACCTTTACCCATGTGCACAATCCCACACAGATATATACCTATAAACATAATTAAAAGTAATAAAAATAGCCAGGCAGTGGTGGTGCACGCCTTTAATCCCAGCACTCAGGAGGCAGAGGCAGGTGGATGTCTGACTTTGAGGCCATACTGGTCTACAGAGCTAGTTCTAGTACAATAAAGGCTACACAGAGAAACTGTCTCAAAAAAACAAAGCCAACAACAACAATGACCAAAAAAGAAATATGTCCTGGGCTGGAGAGATGGCTCAGTGGCAAAGAGGATGTGAATTCAATACTGAAAGCAAATGGTGAACATAAATTCACACATACAAACAATTAAGTAAATACATAGGAATTGTAAAAGTAGTCCTTTAAAATGCTTGTTTTGGCTTCTAATGCCTCTTGAGATTGTACAGTCAAGACCCCAGAACGGTGCTTAAGTCTTTCAATTGCTTTAAAAACCAACTCTTTCAAGGGCCTTTGTGAATATCACAGACCAGCAGTGGTTGGAACAATTTCAGAAGAATGTGTCATTCCCAAACAGAACACTGTTGTCCAAAACAAGTAACTGAAGGGCCTTGTGTGGCTGGAAAGAAATGGGGAGAGCTGGATTTTCATTCTTTTCTGAAGAGTAATTTGGAGACTAAAAATTGCAAGACTGAGGAGGGGATGGTAACTTAGTGGCTAAGTCTTGCCTAGCATGGAGAGGCCCTAAGTTTCCTCTCCAGTATTGGAGACAAACAAAATACCATAAAATGGTCAGCATAGGTGGCTGTATCTAGGGTTCCCACAGTGTATTTGGAAATAAACTCCAATATTTTTTGAGACAGGTTTCTCTCTGTAGTCCTGGTTGTCCTGGAACTCGCTTTGTAGACCAAGCTGGCCTTAATTCATAGAAATTCACCTGCCTCTGCCTCCTGAGTGCTTAAAGGTATGTGCCACCACTATCTGGAATAAACTCCAAATTTAGCTTCTGCATTAGGAGAAGAAAATATGGGCATTAGAGTTATTCAAACTCTTAGTTCAGGCTCCTGACAGACATGACTTTTAGACAGCTGTGCATTCCTACTTTCTGAATTGGGATAAATGATGTCTCCATCTCAGGGCTTGCAACATTCTTTTTCTGCCTGAGTTTTTGAAGAGCTGTTTGTGGTCAACTCCTGAGGTGCATATGGCAGATTTTATTTCTCAGCTTGTCATTAATTTATACATGTTTGGAATCAGATATATTGGCAGCCCCCCCCCCCCATGCTGCCATTTGCCTTTTATGGTTTAAGGATTTTCACACAAACACAATTTTCACTCAGGCCTCCTTGAAGGCCCTGCATCTGATTTTATAATTTTATATTATAAATTATATAAAATTTAAGCTCTTCAAAATCCTAAACTCACTCAAAAGGTCATTCACCACCAAATTATTAAAATTCTTAGTAAAACTACCTTTTTTCTTCTTATTTTCTAATTTTTCATTGCTAAAATGGATGACTCCTGTAAATTTCTCCAGAGAATTCTGAGAATAGAGCACATTGACCATTTGCTTGCATCATTACTCTTGGTTTGTCTATGCCAGTGTTTCTCAACTTGTGGGTCAGGACCCCTTTGGCAAACCTCTATCTCCAAAAAGATTTGCATTATGATTAATAACAGTAAAATTACTATTATGAAGTATCAATAAAAATAATTTTATGGTTGGGGGTCATCACACAAGGAACCAACTCTACGAAAAGGTTTCAGCATACCACTGGTCTCTCTCTGCTCTGCTCTTAACCTTTGCATTGTATTGAGTGAAGCAGCTCTGGAGTTCCATGGAGGCAGAGGAAGGGAGTGAGCTAGAAGGCATAGTCCTTGAGGGGGCGCTGGTGCTGGGCAAGAGCAGGTGGACTGGGCTCCCAGAGCTGCAGTCAGCAGGGGTCTTTTCTCTAGAGGAAGAGGCACTACTTCTAGTGTTGCCTGCAATCTTGGGCATCTCTACATGTCTAGTGGCATCCCTCCTATCTCTGCTTCTGTCATCAAGTGACATTGTGTTCCTTCTCTTTTTGTAAGGACATCATCACACAGGACCACAGGCCATCTTCAGGACTTCATCGTATTTTGGTCACATTGGCAAGGACTTTTTCCAAGTGAGGCCACATTCCGGCCTTTTGGATTGGGGATACAATCCAGAACATCATAGGGGCATAGGCTGGGTATGCAGTACTCCAGGTCTCAGGGTCCAACCCTGAGGTGACTACAGCTCCAGTTACAAGTCCAGTACATAAGTTACTTTCTTACTTTTCTGTTGCTGTGAAAAAATATCATGGCCATGCATGCCAATGTTCAAGAGTTTATTTTGGCTTATGGTTGCAGAGGAGTTCATTATGATGAGGAAGGAATGGCAGCAGTGGCCAGAGCAGGGAGCTGGCTGATGGAATTTCTGCTGTACATAGGAAACAGTGGGTGAGGCTATAAACCTTCAAATCCAGTCCCCAGTGACATCATTCCCCGCAGCAAGGATCCACTTCCTAAACATTTACTAACCTCTCCAAATAGTACAAATCAACTGGGAGACCAAGTGTACAGCTACATGTACAGGGGATATTTCCCATTCAAACCACCAGTAACTTTTGTTAATGAGACCAAAATGGCTACAAGCCATTTATGGAGGGAAGGGTTTATTTTGAGATACAGGTCAAGAACATATAGTCCATGATGGTAGGGAAGGTATGTTGGCAGCAGTGTGAGGTCACTGGTCACATTGTTCTCACAATCAGGAAGCAGAGAGAGTGCTGGAAACCTCTTCATCTATGCTTCTGTTAAGAAATCCCAATAGCTGGGCAGTGGTAGCGCACGCCTTTAATCCCAGCACTTGGGAGGCAGAGGCAGGTGGATTTCTGAGTTCGTGGCCAGCCTGGTCTATACAGTGAGTTCCAGGACAGCCAGGGCTACACAGAGAAACCCTGTCTCGAAAAACCAAAAAAAAAAAAAGAAAGAAAGAAAGAAAAAGAAAGAAAGAAAGAAAGAAAGAAAGAAAGAAAGAAAGAAAGAAAGAAAGAAATCCCAATAAGGATGGAGAGGTGGCTCAGTGGTTTTGGAGCACTGAATGTTCTTCCAGAGGTCCCGAGTTCAATTCCCAGCAACCACAAGATGGCGCACAACCATAACAATGGGATCTGATGCCTCCTCTGGTGTGTCCAAGTATAGTGATAGTGTACTCATAAACATCAAATAAGTAAATCTTTAAGAAATCCCAATACGCTAGACTTGGATGAAATTTTGTTTTGTCAGTCATCAGACTTTCTCTGGGGTGAACAGACATCATTTCCATTCCAGTAAGTCACACAGGAGTGCTTAACCAGTATATAAAGTCATGTGATAGGATGAGGTACAGAAAAGGGGAAAAAAAGAAAGGGGGCTGGTAGCATAGCACTCACTGCTCAAGGCAGATGATCTGAACTGAATCCCAAGAACCAGCCTTAAAAGCCAGCTGTGGCGGCTCATGTCTGTAATCCCAGCACTCCTACAATGAGATACAAAGTGGAGACGGGAGAATCTCACATATTGCTGTGCTGTAGAACAAGAGAGATCCTTCCTCATAAATACCATGGAAGAGAATGGCCATCTGAAAAACAGTCCCGATACCCTGCCCCTACCTCCCCTCCACACACACCCTACACACAAAATCTTAAAAAGAAGGGCTCATCTCACAGCCACAAAGCTTCTCTGGATGTGGTTAACCTTCCTTCCAACTTGATTAAATTTGTAATCACCACATATGTAATTTGTGGGTTTTCCCAGAAAGTTTTAACTGAAGACCTACTTGAACATGGCGGCATCATCCTTGAGCTGGGAGTCTCAGACTGAATATAGGGGAAGTGAGCAATGACTAGAATCACAATGCAAGACTTCATTGAATGCACTGCTTTAAGAGCCTCCGGGTGTGGGAGCTATGTAAAGTTCTTGGACAAGGTATATGACTTATCCAAGTCTGTTTCCTCATCAGTAAATTAAAGAAAGCATAGTACCTGGGAAGATTAGATGGGCTGAATCATGCTATGTCTACTCTGATTTGACATACTAAATGCTCAGTATTGGCTGTTAACTAGAATAACCAAATTCCACAAGATACTAGGTCATTTTAGTGAATAGTATCACTGCTAAATAATTCTCCGAGGACAGCCCATTCCACTTTGAATAGTTGGATTGACTAGTGATGATTCTACCTCTCCAGCTTCCACCACTTTTCTCTGCTCAACCATCCTGACCTTGAGATTGTTTACCATCCATCTGCATGTGGTTTTTGCTTCCCTCTGCCCAAAGGTTCTTCCGATAGGTAGTGGCTTGATTTCCTCCTGAAATTTCTATCCCCCCCCCCACCCCCCAAACATGGCATTAACACCCTGTTCTAAGTAGCACTCACATGGCTCTCTTCCTCTTATCCTATTTGCTACCCCTAAATGTTCCTGTTAACCAGATTGTATTCCAGATGTTTGTTTCAGCTGCCCTTAAGGTGTCACATCATTCAGTCGGTGGGGCAAAACTCACTTATCACTCCTTCAGTGTGTCCACCAGGTCTTTCTGAATGCAAAACAAAGATCCTTCTATCTTGTCTTCCAACGTCCCCTCCTGGGGTCTGACAAAGTTCTAATACTCTTAGAAGGTGGATGGCTTTTTGTCCTATTTTTTCTGACCTAGTTTCAAGTGATGTGGTGGTGAAAGACCATGTGACTTCAAGTTCAGTTTCTGCTATTCTGCTCCACTGTCTTCCTGGACCAGGACTCTTACCAGGTTGTCTCTGAGACAAGGTGGGGAAGAGCTTTGTCTCCTGATTTACCTACCTTAACACTGAGAGCTACAGCTGATCCACAACACCCACCTTAAGGACTTGGAAAATAATTTTGGGGGCACATGAAAGGACTCTTGCCACACCATGAGCAGTCCTAGAGATTGCTTTCAAGGTACTCATTTTAAACGTGCATGTAAAAAACTACATAGTAATTATTTAATATAGAAGATAGTATGTATATACATACATAATATTACACACAAAATAATTTAACCACCGCATTGTGAAGGCCAAATAATGGGTTGGAGGCATTGTGCAATGCTAGGATCAAGAGATGCAACAAATGAAGAAAAACCCAGGTCACTATCCAAGCATTTATTCATTACTAGTTTTTCTAGTGAGTGGGGTATACACAGATCATTTGTTAGTTGTTAGCCCCAACTCAATTATCATGCAGTCAATCAAGCTTCAGACTCAAAGACAATCTTTAATCCAGAACATTTTGGATCCTAAACCTAATTTTGAATTGCTCTTAAATTTCTAATTACTGCAATTCTCTAAGATTGAAGCTCACAAAACTTAAATTCATCATCCCACTCAGCAATGACTGAAGACACATCTACACTATCCCCTTGGAGCTCTGCTTTCACCAAGGGGTGAATGGGTAGTGGACTACAGGCGAGGCTGAGATGTGGGTTGGGTCTCCTCAGCTGTCCACGTCAGCTGCCAAAGCAGACTATGGTTCTGTGGGAGGCAGCAAGGGTTTGTCTGCCCCTACTCTGCCTACAGTAGGCTCTGGTCACCAGTAGGAGCTGGGAATACCTGAGAACAGAGGGGACACAGGACTTGACCACCCAGTCTATTTCTGTGGTCTACTGTTCTGATTCCATGCCAAAGCACTTTTTCTTTTGCAGCAGAGTTTAATTGATACAAACTTCTCACTGTCCCAGCAGAGAAAGGCTAGTTCTTTGACATTTATACCAACCTGAAGGTTAAAGGACCACTGACTATTCCAGGTAAAGTAACTGAAAATACAAGGGCAAGAAAAATGAAAAGCAGCGAGAGGGAGCCAATTTTAGGAAGACTTAAAGTTTGCTGGATTCTAAACCATGCAGCAGTTCTGCTTTTCAGTTTCTTGTTCTGGTTGTTTTGTTGTGAAGAATAAATGGAGATTAAGGGCCAAGCAGGTTCCTCAGCAAAGAGGTTTGTGGATGAGACAAGCTTATTCCTTAGGTGCTTAGAAAGCAGAGCCAAAGAGTTGACACAAGGTCTGTAATGGTAAAGGTCCGATTAAGTTGACAGTTCGCATTAGAACGAGACTAAGAGGGAACAAACAGTCCTGAGGTGAAAAACTTAATGCTTAAATTAAAGGATGTTAGTTTACAGGCTGAATCACTACTGATTAAGACTATGAAATTAAAAATCTCCCAAGTTCTTAAACTGAGATAAATCCACACCTCAAAACAAAATGAACAATTCTCCATAACTTTGCAGATACTATTTGAAGTCATGTACAACTACATCAAGTATCACAATGTTTATTGATAGATACAAGTATATAAAATCAGGGCATGAACATGACTTGATAAATTAAGTAGACTTAATTTCAATACTATAATAAGAGGGACCAATTCAAATTCTCACCATTTGTTTCACACCCACAAAAACCACTTCAAGGGCATTAATGATCTCTCAAACTGATCAGTTTTGTGCAAGTAAACCATGTTTCTTTTAAAAAGACTTGTGCACTTGCCCAGGCTCAAGGATTTTAAAATCTAGCACATAAAGCCCATTACTAGAGGTAGAAATACAGGCAATATACTATTACGGCAACAACCATCAATTACAGTTAAGAATTTTTCTGTAACAACCAAATGGATAATCAAATATTGCAACAACTCAAGTATTACTGAGCAAAGTGCATCTCTACAGTATTCAGTGTTGCTATTCAGTTTTCTAACTTAAAACAGCCTATGGTAACTGGCAGCAAAGAAGGTCCTTGCAATAGACTGCCTCTGCTTGAGAACTTAGGATGTAATTATTGCATGCTGCTAATATTCTATCTAAACATTAAGGATACTCCTAAAGTATTTGATGGTAGACTATGATTAAGACATCACACTACAAAAACCTTATGCAGAAGGAAACCTTACTGACGTGCTTCTGCTTTAAATATTGTGAAAAACGTTACAGCGGAATGAATTTTCGCAGTGGTTAGGTCAAATGCAGTTACATCATAGCAACAGTATGTTTTGCACAATTTAAGGCTTTGGCTGGTTCTTTAGTCAGCTTCTTCCTCTGATTCTTCTTCTTCAGCAGTTTCTAGCCAGGTTAGCCACTGATTCACCTGTAAATTAAATTTAAAGTTTTGGTTCAGAATATATACCAAAAGTGGATTCTGGGATCAGAACTTTGGTCTTTTCCACAGCCTTTAAAGAGACTACAAGTGAGACTGCAAGTGTTTTGCCAGTATGATAGATATGCCTGTGTATGTGCAGGGTCCACAGTAGCCAGAAAGGGACATTGGAAACTCAGGACTACAAGTACTCTGAATTGCTAAGATGTCTCTCTAGTTGCCTACCAGACAAGAGCTCACACAGTCCAGTCCAGGCTTTCCTTGAATTCACCATGTAACTCTAACCCCAAAGTGCTAGACTTCAAGGCACGTACCACACCTACCTTCAATTAACTAGTCTTACACTTCAGCTTGACAATTCTACAAAGACATTTCAGGAACACTGTAGTCTTTCTTATCTAGTCTAAGACAACTCTTCCAAACCAAATTTTATCAGCATATAGATAGGGAGGAATGGCATGCCAAAATGCATACCAGGATTACTTATTAGATTCTCAAAAGTAGGAGTAGGGATTAATCCTTAATGATCTTCACACAGTAGCCTACAAACTTTAGAAACTATAAACCAGGGCTTCCTCAAATCCGAAGCCTAAAAAAACTAGTAGAGAACTATCTAAATGGTGCTAAATATGCGCCTTTAGTACCAGACTGGGATCCTACTATTAAACTCATTATTTATATACATTATTATGGATTATGGAGTACTTTAATGTCAAGTTCCACTCTTAGAGCTCTAATTCCATTGATGACAGAAAACCAAACTAGATCATAAAAATATGCTTTTTTCACCTAAAGTTTAATTAATCCTTTAACCATGCAAACAGCTTTACCACCAAAATTGTCACCTAATTTAACACCTTTATATCCCACTATGATTTCATCCTATAACTTTATCTCATTTTGCTTACTGCCTATTTAACTATAGCTTTTAACAGTGCTTGCTGACAGGCATACTTTTGGATACATTCAAGTTAAAAAAGGGGCCATTTAAAATACTAACAAAGAAAAACACAAACCAAGCCAAGTCAACAGCAAAAGAAATCTTAACAGAACACTTACCTGGAACAAAGCCTTGCCTTTTCCTGGAAACTCTTGAGTTATGTCTTCCTTCCAAGCTAAGAAAGCTTCCTCTTCAATAATTTCCATGTCATAGAAATGAACAAAAAATCGAAGTAACATGCCTAAAAAAAAAAAAAAAAAAAAACAAACCACAGCATATAATTCATTATTCAACATGCTATTCAACTGCCCCTCAATCCCTGACTCCTGAACACCAGTCGCCTCACCTTTTGGGAAGCTGCTGTTGTAACAGTGCACCTGCAGAGCATACAGGGCACTGACCTGTAGATCCACATGATCATGAAGAAATTTCTGCATCACTGGCTTAAAAGAAAGCAGCAGCTGTTTTTCCTGCTCTAACTGTTCTTTGGAAGGAGCAGAGGAAGAATCTGTTTCATCACTGGGTGGGCTTACTTCACTAGAAATGTACTGTAAGAAGCTGAACAGCAAGTTTTGTTAGAAACCCAACAACTGTCTAGCTCAACATAAATTGTTATTAGATTTCTTTCTGGCAAATGAACTACTCATCTTACCTGGTCATTAAGATGTTCACAAATCCTTTATCTAAATGAAGTTTGGGAGAGATGTTATCTTTAATCCATTTATATATAGTTTGAGGGGATGGATCCAGCTTAATTTGCTTTAATAGTTCCTTCTCCAATTTAAGGAGTGGGAATAAGAAACTCAGTCCCTTTCCTTCCAAAATCTCCAACATTCGATCCTTATTCTGATCAATTTCTGCAAACACAAAGCAATTTCTCATTTTACCAGGTTGGCCTTATCTAAGAGGGCTTTACAAATGATTTCTTAGCAAAAAAAAAAAAATCTACTCAAGGACCCAAATCTCCATTTAGTGTTAAGTCAGCTAGATCTTACCTGGCAGCATTTTCTGCATATTGACCTTGCTTTGTTGAAAAAGTTCGGTTAACCATTCTCGGTCTTGTAATTTAGCTAATTGTTGAAGACAAAGTAAGAAGAGAGGGAAGTGGGTGCCACTCTCCAGTGGTTGAGCAAGTTCTGAAATGCTCACCAACTCTGAAATGATAGCACGAGCCGCAAACTGTGCCAAGTAAGATTTCACCAAGGGGATGTCAACCTCCAGTTTGGGGCACTGCTCCAATACATTCAGGAAAGCCTTGTGAAAAATATCCAAAACAGTTTTATTAATTTCCAATCTTAACTGGAAGTTACCTTAACCATACTTATTAGTAGAATGTTCTACCTGCATGAAGTTGTCACTTGTGGCTATCCCTTCCTGTTTGAGTAAACTGATCAAAGAGCTTGCTTTTTCTTTATCTTCATCACTTCTATCAAGTGACAGGATGATCACTTTGCTTAACATCTCAGGAAGAAAGTGTTTTGGAGCTCTCATTTCTCTCACACCACTGACAGCGTCGTTGGCACTTCCACTGTTCAGATATTCAGTCACAACGGCTTCCTAAAAACACAATTCAACCCCCATTAGCATCCCCTATCCTCAAATGTTTCCCAAGCAACAGAGATGATTTATTTATGAGGCTTTCTGAAGCTTACAGTCAGTTTAAGTAGTTCTTCCTTTGATGGTGGTGGCTTTTTGCTAGTCTTGGCAGGCTTTTCCTGGATAAGTGGTGGATTAGTTTTGAGACCAAGTTGAGGTGTCTAAAGACAAGAAACACAACACATGTTTAATCAAGATGAAACAAACCAAAAATAACAGCACTATCATGAAGCAGAAGGAAGGAAACACAAGTCCTCACACACCTTCAGGGACACTGAGAAGTGTACTATACTTTGGGGGCCCATACCTGTCCCAGAGGTGGTGTTTGAGTGCGTGGTGGCTGTGCACTGGGAGGAATCATAGTTATCTGGGGCTGAAGCTTTGGCACCTGATTTTTATTCATTAGAAATGACTGAGCAGGCCTCAAACTAATCTAAAATTGAAAACAAATCGACATACAACCAAGTTAACAGAGCTAATGAACATAACTATTAACACTTTCAAATACCCCACAACTAATTCTATATAAATCTAACTATTATGGCAGAGAGATAATTCTCCAAAAACTAAAAGTTATTTCATGTCACATAATAAATATAACTTATGGGAAAAATACCTGATTTAAAGAGTAAGATACTGAAATTTAAAAAATAAACAAACAAAAAACACTGTTCACAAACCTTATGTTTGTACCGTTCAAGTCTCCCAGTATCAGCAATGCAGATAAACTCTTTATTCTACTTAATATCTTTACCATTTTCTCATGATAACTATATAAATAACTTAGAAACTTGCCCTCATATCTCATAATCTTCGCTCATAGGACGCTGGACATCCAGAGAGAGAAAAAGCAGAGAAAAGTAGAAGAGAAGTTAAAGACAAAAAAGAGTAGAGGAGAGAATAAAAGGAAAAGAATTCCAGCTTTAAGTCCTCTTTCGCGTCTTTTTATAATCATTGGGCAAGAGACTTCTGCACTGACAAACTACTGCATAGAAGTAATGTAGGCAAATGTACCTCATCTGCATTAAGCTGTCCTTTCTTAGAAAACCGAGGTGGCATATCCTTCGACTGTCCTTGTAGCTGGGATAAGAGTCCCTGACTCTGGTTATGGTAGAGCTGGCTTAGCCCCTATTTCAGAAAGGGAGAAAGAAAGTCTAGATAAAAATTATGGTAATCAAGTACCAAAGGGATGAGCCAAGCCATTGCTTTGCCCAGAAAAGGCGAAACAGGGAAGAGTATCTAACCTATCTGTTGAATAAAGTAATGTGATTTACTAATCTTAAGGATAAGCATCTTAACTCAATTTGAAACAACTGTCAGATGTAAATATGCTAAGAAAAAAAAACCATCAAAACTCAGCTTCATTTAAAAACAATAAAGGGCAAAAGGTATTAGACCTAAGGCTAGCCCTAAGACTATCAGTGTCTTACCTGGCTTTTCATAAACTTGCCCCCCATCTCTCCAAACTGTGATTGCGTGGGAGGCATGATGTGTCCCCCATGGCCATTGAAGAGCTGATTTGAACGATGACGTCCCATTGTGGGTGAAAATCTATCCTGGATAACTCCTGGACCAGTACCAATTCCACTACCTTAAAATAAAGACAACTCTTAGAAATTCACTAAAACATTAGTAACTTTTAGTTTAACTAAAACACTGCTGTGTTTAAAAATTACCTGGCATTTGTCCAAACATATCAGCAAGTCCCCCAAGTGGGTCCCTATCCATTTTCATCCTTGGCGGCATAAACGGTCCCTCCAGGAAGAAGTCATTCCTCCCTTGAGCCATAGGAGCAGGAATAAACACTCCTAGATCCTTTGAGAAGAAAGTGCATAAGTACTATCCTTATTACTAAAATTTAACGCTACCATTCTCCCAAATGGGATGAAGGACACCACAAAGCAATACCAATTTTAAGAGTTAACAAAGAGAGGGTCTGTGCTAAGATAAAACAAGAAATCAGAAAGTCTCTTACTTTTACTGCATCTTGACGGATTTGATTGATCGTCTTTGGTCCATTGTCAAGAAAAGCCTTGCGAGGAACCCAATGGTGCTCTCGCAACTCTACGGTATCCTGTAATTTTAAAAAATATAAAATTTATTTTACTGTTCCAAATGAAAAACTCAATTTTGAACATTGTTAAAAATCATCTTACCTGCAGTAGGAAACGAATCCTGGCTGGCAATTCCTTACTTAACATTAAGGAACACATTCTGGCAAAGTACTGATCCATTAAGGACTGGTAAAGAGACAAAATACACAATTAGATATAAAATAAATGTGTACTACTTAATATGCTTTGGATTATTATGCTATAAAAGTCAATGACTAGAGCAAATACTACCACCTCACAAGACCCTTTACACTGTTCTCAACAAAAACATACCTTGGCTCGTTCATGGTCTAATCGAGGTCCCACTGTCCTCATTATCTGACAGAGGCACTCCAAATCCTCTCCCATATCTTTGAGTTGGACTCTCTTCTTCTTTTCCAAAAGCTACCAAAAGAATGTTACAATCTTAAATTATTCTTGTTCATGCAGTTTTTCCTCCTTAGATTAGGATTGATTCATTTGTAATTCCTAAAGCATCTAAGACAATGCTTTTCTACTGGTCTGCGTTGAAGAAAAACCCTCTAAGAATTTTAACACAGGCAATCTCTACTTTATAAAGCACACTACAAAATTCCCTAAGTTATCTCTGGTTATCAAAATATAAGTAATTGCCAGATTTTCCCCAAATAAGGATATTCACATTGACTGCCTCACCCCTAAGCCACCATACCTCGAGTTATACTTACTGTTTTGATGCACTTATGAAGGATAGATTCATGAATAAGATCAAGCTTGCCAAGTTCTCCAATGAATTTGATGTTCCCCAACATCTTGATCTTAGCAATGGCTCTCTGTTCCTCCTCCTCAGGGAGGAGGGGATTTTCACGCTTATCATAGACTGAGGGAAGGGAGGCAAACAAAATAAAGAACACTTAGAACCACTCTGGTAAGTGTTCTGACCTCTACACTCAGGCCACTGATTGCAAGCATGCATATGCTCATGCGCACACGCAAATGTAATAAAAACATCCAGTACTAGTTAATAGCAAATTTAAATTCTTACCATCAACATTTCTGGTTCGGTTTTCAAATTCATCTTGCAATTTGGAAATCAAGAGGCGTCTGAATGTCTATTTGAAAACAAAAGCATAGGCTTTGTAAAAAAAAAAAAAAAAAAAAACTTTCAATTAATTTTAAAACAAAAGGAAACAAAAACTGCCACTCACTGTGCTTTGCTTCTGTCCTGGTTGACCCTCTGCAGCTGGGCCATCAAAGTTTGGTGCATCTTCTGCCAATCGCAGACATAGCTGAGCATACAGCGAGCTATACTTTGGCTCTTCTAGGGCTTTGTCCACAATCTACATAAATCATTAAAAAAACAAACTACCATGAACTGGAAGCTGAAATAGCCTCTCTCTAAACAGTCTAACTCTTACATTTCACAACAAATTACAATGTCAATTAATTTGGACACCTCAGGGAAAAAAAAACACTTAAGTTTTAAAAACTTAACATGTCTAGTACAATCTAATAGATCTCATGTTATATATACCTCCTCCCCAGTTAGAAATGAACCATAAATCATAAACCACAGAGATGCTGGATTTGGGATCCAACTCTGTGGTGGTTAACCAAAACAAGATGCCAGAATTCAGTATCAATTATCATAAAATTTCCAAAACCACTTTCACAAAAGGAAAACAATTCCTTAACAGCTATTTCTGGACAGCATGGTCAACCAAAACAAATGGTTCACCCCTTGAATCTTGACACCATCAAAGGTGTTTTTCTTAGCATCATTACTCAATCATATCACGTAAGTGTATATCTATGTATCTCAAGTCATATCTACCAGATATGCATATATCATATATTATCTAGGAACTATATCTCATTTAATGCAATAATTCAGTTAAACTTGAGTCTGTTAACTTTCTCCTCTTCTCTTAAGCTCACATTTTAAACTTACCAGCAGTATGACCCCTTTAAGGATGAGTTTAGACTCTACACCCACATTGAGGAGCTCAAGGCATAGCTTGTCAAACTTTTCAGGAGTAAGCTTATTTAGTATGCTGGGGGGAAAACACAAAGTATGACTTAAAAAAAAATTTTAAGCTAAAAAATAGCATTTAAATTGACTTTTCCTTTACTAGCTCCCTAAACAAGAAAATGTTCCTTTTCCCCCAACTTCTTTAGAGAATTCCATAGTGTATTTTTAAAATCATGCTCTTTTCTGACTCCCAACTTCCCCATATGCTCTATAATTTATTCCTGAGCATAAGACCTTGCCTTGGGAGTGTGGCTGATATATCAACTGACACTCCATGGCAAAAAACAAAACAAAACATTCCCTCTCCCAGCAGCACATTTGTTAGTAGCTTCTTGGCTAGGAGTAGGGCTTTTGTCTGGCTTGAGCTTATGCAAATTTTGTGCATGGTTATTATAGCAGTGTTCATTTTTCATCCAGAGATGCTGGAATCACTTCTCAGCTATAACATCTGAATCGTATTTGGGCTTTCCTCCTGTTTTACAAGAAACCTCTCTAAAAGCTCAAGAGCACTAGATCTTCATCATATGGAATTGACCATGAGTTAAGATGGCTGTTGTTATACACTAGACCAACATGGAAATGCCAGCATAAGCTTGTGAGTTGTAGACAAATAACCCTTGCTGTCAAATACCAATAGGCTACTCTTCTGTTTAAGATTTCTTTAAAATATTGTTGACATCAGAATCCACTACAATGTAATGGATGCCTAATGAATCCTGCCAAAATCAGGCCTGGTGAATTTTTCAGTACACATACTAGAATACAGCTCACCTCTACTTCCCTCAGAACAGACCTTGGCACTTACCCTCTTACTTTCCTGAAGATTGCATCATGTCGTTCTTTTTCATTTGCGGAGTTGTTTGCTGCGGAGTTGTCATCTCGTCTAGTGCTTCGTGCAGGAATCCATTTCTGAGCGTTTTGCCCTGGGGTTTTCCCCAGGAACTCGCTAGTTTAATAAAACATCAATGAAGTGGCTTACAATTAAGAAAACACCTAACACAGCATCCACTCACAACAACAAATACCATACCACCCTAAAACTGCTAAATGGAGGGGGAAAGAGCCACCAACCCAAAACCTTAGGCTTTACTCCACTCCCCAAGCCCCGCAACAAAACAGTCCTAAAAATCTTTTCCAAACAGCATCAGAATCGTCCAGATGGCTTCTTAGAACAGACTGGAAGGCCCACTCCCAATGTCTGTTCTAGTAGGTTTGGGGTGGCACCTGAGAATTTCCATTTCTGAATATATATATATTCCCAGGCAATGCCAAAACTGCTGGCTCAGGCACCAAACCTTCAGATTTAATACTTAATGCTTGACAAGCAAATTCCACACAGACCACTTCACAAATACCCTACAGCAGGGATAGCAATTTTGGAATACTAGCAAACATAAACCAAGAGGATGAAAAGCAGTTTGAAATAATCCACACCAAGATTATTGATGACTTCCCAAGAATTATCCTGTTAGGCATGGAGAAGTCTTTAATTAATCAAATTGACAGTTTTAAAAAGTTAACTGTCTTTACAAGTTTACCATACCTGTTGCCAGCAGTCTTGGGATAGTGCTGAGGTGCACCCCTACTTCCTCCTCCGCCCGAAGAAGCACTATCCAAAAGAAAAATTTTAATATACCAATTATTCCTCACTTGAAAGGGAACCTATTTATATTTTAGAAATTGCACAACAAAGTAAACTTTGGCCTAAAAGTGAACTAGAAGCCAGAGATGGCTCAGACGTTGAAAGCCGTTCAATTCCTAACATCCACATGGCAGCTCACAACTTTAACTCCAGTCTTAAGGGATCTGATGCCCTCTTCTGACATTGTACACAGAGATGCAAATACCCCCCCCCCCCCAGTAATTCATTTGCTCTATTCTAGAGGCGCAGCACATTAAGTGGGATTTGGTCATGATTCTTATGACTGGCCTTTTCAGAACACTCTCTCCCATGTTATCTACCCACACCTAAAAAACCGTACCTGAAACGAGAAGCACCCCCTTCTGCAATCGCACTCTCCACTTTGGCGGCTTGACAACGAAGAATCTTCAAAAGAATAATATTAATGGATGGGGTGGGGAGGGGAGGGGATGGTAGAAATGAAAAGCCTGGAAAGAGAAAACACCAAAATTAGTTATTACCATACAGAACTATAAACTTTCAATTCTAATTTATTTCAGCTCCCGGGCACGGCAGCTGATTGAACTTTCACTGCATTGCAGCCCTCAGAAGACTAAAATAGGACGAAGTAAAAAACCACAAATACACAGTAAAATCTTGTTTAGCCACGTGGATTCCCTTAGTATTCAAGGATGCAAAAACAGCTTTTGAAGGAAAAAAAAAAATCTAGATACTGCCTAGGAAGCAGCCATGTTATTGGGGCCTTTAAAATTTAACAGAAATGCTATCAACACCGGCGGTGCTACAAGGGAAATGCCTGCTGTACTAATATGGGCGGCAGAGGTGGTGACAGGCCGGCCAGAGCCTCATTACCCGGTGTTGAGTAGCTTTCTCCTCCACTCGTCCTTATAACCCCTTCTTTTTACACAGGGCGTGTGTGGAAAGCCGCCGGAAGACCGGGGCCACAACATGGCAGCAGGCACCTCCGCCCCACTCTGCGCGAACAAAAGAGTAGCGAGTTCCTCCCCTAGGCCCAGTCAGGCTCAGCTTCCGACCGGCGACTAGCAAGGGCCCAGGACTGGGCGGGAGGCGCCCCCTCCGGGCCGGTCCTTTGTTCTCCCGCGGGAAGGCGGCCTCCTGCCCACCCGCCGCCTCCACCATAAATCCCCCAGCTGACAGCGCCTCGGCTGCCTTGGCCCACAAAAGGACAGAGACTCGCTCTCCGCTTCGCCTGAGTGGGGCATCCCGCAATAGGGTTCACACACCTCCTCCCCGCCGGGAGGCCGGGCTCCGGACTCGTCCGCCTCGCTGGTCCCGCGCCAACGGCCGGGCCCTGCCGCGGGCCGCGTCCCTCCCGCCGAGGCGCGAGGCCTGCCACGCTCGCACGCTGTCCCCGGATCCCACGTCAGGATCCCGGCTGCGCCCGCCACTCGACCACACGCCAGGCTAGCTCTTTGGTAGGCATGGGAAGGAGCGCAGAGGCCATAGATTTCTAAGTAGCCCAGAGGCAGAGGAAAGGCCGCCCCGCCCGGCTCCGCCTGCGGCCGCCATTTTGTTCCACTCGACAAGAAGAGGCCAGGGGCGGCGGCCATTTTAGAGGGCTCCGCTCGGCGGCGGCGACTCCACTCACCTTCACCGAGAACTCAGCAGCTGCCACCGCAGCTGCCTCTTCTGGATCCGGTCGTCGGGGACAGGGAAGGGAGGGGGAAGGGGAACGGAAAACAAAAAAGGGGGAGGGAAGGGGGAGGAAGGAGACGGGGCCGGCCTGAAACTCTCAGCTCAGAGGAGTAGCTGCTGCAGCCACCACCTGGTACTCGCCGCCACCTCCATAGAGCTCCGGCTCGCTGCTGGCGCTGAGGCGTGTCTGAAGCCGAACTTATCACTCTGCGGCGGCCGACCCACCAGAGCCTCTCCGAGTGGCTCCTTCGCTATCCAATCAGCAGCCGGGCTTCCGTCCGCTACCAATCCGCGCAGGGCGGCGGGGAGGAGCCAGCGGGCAAGCTCGGTTGCGGCGCAGCCCCGCCGCAGTGCGCAAAGCCATATTCGCGAAGGCTCTGGGGCCAAGCCAGTGGCGTAAGGGCGGCGGGCCGGCGCGCTGCAGGACTCTTGCGTAGCGCCGGGAGCCCCGTGAGTGTGCGTCGCCGGGCCGCCTGGTCTTCCTGGGCCGGCGCTTTGTTCCGGAGTCCGAGCCTCATGCTTGCCTAGAAGAACCTCTTCTCGCCTCTCCTCCCTGACCCGCCCGGGCCTGGCGCCCCGAGAACTTGGCGTGGCCTCGCGGCCTGGCCTCTGTCTGGCGTCTGGGAGCTTTGCTGAAGAGAGGGACGTGTGCCCATCGATAGGAGAGCGTTCTGTTTGTTAGTCCTCCATCTGCAGAGTAACGAGAAAAGGATCAAAGGAAGGGCAGCTTTTCCTCAGAATGCTCGGCTTGCTGTCACCGAACTTGACCCAGAATATGCTAGGCTGGCTTGAGAAGTGTTTGCAGAGCGCGGGCAATTTGGAAAATTTAAAATTGCAAACTCATTTTTAAAGTTTTTCCTTCATTTTTAATAAACATTAAAGATGGGCAGCGCAGTGTTCTCATTTTACTTAAGGGCTATATAGGAAAATGAAGCATTTCAAACTATACTTCCAGGTGGTATTTTAAAAGATGGGTTATGTATGCATGCCACTGTTTGCGACATTTTAGCTTTCCATAAATGAAGGTATGTAAACGAGAAATGCCCCATCTCTATTAAGGCATGCTTTTTTTTTTTTTTTTTTTTTTAAATAAAATGGGCGACTAAACTAAAGCACGTGTGTTTTTAATAGTCATGATTTGGAATTCATTCCTGCCGGGCAGTGGTGGCGCACGCCTTTAATCCCAGCACTTGGGAGGCAGAGGCAGGCGGATTTCTGAGTTCGAGGCCAGCCTGGTCTACAGAGTGAGTTCCAGGACAGCGGACAGCCAGGGTTACAGAGAGAAACCCTGTCTCGAAAAAAAAAAAAAAAAGGAATTCATTCCTAAGAGTTGGGTTTTCAAAGACTCAAATGTAATTTGACATGTCTTGGTGTTGAAAGACCTAGTTCTTAAATAGAATGTTCAACAGAGAATTGTACCTTCCTTAGTATTTAAGTCTGATAAGTGTGGCTTTGAAAGTTTATAATTCTAGCATCCTTAGATCTTTGCCTTAGAATTAATGCTATTAAATAGACTTTCACTTAAACTAAAAACTGTAAAAACTTTATTTGAGGGGTTATTTACGTGTAAAAAAGAAAAACATTTTTGGGAAAGGGACAGTTTTTGAAACACAAGAGATTTCACTTTGTATAACTTCTGTAAGGCTTTATAACTAGTAGAAATATATAATGTGATATTTTAGTTTTTCATAAGTGATTTACATTCCTTATGATACACTAAAGGCATCTGTGTGGTAGAAACAGTGGTTAAATAGGCCATATTCACTATACTAATGTATATGTCAAAGAATAGTCACTTGGTTCTAAAACATGGATGTCCTAAATATAAGGAACTAAAATATATCTTAATATATTATATACACATATAATATAGATAAAACATAGAAACTAAAATATAAAGTCCTAACATAAGGAACTTGAATTAATTAAAAAATTTTTAAAAGGGACAGCAAGGTGGTACTGCTGGTAAAGGCACTTGCTGCCAAGACTCATGACTGAGCTCAATCTCCAGGTTCCACATGGAATAAAGAGAGAAGGCCTAAGAGTTTTATTTACAGGTATGAGAGGTGCTGAGCTGTAAGGGAGTAAACAAGGTAGAACAAATAAAAACAAAGACAGAAATAAACATAGATTTAAAAATCTACTTTCATTCATAGAAATAAGCATTCACAAATTTAAAATTTCCATCATATTTTAGATATGTAAAATTTAAAATAATTGGATTTGAATGTAACCCAACAGCTTTATATGTCTATTTTATTCATTTCTCTTAAGTCTGGAACACTGCTAGGAGTCTTGACTTGTTAATATATTTTCACATTGTTTTAATCCTGGCAGTATTACTTTTGTTTTTGAGCCTCTCACCATGGAGTTCAGGATGGCCTCAACTTTAGTATCTTCCTGCCTCAGCTTTCTAAGTGTTGGTGTTATCTATACTTGGGATTCTTGCACCACCTACCTCACTGGTTACTGTTTCAAGCACACAGATGTGTCTACTGTCATTTCTGCTTAAGGATTCCCTAATCATGTAACTGAAGACCAGAGCTCTCACTTCTGAATTTCTAACATCTTCTTGAACAGAGAAGCAAACTTGTGGCCTTATTTGGTTTGAACCATATAGAGTTGTAGTGATTGAATGAGATTATATATGGAAGGGACATAGCATAGTCACTGAAATGTAATGAGTCTGAATTGTCTCTCTCAGGCATGTGTTTGAGCATTTGTTCTCTGGTTAGTGGCACTTTTTGAAGGTTGTGGAGCCTTTTGGAGGCTGACCATGACTAGTGAAATAGGTAACTGAGGCAAGCCTTTGTTACTTACTCATCAATCTCTTTTCTGCTTCCTGATCTGGTAGCTTCACCTTACACTCTTATTACCTTGAACAAGACCACTCCTGCTACTGTGCTCTCCTTGCCTTGATGAACTGAAATCTCTGAAATTGTGAGCCAAAATATTTCTTCCCTTTAGTTGTTACTGTTAACAACAATAAGAAAATCAACACTGATGTCCATGAGCCTATTGGGGGCTGCTTATGGCTTGAAAGTGACATGACATCCACTGGCTCTTGCATTTGAACACTTGGTCCCTGCTATTGATCCTAGACCAGATAATTCTGAATATTTGGTTTTGGAACCCAGACATCAATAGTATTTAAAGTTCTCATTTTATTTCCAGGTGCAATCAAGTTTTACAACCACTACCATAGAGAAGAGCATTATAAAAGTTACGTTTGCAGGCCATAGGAAAGGAAACTGGAAAATGGAAATTGTCTTTTTCAAAGCAGGGTAACAGACATTCGAACCCAGGAATCTCAGCTTTTAAGTCCTTTATATTCTGCTATGCCTACCTTTCTGTTGTCCTTATTTTTCACCACTCCATCTCTCAGGGAGCCAGTTGGACAGGTTTTGCTGCCCTTAAAAATCAACTCCTGGGCAAGTGAGATGGCCTAGTGAGTAAAGGTGCTTGCCCCTGAGCTTGACAATGAGTTTGATCCCAAGGACCAATGCCTGTAAGTTGTCCTCTGACCTGAACAGGTGAACTGTGGTAGGCACACGTGACCCATTCACCCCACACATACAAAAAAATACAAAAATAATTTTAAAAAACATTCACACCTAATACTCTACTGCATTCATTTATTTCCTCTGCCATCTCCTTTCTGAAGTAACAGATATTAAGTACCAAACCCTTACCATGATGTCCTATTGCTATGAAGAGATACCATGACCAAGGCAATTCTTATAAAATAAAGCATTTAATTGTAGGCTTGCTTACAGTTCCATCCATCATAGCAGAGAGCATGGCAGTAGGCAGGCATGGTCCTGGAGGAGTAGCTGAGAGCTACATCCTGATCTATAAGCAGAAAGAGAGTCTGGGCTTGGCATAGGTTTTTGAAACCTCAAAGCTCACTACCAGTGACATATTTCCTCTAACAAGGCCACACCTCCTAATCCTTTCAAATAGTGCCATTCCTGGTTGCAAATCATTTAAATATATGAGCCTATTAGGGTCATTCTTCAAACCACCACATTCCACAACCAGGTCCTCATAATCTTGTAGTTATAAAGCAAAAAGACATTAATTTCAATTTCAAAAGTCCCCATAGTTTATCATGTTTAAAAGTCCAAAGTCTCTTCTCTGTAATCCCTGTAAAACCAAAATCAAAAGCAGATCACATAGTTCCAACACACAGTGGCACAGAATATACATTACTATTCCAAAAGGGAGGAAAGGGGCATAGTGAGAAAATACTGGACAAAAGCAAAACCAAAAACCAGTAGGACAAACTCCAAATGCTGTATCTCTAAGTCTGATGTCAAAACCCTTTTCAGATCTCCAGGTCTTTTCAGCTTTGTTGACTACAACATACTTCTCTCTCTTTGGCTAGTTCCACATCCAGTGTGCAACTTTTCTTGACAGGTATCCCATAACTCTGGCATCTCTAACATATTGGGGTCTCCAACAAAATCTAGGTTTCACTTTCACAGCTTTGTATAGAGTGGCCTTCCTGGATCTCAGTGCAGGTAGGTATACCCCTGACACAAGCCTGATCATGGTAGCTTCCATTAGATCTGGAGGGAGATTCCATAATCTCTTCCTTGTATTTCCTGACAGGGGCTGGCATGTAGCCCCTCCAGTTACATTCACACCACCTTTCTGTTGCTGCTGATGGTTCCCTTTTGCTGCTTAAGCTTCCCTTTAATTCCTTTCCACAAGTGAGAAGCTTAGCGGGTTGGGATCTTGCCCTCAAATCACTATTCCATTTATCCCATTTAATATCATGCTTTAAAAAAAGCTTTTTATTGCTTCGAGCACTGCACTGAGCTCCATTATACTTCTTGGTACTCCTTTTCTTTTCACACTACACATTTTGTATTTCTCTTTGTCCAGCTTGCTCCTTTTCAATATAGATATGCACAGGAGTGACTACTAATAACCACATGACAGATATAGCCTAATATAGGCTTTATTGAAATATCTTCTTGCCAATGCCAGCCATTAGTACAAAACTCTTCGTTTTAGCCTCAGGCAAAAAGCAGCCCCATTCTTTGCTGAAATATCACAAGAATAGTGTCCAGGACAGTTACTAATATTCTTCCCCTCTGAGACTTATTGAGCCAGGCCATAATAATTTACAGTGCTCTCAGCTCCACTCTTATCCATGCACTTACTAGTATGGCCCACTAAGCCCTGCTTTAAGTATTCAACTGCTTTCCTAATCCAAAATCCCCAAGCTCATATTCCACTAACAAGCAGCATGGCCCAGCTTGTTATGGCAATATCCCACTCCTGGTGCCATCCTCTATCTTAGTCACTGTTCTATTGCTGTAAAGAGACACCAAGATCAAGGCAACTCTCAGAAAGCATTCAGTTAGGGAATTGATTACAGTTTCAGAGGCTTAATTAAATTATCATATGGCAGAGAACATGGAGACATACAGAACTACACCCTGATCTGTAAGTGTATGGGCTTAACATGGCTTTGAAGATCTCAAAGTTTACCCCCAGTGACACACTTCCTCTAACAAAACCATAACTCCTAATCCTTTTAATCCTTTCAAATAGTGTCATTCCCTAGTGACTCGACATTTAAATTTATGAGCCTAAAAGGGCCGTTCTTATTCAAACCATCATACTACCTTTCCTCTAACAGAATAACTTCTGAATTCCTTTCCATAGTTTGGCATTAAAGGACTTTTGCTGGTTTCACACTATTTCCCTATTCCTAGGTACACCCTTCCTTCACTCCTATAGTTAACCCTAATCTAGTTCTATGGTACTCATGTTTTGCTCCATTACACCATGTTCTCTATCAATGGTTCTTAACTCTTCTAATGCTGTGACCCTTTAATACAGCTCCTCATGTTGTGGTGACTCCCAACCATAAAATTATTTTTGTTGCTACCTCATAACTATAATTTTGCTGCTGTTATGAATCATAATGTAAATATCTGTTTTCTAATGGTCATAGGGTGACCCCTGTGAAAGGGCGTTCAATGCACAACCCCCAGTTGCAACCCACAGATTGAGAACCACTGTTCTATGATTAAAATTTAGTAGTTTTTGTCCATTTTGGGAAAGAAGTTAATGAATTAATATTGATTATGCAAGGAGTTTAGGTATAATTATTTTCAAGAGGTTTCACAGTATACACAAAAAATAATTATGCTGATCTACCACTTGGGAGGTGGAGGCTGGCAGATCACTGTGAGATTGAGGCCAGTCTGGTCTACATAGAAAGTTCCAGGACAGCTAGAGTTACATAGTGAAACTCTGTTGCAAAAATACAAAAAACAAACAAACAAAAAACAAAAAAACCCCAACAAAATTAAAAAAGCAACAACAATGAAAAAAGGAAAAGACAGAAAAAAGAAAGAAAAGAAAGGACAGAAGGAAGGAAAAATATGCCAGTTATAAATTAAGGGCAGGGAAGTGTTGTACCAATGCTGTATTGGACAACCAAGAAGAAAATTCTGTAAGATTTTATAAAAGGATGATTACGAGATAAATCTGTGGACCTCTATCCATTATGGAACAACGCTTTGAGGTTTGACTATACAGGCAAAGAAAGTTCTTGAACATATATGAACTCTGCTCAGTTTTGTTTAAGCTAATAACTTTTCGTTCATGAGTGGATGGTTTTAGGGAAACTAACCACTATAACAAAAGCTTTCACCCCAGTTTCTTACATAGCTGTTTTTTTCACCCCATAGTTTAGTGTTCAACCTGGGCAGATAGATGCCTTTGAAGGAGCCTTCACCCAGTTACTGAGGTAGTTCAGTGATGTCTATCATGCACAAGGCCTTGGGACCAGTCCCTAGAGCTGCAGGGGTTGGAGTAGTATTCCCTTTCTAACTACTCTATTACATTCCCCTCACTTGAAAGTCCTTATATTCTGAAAGAATTTCATTCTTATGTATTGTTTGGTGCATTAGCATGTAAGCTCAATGACAGTTGGAACCTTGCCCGTCATGTTACATCACTAAGAGTTTTAAAAAATGACTGATTTCTGGATAGAAACAGGCAGAAATTTCGGTACTAAATTAGAGACCCTTCTGAAGGGGACAGCTGATGCTTTTTAGCTTACTGTGATTTATAATATATTTCCTTTAGAAAAAAAAAAGTTGGAGAATGGATGATACTCATAACAAGAAGCATTCCTGCAAGATTAACTGGCAGTGAGTTAAAGGAAAGCTGCTTCAAGTTGTGTGTAATTCTTTTCCTTGTCTCTCCAAAGTAGTGAAAGATATATGAATATAAGTTACTCAGAATATTATCATAGAAACACCAAATCCTTTCTCTATTTTCTTTTTAATTCTTTGAGAATTTCATACGAGAGTTCTGACCATATTCACTCCCTCCCCTAACTACTTCCAGATCACCCTTCCTTCCTGACCACCCAACTTTGTGTGTTCTTTCCCCCCCCCTACTCATTCAGTCTATGTATTTATGGATGTGTAGTCTTCCACTGGAGTATGGTCAACCTAACGGGGGCAACTATTTCAAAGAAAACAGATTCTTCCTCCCAGCAGCTATCTTTTGCTAGTAGCTCCTCAGCTGGGGTGGAACTTCATGTCCACCCTCCTTCTTCATTCTGGGATTTGATCTGGCTTGAGCTTGCACAGGGCTTGTGTATGTTCTAATGACTGCTGTGAGTGTATATGTGCAGCTGTCCTGTGTGTCTGGAAGCTACTGTTTATTTGTGTGTATTCACACCATTGGCTCTGAGTCTTTCCATTCCCTCTTCCATAGAGGTCGCTGAGTCTGGGGAGGAGGGAGGATGTTCGGTATAGACATTCCATTTAGGGTTGAGCATTCTGCAGTGGCTTATTCTGTGCACCTCTTTGGCCATTTGTGGGTCTTTGAGTTAATCACTATCTACTGCAAATAAAAGTTTCTCTGGTAGAGATTGAGAGATGCACTAATCTGCATCTTTGTACTACCAAATCCTTTTTATTTATTAAAAAGGAGAGTTTCAGCTTAGTTTGGTGGTTCATGTCTATAATTACAGCACTTGGGAGGCTGAGGAAGTATTGCTATAAGTTTTAAATCAGCCTGGGCTACAGACCATATCTCAATAAAACCATTTACATATTGAAATATTTCATATATTTTATTTACAACAATATTAATAGTCCATTTTATAATCAAATGTAATCAAAATCTGCTAAAACAATGCAGCTGAAGAACAGAGTCTTAGAAAATAGAAATTACTGAATTGCAATTAAAAATTTAACTGCAATAAGCCAATTTTTTTTATCAGGAGGAAAGTACATGTTATTCACACAGATTAGGAAGATGGGTTCTCTCTTTACAATGTGTGTCCTAGAAACAGAAGTCTTTGGGAGGCTTGGTGACAAGCACTTCTACCTGCTGAGCCATCTTATGGGCCTTGAAGAATGCTTTGGTGCACAAAGGAAAGAATTTTTTTACTGCTAAGGGTTGAATTCAAGGCCTCAAATATAAGGTTCTGGGATTTCCATTATGGGAGAGATTCTATTACTGACTCAAATTCCTTACTCATTGGTCTTTTCAGATTTTCTAAATTTTTTTTCATTTTTGTTTCGTTTCAGTAGTATTCTTATTGATTTTAGAATCAAAGTAAGATTTCTTTTTTTTAAATTATTTATTTATTTTTTTGATACTTTATTTACATCTCCAATGTTTCCCCCTTTCCAGGTCTCCTCTTTGGAAACCCCCTAACCCCTTCCCCTCCCCTGCCTCTATGAGGGTATTCCACCTCCCACCTACACGCCCACCCACTCCCCTATTCCCACCTTGACCATTCCCCTTTACTGGGGCCTCTAACACCCTCAGGCCCAAGGGCCTCTCCTCCCCCTGTTGGCCAACAAGGCCCTCCTCTGCCACATATGTGGTCCGAGCCATGGGTCCCTCGATGTGTATTCTTTGGTTGGTGGTCCACCCTCTATGAGGACCAGGGGCGTCAGGCCAGTTGACACTGTTGCTCCCTCCATGGAGCTGCAAACTCCCTCAGCTCCTTCAGTCCCTTCTCCAACTCCTCCATCTGGGACCTCACTCTCAGTCCAGTTGTTACTGTAAAGTGAAACTTGGGTATTCCGAACTTTTGGGCTAATATCCACTTATCAGTGAGTACATACCATGTTTGTTCTTTTGTGACTGAGTTACCTCGCTCAGGATGATATTTTCAAGTTCCATCCATTTGCCGCAAATTTCATGAAGTCATTGTTTTTAATAGCTGAGTAGTAATCCATTGTGTAATGTACCACATTTTCTGTATCCATTCCTCTGATGAGGGACATTTGGGTTGTTTCCAGCTTCTGGCTATTATAAATATGGCTGCTGTGAACATAGTGGAGCATGTGTCTTTATTACATGTTGGAGCATCTTTTGGGTATATGCCCAGGAGAGGTATAGCTGGGTCCTCAGGTAGTATTATGTCCATTTCTCTGAGGATCTGCCAAACTGATTTCCAGAGTGGTTGTACCAGCTTGCAATCCCACCAACAATGGAGGAGTGTTCCTCTTTCTCCACATCCTCACCAGCATCT
>CM052703.1:85391565-85424002 GCA_028551405.1 Uromys caudimaculatus | reverse complement strand
TGAGAGGTGTTTGGGTTTAGAGAGCTGTGGCACAGGGTCAGCTCTGGGGTGCAGACAGAAACCAGAAGGATCTTGTCACCAGCTGTCCCTTGGTTCCTGTGTCCTGATGACTCTGCAAGGGTCCCTCTTGATCCAGTGAGTTTGAACAGAAGTGGTGGTTTTGCCTATGCTCACAGGTGTGTCAGCACTCCTGGGATACCAGCTCTCTCCTGGAGCCCTGTGGCCCAGGTTGAGGCCCCCAGGTCCCGGTGAGCAGTGGTGCTTGTCTTATCCCCACTCATGGCTTTTCCACACTCCTGGGAGGGTAACTTTCTCCCGGCGCTGCTTGGCTATGGAACCCTGATGGTCCAGGCAGAGGTCTCCTGCCACAGATGGAAACCAGAAGGTTCCTATGCCCAACTTTACCTCAGTCCCTATGTCCCGCAGGTTCCGGGTGGGTCCTGGTTAGCAGTGGTTCTCGTCTTAACCCCACTCATGGCTTTTCCACACTCCTGGGAGGGTAGCTTTCTCCTGGCGCTACTTGGCTATGGAACCCTGGTGGCCCAGGCACAGGTCTCCTGCCACAGATGGAAACCGGAAGGTTCCTGTCCCTGACTTTTCCTCCTCAGTCTCTGTGTCCTGAGGGCCTGGGAGAGTAACTTTCTCCCGGAGCTGCTTGGGTATGGGACCCTGGTGGCCCAGGCAGAGGTCTCCTGCTACAGATGGAAACCAGAATGTTCCTATGCCTGACTTTACCTCAGTCCCTGTGTCCCGCGGGTTCCGGCTGGGTTCCGGTGAGCAGTGGTGCTTGTCTTATCCCCACTCACGGCTTTTCCACGTTCCTGGGAGGGTAACTTTCTCCCAGCGCTGCTTGGCTATGGAACCCTGGTCCAAAGTAAGATTTCAGATATATTCCTTCTTTGGATATAAAGTTAATGAAAGACCACTGGAATAAAAGTTTAAGACAATAGATATAGATTTTAGTTTTTTAACCTATTTTTTCTGTAAAATGAAATTAGTACTTCTTGTGGGCTGTGAATATGGCTAAGTGATAGAGCACACAGTTAGCATAATCAGATGATTTGGTGCCTGTGAGATGACTCAGTGGGTAAAAATGCTTGCCATCAAGTCTAACAAGTTGTGTGTATGCCCACACCCACACCCAAACACACGTGCACACAAACATAAAATGTGATAAATTTTGTAAAGATGATTTGCTATGGTTAGGTGGAATTCATCCTAGAGATGCAAATTTCTTTCAACATCCAGATATCTATAAATGTAATATATCACATTAACAGAATAAAGTAAGACATTGTATGATCACTTTAATAGACACAGTAAAGGGATTTGAAAAAAATTAACATTCATTCTTCCCTAAAACCCTCAGCAAATTTGGTATAGAGGCAGGGCACCTCAGTTGTATAAGAAAACCACTTCCAGGACAACCCACAGTTAAAATCACACTAAACAGAAAAATGATGAAAGCTTTTATTTTAGTAGCTGCATTGTAATAGAAGTTGGAACTAGAGAAATTGCATAAATGGCAGGAATCATAAAAAAGAAATAGATATCACATGTTCATAGATTGGAAAAATACTGTTAAAATGTCCATTCTACATATATTAATTTATAGAATCAATGCAATCTTATCAACATATCAATAGCATTCTTTATAGAAATAGAAAAAATTCTAAAGTTCATGTGGAAATAGAAAGACCCTGAATAGCCAACCCATACTACAGGACTTCAAAGCTATTTTTACCAAAGCAGCATGCTACCAGCATATAAATAGACAGACCAATGGGACAGAACAGGGAACCTAGAAATAAATTTGCACATTGATAGCCAATTGGTTTTCCAAAAAGTTGCCAAGAATACCCAATAAATATAGGGATAGTACAGTCTTTTCAATAAATAAGTATTCGGAAAATAGAATATCCACACGATATATCTGTGAATGCCCTCATTTCATAATCATATAGATTCATAATCATATAGAAATCAACTGAAAATGAATTAAAGACTTAAATGTAAGTCCAGGAATGATAAAGCTACCAGCAGAAAATATATGCTTCATGGTATTCTTCTGGGAATGATTTCTTTGGATACGGTCCCCAGAGCACAGGCAATCAAAACAAGAAGACAAATAGAATTATACCAAACTTAAACAGCATAGCCTAGAAAACAGTAAACAGAATGAAGGACGTGTAGAGTGGAAGAAGCTATTTGTAAACTATGCATCTGTTAAGAGGCTTATGTCCAAAATATACAAAGAACTCAACCCCAAAGCTAGGAAGCAAATAATCTGATTGAAAACCAGATAAAGAACCTAAACAGACATATCAAAAGACATAAAATGCCAATAGGAAATATTTAAAAACTGTTTATATGGGAAATGTAAATTTAAAACCCAATGAGATATATTGCCCTATACTTGCTAGAATATCCACCACAATTTTTAGAGGGGCTATAGAAAAAAGTGTACTTTCGTATTCTTTATGGGAATGAAACTTGGTTTGGTTATTGGGGAAAATAGTATGATGAGTCCACAAAACACTAGACATAATTCCACAGTTCCAATACTGGATATATATAGAAAGGAAATATACTCAATCACGTAATAGCTATATTTCCATGTTTACTGCAGCATTATTTGGAATAGCCAAGACATGAAATCAACCTAGGTACCCATTAATAGATAAATGGAAAAAGAAAAATATTCCTTCTTTCCCCATCTACAATTGTTCCCTGCCTCTAGCCTGTCCGTTTATCCCATTTTCTGTTGGTTTCACCAACACACACTCAAGTAAGTTAATTCCTTATTACCTCTATCTCTCTGTCTCTCTTTCTCTCAGTCTTTCTTACGATCACATACATACATAGTCTTGGTTCTAGTACTCAGGAGAACTCTAATATAATTGTTTGGAAGACTATTATGATATGTTGTCTTCAGAAACTGAAATTAATCATATTCTCTCAATTTCTTTGGAACATTGATAATTTAAAAAGCTGTTAATTAAAAAAAGATTGCCTGTCTGTAATTCATGCTTGTAATCCCAGTTCTTGGGGGCTAACACAGGCCAATCAAGAATTCAAAGCTAGTCTGGAATACATAGATGTTCAAAGCCAGCCTGGGGCACATAAGACCTTGTCTGAGGAAAGAAAAAAACATGATACATATACATAATGGAACATTATTCAGCGACAAAGAGGAATGTAGTTATGAACTTTTCAGGCAAGAGGATGGAACTGGAAAATACATTAAGTGAGGCCACCCTGGCTCAGAATAACAAATAATGCATGCTTTCTCTCATGCAGACCCTAGGTTCTGAGTTTTATGTATCTGTTTATGTGGTAGTAAGTATATGTAGAGGACAAGAAGCTGGAAGGAGGCCATGAAAGGGGGAAAGCTTTAAGGAAGAGGTATAATAGAACAGATGTTCTAAGAAAGTAGATGGGGGTGAATGCTGGGAATAAAAAAAAAATGTAAGCAGGGAGATAGGGAGAGGAGGTTCAACCAAAACTAAGAATGTTTGAAAAGCATCCATAAGGAAACCTGTTATTTCATAAATTAATCGAGAGAGAGAGAGAGAGATAGAGACAGACAGACAGACAGACATGGAGAGAGTGAGAGCCACAAGCATGGCAGCACAGCTTTTGGGAGGAAAAGGCAGGTAGATTTTTGTGAGTATGAAGTCAGCCTAGTCTATATAGTGAGTTTCAGGACAGCCAGGGCTATGTAGCCAGATTCTGTCTCAAGACAAACAAAACAAAACAAAACAAAACAAACAAACAAAAAACACAAAACAAGTAACAATAGAGTTTCAATGGAGATACTCTATGGATGCATAAAGCTGCTCCCAGAAGCCATAGGTAAAAATAAAATGAAACATCTGGTTGTGATAATTTTTAAAGTGTAAATACAGTTTGGTAAGACTTTTAAGTACTCAGTCACTAGGGCAGTAGTTCTCAACCTGTGGGTCACAATCCCTTTGGGTACCAAACCACCCTTTCACAGGAGTTGCCTAGGACCATTAGGAAACACATATTACATTATGATTCACCAGTTGCAAAATTACAGTTATGAAGTAGCAATGACATAATTTTATGGCTGGGGTCACCACATGAAGAGGAGTGTTAAAGGGTCGCAGCATTAGTAAGGTTGAGAATGACTGCTCCAGGGATGGGTTTATAATGCTGTATCACAGTACAATTCTCGCTTAACACACACACTTGAAAACTTACCCAATTTTTTATTCTGCATACTGGAAATGTTATACACACACACACACACACACACACACACACACCCCATTTCCAGAGATATGCTTTAATGAATACACACACATATAATTTTGTAAATCCTTTTGCATTTCTTTGATGAAACATCAAGAATATGTACCACATATTAAGATCATAATAATAATTACAAATGAAAGTGCATCAAACTATGCAGCACTGTTCTTCTGAGTTCTGCACTTCCCTACAATCAGAGCTCAGTATTCATGAGAGGAGATTGTAAAGGGAATTAGAATTATCCAAGTCTACAAATGATGAAACTAAAGCATGAGATCTATGTTTGGGGTCTTGCCCTTAAAGTTGCACAAGGCATGGAGTAGATGCCAGAATAAGCTCCCTGTCCCAGTACCTTCTCTTTGAAAGTTATTTGTTTCATGTCTCCTGAACTAGGAATTTCAGACTTTGATTCCAATCCATGTTCGAGAAGTGACTCAGAGCTGTGCTGCTGTATGGTTAGTGTACTGGCTGCTTTTGTGTGTCAACTTGACACAAGCTGGAGTTATCACAGAAAGAGGAGCTTCAGTTGAGAAAATGCCTCCATGAGATCCAGCAGTAAGGCATTTTCTCAATTAGTGATCAAGGGCCCCTTGTGGGTGGTACCATCCCTGGGCTGGTAGTCTTGGGTTCTATAAGAGAACAAGCTGAGCAAGCCAGGGGAAGCAAGCCAGTAAGTGACATCCCTCCATGGCTTCTGCATCAGCTCCTGCTTCCTGACCTACTTGAGTTCCAGTCCTGACTTCCTGTGGTGATAAACAGCAATTGGAAGTGTAAGTTGAATAAACCCTTTCCTCCCCAACTTGCTTCTTGGTCATGATGTTTGTGCAGGAATAGAAACCCTGACTAAGACAGATAGTCTATATTTTCAGTAATTTTGTTACTAATTGAAACATAACGTCAAAGGACCATGTAGTGGTCTGAAACAGAATGGTCCTCAGAGGCTCATAGGTTTGAATAGGTCACCAAGTAGTTGCACTATTTGAAAGGATTAGGAGGTATGGCCTTGTTAGAGGAAGTGTGTTGCTGGGGGTGGGCTTTAAGGTTTCAAAAGCCCAGGCCAGGCCAAGTGTCTCTTCCTGCTGCCTGCAGATCTGGATGTAGAGTTCTCAGCTACTTCTTCAGCACCATGTCTGTCTATGTGCTACCATGCTCCCTGCCATGATGACAATGGACTAAACCTCTGAACTGTAAGCCAGCCCCAGTTAAATGCTTTCCTTTATAAGAGCTGCTATGGTCATGGTATCTCTTCACAGCAGCAGAACACTGGTTAGGATAGTCAACTTTTTGTTTGTTTGTTTGTTTTTGTTTTTTCGAGACAGGGTTTCTCTGTGTAGCCCTGGCTGTCCTGGGACTCACTCTGTAGACCAGGCTGGTCTCGAACTGAGAAATCCACCTGCCTCTGCCGCCCAAGTGCTGGGATTAAAGGCGTGTGCCACCACTGCCCGGCGATAGTCAACTTTAATAATGAGAATTTCAAATATCTGTAAAGACTATAAAGAATTCCAATACATTTGGACCTGGAGTGCAGTGCTCTTAATGGGTCTTAATTTTAGGTGATAATATTAGTGGATATAAGAAAGATAATATGAGAACATGAAAAAATGAGAATGTTTGTGATGGTAGGTGAAGCAATTGGTAAATTTAATAGCTTAATTAGCCCTGTCCTTACTTCTTTTTCTTGTCTGTCTGTCTGTCCGTCTGTCTGTCTCTCTCTCTCTCTCTCTCTCTCTCTCTCTCTCTGTGTGTGTGTGGGTGTGTGTGTGTGTGTGTGTATGTGTTGTGGGGAAGGTGAGTGCTGAAGACTGAATCCTAGGGCCTTCCACATGCCAGGCAAATATTTTACCATCACCAAATTAAAACTGAAGCCCATTATTTAAATACTTAAATTTTGGCATTAAAATTAAAAATATAGAAGAACTTTAATTTTCCTTATCAAATTAAAAAGAAATTAAATGCTGCTCTCATTCAATATAAAAATTGTCTACAGTATATTATTATATTGATAATTTTGGAAGAATTGTTATCATTTTAAAATTATTGGAAGATTAATGATTTATTAAAAAAATTGGGGGGCAGTTAAATAGCTTGGTGGGTGTTGCAAAGCCTGTTGACCTGAGTTCAATTCCTGCATGACTCCACAGAGTTGTGTCCTGACCTCCACACATGTGTTATGGTATAGCCACCCCCCAATAAAGGTCATAAAATAAAAGTAAAAACCTTTTATGATGGGCAGTTGACTTTGACTTTATAGTCAGAATGGTGAGTCAAATCTAGAAGTGAAAGAAAATTTGAAAATAGTAAGGCAAAGTTTTGTGAGTTCTGGTTGCTATTAAGCTAAAAATGCCTACCTTTCCTTAGCTATAAACATCCTGTATTTGTTGACAGTTACATCTCAATGTGGCTGATCAGGTAAAGGGTGTGTGGCATCAAGGAACACCACACAGAAGCCCAACCCTGGTGGAACAAGCAATGCTGTCAGAAGACTAATCGTCTCTCAGTACTCTGTTTCCCATGTATCCATTTTCACATTCTGGCTGCTAAGCATCCTTCAGAAGAGATAGTACTTACTGGTCAAGACACAAATAAAGATGCCTCTTGAGCTAATTCACCATATCTTTCTTAAGCTCCACTCTCCTCCTTTTGATTCTCAGGCATCATTTATATTAGAACTTCATAGTTTGTTTTAGAAAGTGTTCTTTATTATCTTCTAGTGAGAACATTTAAAAAGTTTGTCTCAGCCAGGCGGTGGTGGTGCATGCCTTTGATCCCAGCACTCAGGAGGCAGAGGCAGGCAGATCTCTAAGTTCAAGGTCAGCCTGGTCTACAGAGCAAGTTCTAGGACAGCCAGAGCTACATAGAGAAACCATCTCAAAACAAACAACAACAACAACAACAACAACAAAACAAAAGCAAAAACCCCAAAAAAACAAAAAGAAAAAGAAAAGTTTGTCTCTCTTTTCTACATGTTTTTACTATAATCATAAGCCGTGATAAGTCCAGACAGATCTGAGGAGCAACTGGTGAGAATGGTCCTAAACTGAGCATAGTTGTCAACAATCGAGTCTGACACCTTTCTAATTACAGTCTAATCCTCCCACCCTATAATAGCCAAAGGGAAAAATGTATATACTGACAAACCACCAACTCAAAAAGCAAGAAAAAGAAAACCAAAAAGACTGGAACCAGCTCAAGGTTTAAAGCAAAGACTTCTAAGAACTTGGAGAACTAAGAATTTGGGGAATAACAGCATGTAGTTTTATTTTTGTTTGTTTGTTTTCCTTCTTCCTTTAAAAAAAATCAAATTCAGAGTTCACTAGCTTGCTCTGGGAATCCTGCCACCTTGTAAGGCTGGGATTACAGGCTGGTGGCCACACACACTCAGTATTAACTCAGGTTCTGGGGGTCCAAACTCCAGTCATCACCCTTGCGTGGTAAATGCTTTAACTGCTGAGCTGTCCCACCATCTCTAATTTATTTTTAATAATAGGAAAGTTATAATTTTGACAGTCTCTGTTAAATTTAGCCAAGACAAAGGGAATCATGCAGACCTATGAGTGCAAAATGTGCTTCTGTTCTTCTGAAGAAAACAATATATAGTAGCCATTACAAACAGGTACTTTCTCCTGGGATATCAAGATAATAGCTAATCAGGTGGCTTAGCAGCCAGGCATGGTGGCAAACCCTTTAATTCCAGCACTCAGAAGGCAGAGGCAGGTGGATCTCTGTAAATCGAGGCCAGTTTGGTCTATAGATAGAATTCCAGGGCAGGCTGAGCTCATAGAGAAACACTTTCTCAAAACAAACAAACAAACAAACAAACAAACCAAAACAAAAACAAAACCATGAAACATCAGAAGTCAAGGTAAACATGCTTTCTTGCATTCAAAAGTAAACAGATCTGGTGAAATGACTCAGCAGGCCATACACACACACACACACACACACACACACACACACACACACACACACACACACACACACACGCGTGCACGCGCGCTGGAATGTTGGCACAAATCTGTAATTCCAGCACTCAGGAAATGCAGAAAAGGTGCTATAAGTTTGAGAACAGCCATGTGGCAAGTTAAAGCCAGCCAATGCTACTCAGCATTCAAAAGAAACCAACAAAGCAAGCAGTAGAGATAATAATAAAGGATCATCTAGAAAAACAGTTATTCCTTGCCATTAGGACTATCAATAGACCAAATCCTGCTCCTGGATATTAATTAGCATTAGGATTTTTTTTTTTTTTTTTAATCTTTGTGATCTGCCCAGCACATTGTCTGGTACCCATGGTTAATAAACACTTGCTAAATTGCTTCTGTGATATAAGTACCCTGAGTCTTTCTCAAACAAGACCCATTCAAGCATGGGTGAATACACAATAAACACAAATGTTCACCATGTTTCAGTCTATGTTCTAAATGTTTCATATATGCATAGAAATTATTTCTTTAAATAGATAAGGAGAGTAAGACACACAAAAGTAAATAGTACTGGGATTTGAGACTAGGAAGCATAGCTTCAAGATGTATAAACTATACTAATACGTGTACTATCTCAGCTAAATTAGGAAAAACAAACAAACCAGAGGTAACTCACTATATTAAACAAGCGTTGAATACCTATTTGACCCAAGAACCAAGGATGCTTGCCAGCCATAGAGTGGCGTGGTTGACTCCCTCACATAGTTTGGGTAATGGATAACAAAGCAGTGGATTTCGGAAGCTCATCAATCCCTGGGATGCTACAAGAAGACTGCAGAGACCCAGAGTGAGAGAAACAATGAGGAGGAAGATGAAGAAGAGGTAGGAGGAGGAAACGGACAGAGGAAAACAGGAAGAGGAAAGCCAGGGACAAAACCTGGCAAGGGGTATGGGGTTAAGTAACAGATGGAGCCAGAGGGTCAAGCTCGGAAGTTGGCTTGTTGTTGCAGTATGCTTAAACTTGGAATTTTAATATTTCTCCCTAACTCTAAAAGTCTGACAAGTAGTAATGGTTTGAAAACTGTCTGCTATGGGGTATGGAATGTGCTCCCTTGGGCCAATTTATATGCTGAAATCTTAACTCCCCAGGTGACAGTTTTAAGAAGTAAGGCCTTTGGGAGGTGATTAGATCAAGAGGGGAGATCCCTTATTAATACAGTAAATATCCTGAGATAAAGGAAGACCAAACAAGATTATTTTGCTTCTTCATCATGTGAGGACACAGAGAGGAGGTGAACCACCTATGAGTCAGAAGCAGGAATCTTATTCAACACTGGATCTGCTAGGACCTTGGTTTTGACGTCCCAACCTCCAGACAAAAAATTGCCCAGTGAATGAAATGTTATAGCTACTTGAGTGGACTAATATACTTTTGAATAAATCTTCTCGAACAAAAATATTAGAAGTGGGGGCTCGAGAGATGGCTCAGTGGTTAAGAGCACTGGCTGTTCTTCCCGAGGACCAGGGTTCAAATCCCAGCACTCAGATGGCAGCTTAAAACTGTAAATCCAAGACCTGACACTCTCATACAGACCTACATGCAGGCAAAACACCAATGCACATAAAATAAAATAATTTTAAAAATATTAGAAGTGATATATGAAATTTAGTTTAGCTTAATGAAGTTTAAAATTTATGTTTGCTTAAGTCTCTATAATGGAGGCAATCAAGAAGAAATGGCCTTGGTTAAGTGAGAGACTTTTTTTTCTTTTCTTTCTCATTAACTGAAGAGACTTGCCAATTCTCTTGGTTCAACCACTACAGAGAGATTCAAAGAAAGAGATTCTTCTCTTTTTATGTATCATGTATTTATTTTTATTTTATGTACATTTGATGTTTTGCTTGCATATATGTCTGTGTATAGGTATTGGATCCCCAAGAACTGGGGTTTCAGACAGTTGTGAGCTGCTATGTGGGTGCTGGGAATTAAACCTGGGTCCTCTGAGGGAGTAGCCAGTGCTCTTAACTGCTGAGCCATCTCCCCAGCCCCAAAGATAGGCTTCTTATGCACTAGTGATTCCCCAAGACTCATACACCAGAACTTCAGAGAACAAAGGGTAGGAAGTGCTAGTGTAGGGTGGTCAGGGGGGCTATAGAGCAGATCTAGAGACCCCAAACATTAATTGTCATGTGCTAAAACAGGAAGTTACAAGTTACATTTTCAAGATTTAAATTTTCTTATTTGTACTTTCTCTGGAGTTTTTTTTTTTGTTTTTTTGTTTTTTTGTTTTTAAAGTTTTTCAAGATAGAGTTTCTGTCTCAGCTCCGCTGTCCTTGAACTTACTATGTAGAGCAGACTGACTTCAAACTCACAGAAATTTGCCTGCTTCTGCCTCCCAAGTGCTGGAATTAAAGGAGGTGTGCACCTCCACTATCTAGCTAGGAGTCCATAATGTTTTAACAACACATTTTGTGTTTAAAAAAAGTTTAATTGCACTAAAGATGGGATAAATACATTTTGTTATTTACCAGTGTGTGTCAGAAAGAAATGTGAAACAGTACTGTATGTATCCAATAAATATCTACGGAATGTCTGCCATGTCCTGGGAACTATGTAAGATGCTGGTGAGGTGACAGAATAATGAAGGGAAGCAGAAATCATTTTGGCCTTCATGTTACCTAAAAGCTCTTTGGAAGAAAGACACTGACAAAGAAATTGATATGTGATGTGTTATAAAACAGGAAGTCCAGGGTTCTGTGGGTATTAGTGGCTAGAAAAGTTAGAGAAATGGGAACAGGCACTCTGGCCATTAGAAGAGTGAACAGCTACAGACAAATAAATGAGAAACTTGCAATGAAATCAAAAGCCAACATAAAAAGCTGGGAGGGTCAAGAATGAGTCAGAACAGATAGCGATCCATGAAACCAAAATTTGTTTTGCTTGACTAGGTTGAAGAGTGAAGGGTCCTAGTTTTCTTTTGGGGCCTTTTGTCTAGAGAAGAGGGACATTCTGAAGGAGTTGGTCTGGATCCATTTCCTTATTACCTTTATAGATTAATTTTGTGACACATGAGATACCATGATGGCTCACTGGCTACAAGTGCTTTTTATGCAAGCATGACGACCTGAGTTCCATCCGCAGAACCCATGGCAGAGGAATAGAACTGACTCCTGAAAACCAATTGTAGAACATGGATACCTGCACTCGTAAATAAGTAAAAAGAAAAACTGTTAAGTTCAATAAGCTTATAGAATGTGAGAAGTCTGGTTTGTTGTCCCCCAAATTGCTCTTAGTCTTCTGGGAGAAACAGTATATAAACATAAAATTAAAGAAACCTATTAAACTATAAAGGATTAAGTAACCTTAATGAAGACAGAGGAAGTTACTGGCAGGAATGATAAGAGCTAACATAACCGTACGCATCTACTAAGCTGACAGTCTAAGGACTATTGGGCACGCTCCTATAGTCCTGGCACGCAGAAGGCAGGGGAGGAAGAATCAAAAACAAGTCAGAGTAGTCGACATAGTTGAATAACAAGCCAGCCAGGACTATGTAATGAGGTCCAGTCTGAAGGAAAAAAAAAGATTTGGGTCTAAAACTAAGTCAGGATTTCTCAACCCCAACACTATTGACATATAAGGGTCAAATGACCTTTGCTGTGGGAGTCTGTCCTGTGGAATATACTGTGGGCTATTTATCACACTTAGCCTCTATCTGCTACAACATCTCTTCCATCTGTGACAATGAATGATGTCTTGCCAGAATTACCAAATGTCCCCTGGAAGACAAAAATGATCTCTCAGTTGATTATCCCTGCTTAGATACTGCCAGCATGTTGGGCTTGGGTGATGGCAGAGGGCGGTTTAGCAATATAGGGGATAGTTAAGGGTCAATAGCCAATCTATAGTTATGATGAAATAAATTGGCATCAAGATTATATGTTCTGGTATCCAGAAAGGGGTTTTCAGATTTCAGAGGTCAGGACAAAACTTTCCTTTTAGACTAAAGATCAGAGCATTTATGCCCTTAAGAATAAAAATCTAGCACTTAGGAGGCAGAGGCAGATGGATTTCTGAGTTTGAGGCCAGCCTGGTCTACAGAGTGAGTTCCAGGACAGCCAGGGCTACATAGAGAAACCTTGTCTCGAAAAACCAAAAAAAAAAAAAAAAAAAAGAATAAAAATCCAGAGATTAATACAAAACAGCTATTTTGGGGTCAAATAGCATACTAAGACTCCAAGGAAATATTTTTAAAATCTTCCCAATAATATCAATCAGCAATCTGAGGTGCAACTGTGTTACCATACAGAGGATATCATGTCATTCACTACACAGATGAGTCATCGAGGAGCTGGCAGGGAGAAACACGTGTACAATTTTGTTTCCTTTGGCTTTGAGTTTATTAGTATTGTGGGGTTTGCCTAGGTTATCTTTTATGTTCTTTCCAACCCCTGAATCCTATGAGATGGGAAGGACACTTCAATGATATTATATACCACCTGTATGTTTACTTCAGGCACTTTCATGTATTATTCTATTCACACATCTCATTGAGGAAAGCATAAGCCTCATAGTACAGTTTAGGTTTTAAAACGTTTAATAACTTGCTCAAGGTTACATGACTACAAAGCAAAGAAGCCAACATTCAAACTCAAATTTATCTGACCCCAAATCCTTGAATTTTCTGTACTCATATACAGAAAGGTTCATAGTAAATACTGTAAGAATTATTATAATCTCAAAGAATTATAAAAATAGTAGTTTAATTATAGTATTATGTCTTAGGGAGGTGCCTAAAAACAAGGAACCTAAATCTGAAAAAATTCTTATTTTTAAAGAACTGTGTAAAATATAGCCAATATAACTAGCAAATCTACAGTATAATGGCAATTCTTTGTGGATGTGCATGCTTGTCAGTGAGCTTCAGTGACCCTTCTGTCTCCACTCCTCAGCACTGGAATTACTAGTTTGCACTACTGCACTTGGCTATTTCACTTGTATGCTGGGGATAGAACTCATGTCCTCCTGCATTTAACCAGCTGACCTATCTCCCCAGCCTTGTAACAGTGATCTAATCAATGTCAAGAGCTGTGAACTGATGCTATGAATATATTATGGAAGTTCAACTCCATTCTAATCTGAAAAACCTAGAAAGCTAACAACTGACATTTCCTGGACTTCAATTTCACTCAGGATTCTAGATTCAGTCCAATGAACTGCACTAAGAGAAACTCAAAATTAAAATGAGAAAAGGCCGGGCAGTGGTGGCGCACGCCTTTAATCCCAGCACTTGGGAGGCAGAGGCAGGTGGATTTCTGAGTTCGAGGCCAGCCTGGTCTACAGAGTGAGTTCCAGGATAGCCAGGGCTACACAGAGAAACCCTGTCTTGAAAAACCAAAAAAAAAAAGAGAGAGAAAAGATGCATGGATAATGTGCTATGTGAACTTGTTAGAGGCGATGTATGTGGCTTTGTAGCCTTTTCTAACAGTAACAACATTGGCAATATGACTGTATTGTGACAGCACTGGTAGCCACTACAGCCATAGGCTGGGAGCTTTTCTAATTACAGTAGAAATAAGAGTTGTTGTGAGTATTGAAGATGAGTCCAAACAGTTGGATCTATAGCTTGCTCCTTTAGACTTTTCGGTGGGTTGCTGTCATTCAATCGATTGCACTGAATCCTTCCTTTTCTTATTTTTGCCTAAACTATCCTTGATTTTCTTTTATGCACCTGAACCTATAAACGCAGTAACAACAGTTGTAGGTGGGCACAGTGATTCACACCTTTTGATCCCAGCATTTGGGAAGCTGAAGCAGGAAGACCACAATCAATTCAAGGCTAGCTAAGACTACACAGTGAGTTTTCGGCCATCCTGGGTTACAGTTTGAGACTCTGTTCCTCCCAAACCCAAACCCCAAACCAACCAACCAAAAATGTGCATATTAGTTTGGGTTTTGTTAACCGGAATTAACTTGGGGAGGAAAAAGTTTCTTTAATTTACATGTCCTGATCACAGTCCATCATTAAGGGACTTGAGAGCAAGAGATCAAGCTGGAGCAGAAGAGGAACACTACATCCTAGCTTGCTTGTGCCCTCGCTCTCCTTCAGTCACCTTTCACATGTACCCTAGGCCTTACTACCCAAGGACGACACCGTGCACAGTATCATCAATTGGCAGTCAAGAAAGTGCACCCCGACACACCCACAGGCCACTGTGATGGAGGCAGTCTCTCAGCTGCTGCCCCCTTCCAAATGTGTCAAGTTGACAAACAAGACTGAGCATCAGTCTGTAAGCAATGGACTTTCCGGGGACAGGAAGGTTGAGTCGTCTAAAATCTGAAAACAGTGAGGACTTGATGTCTATTAGAGGAACCAGTAGTTCATGCTATACAGAGAGAAAGTCATTTAAATATCACCTATGGGATTGCAAGACAGTAAAGTTAAGACAGAGTTCATCTTTGTTAGCACATGGCGGGGTCTTCTGTGAATACACACCGCAAAGGAATGCAGAACCAAGGGATGCTATGGGATTCTTAGAAATACAAGTCCCTGGATCCAGGCCTATCAATTAACTTCAGTTACATGAGAAAATACACTATTTTGTTTAAAAAAATATTATCTGTGGTTATCTGGAGTGAAGAGCCTATTAGAGGAGTCTTGATGGGCCAACTGGCAACACTGATAGGCTGTTAGGGAAATCATAAGACACAAAGAGTAGGGTTTGTGCTGGGTGTTTCTGTGCAAACATTTTACAGAAAATTATACTTAAGATTCCAAATTCTCAGCTGAGCAATGACAGTGGCACATACCCTTAGTTCCAGTACTTGAGAGGCAGAGACAGGCAGATCTCTGTGAGTTTGAGGAAAGCCTGGTCTACAAAGCAAGATCCAGGACTATGCAGAGAAACAAACATAAAGGTTCCAAATCCTCAGCTAAAGGCATGTTCACAAAACCAGGGCTTCTCTAGTATAGCTTTAAAAACTTCCTTATCTCCTAAGCTACAAGTCTAACACCAAAACCAGAATATGAGTGAGTGGAATGCTGAATTACAGAGGTAAAATCAACATTGATCTGTGGTTTAAAAGGATACCCAATGGAAAAGAATGAGACTTCAAAAAACTTCCTATGTCAACGATATCTACTGAATGTCCATTGCCCACAGAAGCAGTCCCTTTCCTCTACTAATGAGGCTAGACTTACCTTTCTTGAAAATCCTATTATAATTTTATAAACTATATAAAGTTTATAAAATCCAAAAAGGCCCAACTCCTACTAAATACCTGTGTGTACCATCTCTTTCCACTCTAATGTAGACTGACTTATGGTATTGTCTTAGTTAGGATTTTACTGCTATGAGCAGACACCATGACCAAGGCAACTCTTATATACAACATTTAATTGAGGCTGGCTTAAAGGTTCAGAGGTTTAATCCATTATCATCAAGGCAGGAGCATGGCAGCACTCAGGCAGGCATGGCACAGGAGGAGCTTAAGAGTTCAACATCTTGTTCCGAAGGCAAACAGAAGACTGGCATCCAGGCAGCTAGGACGAGGGTCTTAAAGCCCATAGCCACAGTGACACACTTCCTACAACAAGGCCACACCTACTCCAACAAGGCCACACCTCCAAATAGTGCCACTCCCTAGGCCAAGCATATTCTGTTTTTTTTTTTTTTTTTCGTTTTTTTCGAGACAGGGTTTCTCTGTGTAGCCCTGGCTGTCCTGGAACTCACTCTGTAGACCAGGCTGGCCTCGAACTCAGAAATCCGCCTGCCTCTGCCTCCTGAGTGCTGGGATTAAAGGCATGCACCACCACTGCCCGGCTGGGCCAAGCAACCACAGGTGTATTGCACAAATGACACTGTCATAATTGCTGAGGCAATGTAATAAAAATTATTGTAGTTTCCAATCTTTTCTCCTTTTGGAGTGAGAAAATTCAAAGCCCATGTTCTGAGGACAGAAGTGAGATCTTCAATCAAGAGCCAGCATTACTTTACTTCATATGTCAGCAAGCTATCTTTAAAACAGTCCCACCAGCTGTGGTCAAGCCTTCTTATGCCCGTGACCCCTGCTGACATTTTGACACCAATTCACAAGGGAATCTAAACCAGACTATTCAGCTAACCCCACATTTCAGGCCTAAACAACTATATGGGATAATCATTATTTTTAGTTGCTAAATTTTGGTAATTTGCTATAAAATAATAAATAATACAGTCCTCATCTTACATAGAATATCAGCTTTCCTTTTTTATTCTATTACCCCTCACTATCTGCAGGTATATAAATTGGGGAGCAGACTGCAGTATGCTCCAGGCAATCAATTACAAAGGAAATACGATAGAAGGATTACATGGCAAAAGAATGACAAGTTTTGCTTAGTCACATAAACAAAATGCTGAGGAATATGTGCTCTTTGAGAAAAGAATATAATTCTAGTTTGCACTGGTTTTACTGATATGAGAATACTAGATATTCTGGGGACACTAGTTTGGGTAGCTAGGAGTGTTATTGTTGTGCTAATTAAAAACGAGATTCATCCAGTGATGGAAACCAAATAAAAGTTGAGTTGCCAGCATTTAAAAAAAAGTAAAGAGTGAAGACAAGTTCAAAAGTTAGGGTTGTTATTTGTACAGGGTCATCTATTCCTGTCCTCATGGGGGCCTAAAGCACATTATCTCACACTATAGTTGGAAGAAATAGAGTGGCAGAATAGAACAAGCAACCCTGAATGGCTATTATCTGGGAATAAAAGCTAGTATTAAATACTGGAGCTAGAGAAATGGTTTGGTGGTAAAGAGCACTGACAGCTCTTCTAGAGGTCCTGAGTTCAATTCCCAGCAACTACATGGTGGCTCACAACCATCTGTAATGGGATCTGATGCCCTCTGCTGGTGTGTCTGAAGACAGCTACAGTGTACTCATACATAAAATAAGTCTTTTTTTAAAAAGTTAATACTGGAATTAAAATGGACATTTTGGGCTAGTGAGATCACTCAGTGGGGAATGGTACTTGCTGCTAAGCCTGATGAACTCAATTCAAACTCTGAGATCAACATGGTTGAAGGAGAAAACTGCAAGTTGTGCTTTGAGTTTCATATGCACACCTAAGGTATCCATCCCTGAATAAACACATGCAAAATAACAAATAACAAAACACCCCTAAATAAACAAAATGGCATTCTTTTGTCAATGTTCATAAGGGATCTCAAAATGGCAGAGACTAGGTAGTAGGATGTATTGGCCATAGTCACATTGCACATTATAAAATAGGGTCAAGAATGGTGATTGAAATGCTTGGTTTGGGCTGGAGAGATGGCTCAGCGGTTAAGAGCACTAGATGCTCTTCCAGTGATCCTGAGTTCAATTCCCAACAACCACATGGTGACTCACAACCATCTGTAATGGTATCTGAGTGTACTCATACATAAAATAAATAAATCTTTAAAAAATGTTTGGCTTATAGATGTTTGGTTGGTTGCAGCTGATTAGCTTCTAGTATTAAAATATATGGCAACTCAGTAGGAACTTAAATATTTGAGTGAATGAACAAGCTCAAAGTTGAGGGAGAGGCCTGACTGAGAGGTCTCACTAAAAGGAACAGCTATCACTAATTTTAGTCTTGGGAAATTCAGAGATAGAAGGCCTTGTTGTGTAGAGTATACTATGCACCTCTGAGAAAAGATCCTGCATATCAAGGATATCTGAAGTATCACACATAAATCTTTCTCTCACTCTTCCCTAAAAGGGACATAAAAGTAAATATGCATGGGCACAGGGGTAGGGATACATCACATCTTTAAAGGGATTACTAGACAGCAGTATTAATCCCTGGTGACCCAGAATGCTATACTCACAAGACTCACTGGTTTTACTGTATACTATATCCCTGTACTGGCTGATTTTGTGTGTCACTTGACACAAGCTGGAGTTATCACAGAGAAAGGAGCCTCCCTTGAGGAACTGCCTCCATGAGATCCAGCTGTAAGGCATTTTCTCAATTAGCGATCAAGAGTAGGAGGGCCCATTGTGGGTGGTGCTATCCCTGGACTGGTAGTCCCAGGTTCTATAAGAAAGCAAGTTGAGCAAGCCAGGGGAAGCAATCCAGTAAGCAGCACCCCTCCATGGCCTCTGCATCAGCACCTGCCTCCAAGTTCCTGCCCTGTGTGAGTTCCTGTCCTGACTTCCTTTGGGGATGAACAGCAATGTGGAAGTGTAAGCTGAATAAACCCTCTCCTCCCCAACTTGCTTCTTGGTCATGTTTTGTGCAGGAATACAAGCCCTGACTAAGACAGTCCCATTATCCACAAGTAGCTGGACTTTAGAGCTCTTGAATGGCTTTCTAAACTTAGCTTCAATGCCATCAGGAAGGGAGTACTTTGAAAATTTACAGTGCTACCCAACACAGGGCTTAGCAAATTATAGTTTAAGGGCAAATATGGCCCACATCCTATTTCTGTACAGCCTTTAAGAATGTTTTTATGCTGAGAGATGGTGGCTCATGCCTTTAGTCCCAGCACTCAGGAGGCAGAGGCAGGTGGATCTCTGAGTTCAAGACCACCCTTAACTATAGCATGAGTTCCAGGATAGCCAGGACTACATAGAGAAACCCTGTCTTGAAAACCAAAACAAACAGAGAATATTCTTACACCCTAAAAGGGCTATAAACAAAATCAAAGACTATGGTTTCAAACTCACAGAGATGACTACACAGCATACACTTCCTCATTCTAGACTTTCATCCGTGTCCTACAGCATTATCCTTAGGGAGCCAGCAGCAAACATCAGGGTCCCAGTTAACAGGACTGATTTCAACAGGATTTAATAGAAGAGAGTGGACTGCTAAAAATGTGGTTCGGGAGAAGATAGGGAACTAATATATTTGAAGAGTGAGACATCCTGGAGAGAGATTTAATCAAGCTTAATCACATAGGAAGTCTTTTAGTTATTAAAATTCAGTACAAGACAGATGCAGACAGCTTTGCACATGCTTCTCAAACTGGGGCATGTTTAACGCCAGGGCTTGTACATAAAATGTATTGCATGAATAGGAAACAATGATGCATTTTTGAATGTTTAACTTTATATTATAGAAATTTGTATTTTTTTTACAGAAAAATAAAGTTATAAAGTGGATAATCCATTTTGGATCAATTTAGAAAACACAGATTTCAAAGGAATATTTGGATTTTAGGAAGGAATATTGTGCTGAACTTATAAAGTCACTGCCTGCTTTTTTTTTGATAAGTCTGAAGGGCAATGACAGAGAAAAGTACCATCTTTGAGAAAGACTAAATTTTGCTACTTAGTGTGTAACCTCACTCAAGCCCAAATCTCCTAGTATTGTTATAAACATTAATCATAACATGTTTACTAAGGGAACTGACAGATAAATAGATTTTTACTAAGCTGACAAAAGCAGGAATAGAGGGGAAACCTGGACAGAAGTATTTAATTTTGCCTCAGATCAAAATATGTGTTCTATTGAATGTCTTTGTGAATTGTCAAGTCAAATTTATCTGGGATGCTGGATATGGTAGAGGACATATGCAATACACTTATTCTGGATCACAGTCTTTAAATACATTCTCACTTAATTTTCAAAATCATCCCGAAAAAATAATTTTAAAAATAAATTAACTGGGCCAGACCCCCGGACCTCCCGGGGACTGGACTACCAACCAAAGAATACACATGGAGGGGCCCATGGCACTGGCCAAATATGTGGCAGAGGAGGGTCTTGTTGGATATCTGTGGGAGGAGAGGCCCTTGGGCCTGAGGGTGTTTGATGCCCCAGTGTAGGGGAATGCCAGGACTGGAAGGCAGGAGTGGGTGGGTGGGTGGGTGAGCACCCTCATAGAGCAGGGGGAGGGGGTTTCTAGAGGGGAGACCTGGAAAAGGGATAACATTTGAAATATAAATAAAGAAAATATCCAATTAAAAAAAAGAACAAAACAATTTAAATTAACTGAAGTTTAAGAAAGTTCAGAATGTTGTAGTCAAACCTCTAGTTAAGTAGTGGAATGGACATTTGAGTACAAGACATTTTACCACAATTTGCCAAAGCAGGAGAATACATGTTTCAGTTAAGTGAGATTAAATAATGACTACCTGTGGTAGCTCTTGAATACAGGAGCAACACAAAATATCTAACAGAATTTGTTACCAAGGTTATATGACATGACATGGAAAAAGTAGTTCAGAGACAGCAAATCAACAGGAATTTTTAAAAAGTATGACAGGATAGTGCCAATTAATAGTATTATAAATTAAACAAATAAGCCAACCAAGTATTTTACACACACACACAAAATCTCATTAATTTAGGCCACAGTACAATGGAATTTGCAATAATCTAAAAAAATTGAGAAAATGTCTAAAATATGCTTCATACTTCTGCTCCGCTCTCTCTGTAGTTCAACCTCAATCAAAATATTAGGACATTCCTCAGGGATTTCTGTAGAAGGTTCATACTGAATTCTACCTGGCAGATTACCTAAGCCACAAGCAAAACCCCAAGTGTGACACGTGTACACATCCCACCATACAACCACTGAGGGAGGAAATCTCTATTTCCAGTTTTGTTAGTTCTCCTTCACCATCCTATTCCCCTCCTTTTTACTGAACTTTAATAAAGACTTTTGTCAAATAATGAAAGTAAAGAGCTAGGTAAGATCCTCTAAAAGTTCAGCCCAGTAACATTTGAAATCATAACACACAACACACATGCATACACACGCGCCCTACCACCACCACTGTGACAAATTAAGTTGTAGTATTGAAAAGTAGGAGTCATCCAGGCAGTGGTGGCGCACACCTTTAATCCCAGCACTTGGGAGGCAGAGGCAGGCGGATTTCTGAGTTCGAGGCCAGCCTGGTCTACAGAGTGAGTTCCAGGACAGCCAGGGCTACACAGAGAAACCCTGTCTCGAAAAACAAAACAAAAAACAAAAACAAAACAAAAAAAACCCAAACAAATCTTTTCCTGTATTTTGTTTTTGTTGCAGCATAATATGAAAACCCTGTGTCACACAGGTGCATTGCTGTAAAAGGAAGAAGCACGTGAACAGCGTGTCTTGCAGTGTTTGGGTATTCTTGAATTAGGCTACTCCAAAAATCATTTAGTGTCAGTTCACTGAAATTTTGCTTCACTTGGATTCAGATGTTAAACCAGTCTCATGGTTCTGAGCTACTAATGAGGCTGGTTCAACAGTTACACAAATGTATTTCTAACTCAGGCATTATTATCACTTGTCCCAGAAAATATTTTTTAAAAGTAGAGCATAAGCCCCTTAGATACTACATGATAGCACCACAGATATCTTTATCAACTGTAGAATTAATTTCAGACAAAAAAGTCGCTGAGTGTAGGAAAACAAAGTTTTCTTCTTCTATAGATGAGGTCCAAAACTCCAATTTTCTTAACAATGAAGACATTTTATCAAACACTGTAAACATTGTAACATTCTTTCCTTGCATTGATATATTAACATCATTTAATTTAGTAAAAATATCAGCAAGATATGCAAGTCTTAGCAGCCAAGACGAATCTGTTAAGCAATCAGATAGTCAAAAAGCAGAATCCACAAAAACCAATAGTTCAAGCTGAAGCTCAAAGAGTCTTATAAGAACTTTACCTCGAGAAGCTACCTTACTTCTGTACTCAGAAGAGCTGTGTGCTGAGCACCCATTTCTTCACATAAAATGTTTAGTAACTGGGATTGATATGATTGAGCTTTAATGTAACTGATAATATGTACTGCTTGATCTAGTACATTTTTTACAGATGGAGGCATTACTTTAACTGCTAATGCATGCTGACATAATAGGTACTGACTACTGGTTCTTTCTGGAGCTACATGGTTTTAAGGTGACAGCCTCAGCAATTTTCCCATCTGCCACCCTAGAAGCATCATTGCAAACACCAACACATTTCTTCCATTCAATTTCATGTCTCTGCATAAAATTGTTGATACAGTTGAATATTTCTTCACCAGTTGCATTACTCTGTAAAGATTCACATAAGAGTATGTCCTCCTTGATAGATTAAACCTATAACAAACAAACACAAGTAGCACAGGAAGTCCTGAAATATCAGCTGATTCTAGTTGCAGTGAAAATCCACCACAGATTTTCAGTCTACAAACAAGTTCTTTAATATCAGCGGCTAGATCTTTAATTTGATGGGCCACAGTACTGTTGGAGAGTTGGACTGCATCTATTTTTTTACTATACTCTTCATCAAACACCCGCATCACTACATCTTTTGCACGAGGTTTAATAAGCAATTCTCCTACAGTATGACTTCTCCACTCAGGGCTATGCTGTAACTTACATTGTATGATGCTTCTGTAGCACTTTCATTCTCTGTATTGACAATCTTAGGTGTTGAAGGTTTTCTGTTTTCAGGTAGATCAAGATGCTGCTTGAAAAAGCTGATGTCTTTGTCCTTATATGCAGTGTGTTTAGTTTCTAAATGTATTCAAAGCTTACTAGGGGCTAAAGAGCTATTGGATAAAACTTTCTTACATAGTACACGCTATGCATGAGGTGTATCTTGATTTCCAAAGTAAATAAATGCAAAGGACAAATAGCTTTCATCATATTTTCTTCCTCTCCTCTCCTTCTCCTCCTCCTCCTTTTTACAAAATGTTGCTATTTTATTGTAATTAACTGGACACAAATTTGACCCTAGAAAGCTCACTTTCTGGTTTTTCAGAAACTGAAGATTGCAGTGGTTTATCTTTACTTTGTACTATACTAACCTTTTGACATTCTGATTAAGATACAAATTGATAACAAACTAGTCTACTTCTTATTTAAGATTTCCTTGTTTCATCAAAAGATCCAAGGGTAATGAGTTTGTAGTTCAAAACATGGTTAATTTAGATTTAACACTGAGTGTCACAAATGTTTTGAAATTGTAAGACAAGAAAACAAAGATGAGAGAGGATTTGCAGCAGCACCTAAGTTAATTTGTAAATGCTGCCTATGCGTCCTCGTGAAGATGAACCATCACTCGTTCTTTTATGAGGTAATCTCTCACACAACTTCCTGGTGCTCTCTAGTATGGCACATCTTTTTTTTTTTTTTTTTTTTTTTTTGGTTTTTCGAGACAGGGTTTCTCTGTGTAGCCCTGGCTGTCCTGGAACTCACTCTGTAGACCAGGCTGGCCTCGAACTCAGAAATCCGCCTGCCTCTGCCTCCCAAGTGCTGGGATTAAAGGCGTGTGCCACCACTGCCCAGCTGGCACATCTTTCTTAAAGGTATATTATCACATAAAAATAAAAACTATAGAAATGTGTTTAGTAGTCTTAAACTTATTCAAATCATTTTATATTAAGAGTCTAAAGAAAAACAATTATTGCTAGTATCAATTTTTTTTCTCAAAACACTCAGAGAATATTAACATTCTAAAAAAATTATCTGGGAACTAGTAGGTAAGAAAGAGTACATTTTTAAGAACGGGATCTTTAGACACATCTTTAGGAGCCCTTCCATGGCAAGGGTTGATAAATACTTAAGACCATACAGTAAAAATACTTCCGTTATTTGTCATACAGGCTCTGTTGCAACCATTCAGCTTTGTAGTTATAGCATAACTACAGATGAAGAATGGGTGGGTGTTCCAATAAAACTTTTATATACCAAAACAAACTTCATGGGCTGTAATTCACCAACCTTATTTCATAGTGTATAATATCTTAGAATTTCTTTCATTTTTCTGATAACTATTGCCATTAGATTCACTCAATGTTGATAGTATTATATATCAGAAATCTCCCTTCAGAGCTACAACAATTCTAATAAACTGTATTAAAAATACACACTGTTCCAAGACAGAGAATGCTAGTGTATTCTAAACATTATGTGTTAACAATGAAAAATAAACTGCAGACCAAAAAGTAGACACTACTTCTCCAGACTTAAAAGTACATATAATCATATACTTACATTATCTGAATTAAGATTTATTTAAAGTAATGCACATTGTTAGTAGTTACTCTGCCTACTGTTGTGCCAAAGGTCAGAATCTTAACAAAATATAAACTCACTTTAATAGATTTTTCTCTCATGTAATAAAAGAAACACAAGGGTAATTCAAACTTAAAGACTGTCTAATGAATAGTTTCCTAAGTTTTAAATTAAATTTGTAAAGGTTTACAGATTATTCCTGGTGATTTAAATGTCACGTGGTTAAGGATTAAGCTCTCTATCTTATCCTTTTAGATCTTCAATCAAAATGGTTCTTCTGTTAATAACTAGTAGTTAAGATACCTGAAACAATGAATACTTCTTTCTGTAATCACTCTCTCCAACTTGATAGCTTGAAATGCAGACTCTTCAAAAGAATAAAATTAAGGGACAGGGTGGGAATGGGTGTAACCAGAAGCCTAGAATAAGAAAAGTTAAAATCAAACACTGTAACAACCAGATAAACTTCGACTATAACAATGTATCATATCTTAAATACAGTCAACACAAATGATCCTTCACTGTAATGCAGCTCTTGGGATGTAAACAGAGAAGGCCTAGTATGTAGTAAAGTAAACATGCTAACATTTTCTATTCCACTTACTGTTCTGGTAATTTCCCTGCTTTGAAAGGGAAGGGGGAGAGGCAAACCCCCCCCCCCAAAAAAAAAGACAGCCCCATTTCAATATCTCTAAAACTAAAAACTCAATCTAAAGTGGAATTAGCTATGCAACTGTTACATGACATATGCTATTACTATAACCAGTCTGTCCCTGATCTAACAATTAATGCTTACTGAGTAACTCTCTTATTTTCTGTGACCTGTTAGTATCTGTGCCCAATTTCTCAAATAGGTTAATTGTCATCTAATTGTCAAGAACCTGAGATTATCAATGATTGCATTTTAGAGAAAGAGAAGTTGTCACCTTTGAGGTTAACACATTGTGTTAGTGAATAAAGAACAGAGCTCCGGAAAGTTTGTGCAGCCCACGTGCCTCGACATTACTTGTGAGTCTTCTACTTCATCAAGCACTACAAGCATCTGATACTAGAAGTTGGTGTATGTGTAGAAAGATTGCCAGCGTGTTGTAACAGCCAAAGGCAGCAATCTTAAACTGGGCAGCAGTTAGAAAACCTATTCCTTAGCAGTGGACTCTCCTTAGCAGTGGATTTGAATTTAGCAAAACAGAGCTTCATGGAGCCACTAGTTCACCATAAAATTGAGATTTCCCCACCTTGTTGTCAAGTGGGCACCAAAAAAAAAAAAAAAAAGTAGCTTCGTTTTCTTAAAAGGGGACCTTATTCCTTTCTCTTTGGAGTACTTCCCACCAGCTCTTGAGGACAAAGAATCTGCTCTCCTAAGTTTCCAGTTCACTCCCTGAAAGGAAACACTAGGGTCTCCCCTTTGGGGCCCTTTGCTGCCAGGCGGTCCTAGGTGTGACAATACTCTTACTGGCGGGAGCGCAGGCCAATCATAAAGGTTAGGCAGCAGGAGGGCGGGCAGTTTGACCTGGACCTTTAAGTATTTCAACGCAGTCACTTTGCCCTGTGGCCAGAGCACCACGCCCCGGGAGGCTCGCTTCCTGTCGTAGCCTACCCTTGCCTCAGGATTCCTCTCGCCCTGGGATGTCGCCAGTGCTGTCGACATGAAGCCGTGTCAACACCCGACACCTTTCCACTCTATGTCCATCGGCCTGCCGTCTCGGCCGCGGCTGGGCTGCACAGCAGCGTCGCGGTCCCCAGCCGAGCACGAGACCGCCATTTTAGACAGCTCAAGGCAGCGGCCATTTCGGAGCGGCCCACTCGCCGGCGGCTCCGCTCCTCACCTTCAGGGAGGGTCTAGAGCCAGTCGTCGCGGACTGGAGGGAGGAGGGAGAGATGAAAAGCAAAACGGAGGGGAGGAAGATGCAGGACAGGGTGATGCTGTCGACTGAGGGATACCGCCTAAGCCACCTGAAAGGGCTCCGACTCCGTTTTGGCACGGCCCTGGGTCTGAAGGTACACTTAAGGCTCCACTGCGGCCAGACGCTACGGTCTGCGGGAGCGACTTCGCCGCTGTCCAATCAGCGACAGAGCTTATCCCTACCACCAATCCGCGCTGAGCAGCGAGGCGGGACTAAAGGCCCAGGTTTGGTTGAGGCGGCTGTGGCCTGAAAGCCGCTGAGCGGGCTCCGGAATAGCGGGCTGGCTGGTGAAACGATTGTTCTCTGAGTTTCGAGGATTCCGGGGCTCCTCCAATTCCGCGTGGCTGATGCTGTCAGATAGGTGGAGGCCAAGTCGGTATTTCCCTTAGCTCTGGCGCCCTGCAAGGGCTGCCGTGACAGCTGTGGATGCGGAGCTCTCGAGACTCTGCTGATGGGTCTTAGCGACTTTACTTCTCCGAGGCTCTACCCCGTGGCTCGGTGGCTCAGTGCTTGGGAGCGGGGAGAAAAAACTCAACTTCCTCAGTGTGCTTAATCCTTAACCAGCCAGGGGTTTAGGTCCTGCCAAGGTCAAGCCTGATGTAGTTAGGCCTCCCAGGTGGCCCAGCAGGATGAAAGGGAAAAATCCTTAGAACTCCTTTCTTTTTCGAGGTTTACCCCAGAGTTACCAACTCATCTCTGTTGGGTGGGCTGGCAACATTTGAGTGTTTTAAGCCATCTCCGTTCTCCCTTTTTTCCAGAAGGGCATGGCTAGGCTTGAGGTCTTGTGTGTAGGGATTAAACGCATGTGCCACCATGCCCAGCGGCGAAGCCTGACTTTTTTTTTTTTTTTTTTTTTTTTTGGTTTTTCGAGACAGGGTTTCTCTGTATAGTCCTGGCTGTCCTGGAACTCACTCTGTAGACCAGGCTGGCCTCGAACTCAAAAATCCGCCTGCCTCTGCCTCCCGAGTGCTGGGATTAAAGGCGTGCACCACCACTGCCCGGCTAAAGCCTAACTCTTAATAGTAGTTATCAGGACTGATGGCAGTTGTCTAGCTTCAGTATAATTTTGGAATAAGATTTCATTTTTTATTATATATTTATATATATATATATTCCCAATGTAAACTTCACATACCTGGTTTGTGTCTTTGTAAATTGGAAAAAAGTAAAAAATAAGACAATGGGAAGAATAATTAAACATATTAGTGTTTAATTAAACACTAGGATTTAACTTAGGCCCTATACGCTGAAGAGTCTATAATGTTCTTGAAACATACAGATTTTTTTCTGTAGTTGCTGTGTCAAATTATTATAATTTATATATATAATTATTATATATTGGTTCAGAGAAAAATACAGGCAATGTAGGACTCAGCAAATAATGATAATAGCACTGTTTATTGAGTAACTATAGGAGCCAGGGGCTGTTTTATGTACTTTTTGTTTTGTTTGTTTTGTTTTGATTTTTGAGACAGGGTTTCTTTGTGTAGCCTTGGCTGTCCTAGAATTAGCTCTCTAGACTAGGCTGGCCTTGAATTCACAGAGAACTCCCTGCCTCTGCCTCTCAAGTGCTGGAATTAAAGGTATGTACCAACACCACCTGCTGTTTTGTGTACTTTTTAATGTATTAACTCATTTAGTCATCAACAGTCTAAGATCAGATCTTATATATAGGCAAGGTCATAGAGCACAGAGAAGTAAATTTTGCAAACATGACCAAGTGATAGTCTGTGGTGGGTTCTAGTTGTGGGAACCACAAGTTGTGTATTTGCTTGTGGGCATGTGTGCACTCATGCAAAGTTAATTTATATTAGAAGACTTATAAGATTACAATAATATGTCGGTTAAGAAGGTAGAGCCTCACTTTTAAAAAGGAACTGAAAGCTGGGTGTGTTGGCACACATTGTAATACCAGCACTGGAAGGGTTAAGGAGAGAAGATTACCACATAGACTGAGAAGTGTCAGACCACTGGGTTACAAAGCAAGACATTGTCTCCAAAAAATGGAGGGAGAGGTAGGAAGACAATTCAGTAAAGTGCTTGCAAGAAAGAGCCAACATGAATCCCTGAGTTTAGTCTCCAGCACTAATGTAAAAAGGAAGGCATGGTGACACATTTGTAATCTCAGAGCTCCAGATCTCAGTGTCTTAAGAAACAAGGCAGGAGGGCTGGAGAGATGGCTCATATGTCAAGAACACTTGTCGTTCCTGTAGAGGACCTAGAACTGATTGCTAGCACCCATATTCTGGCTCAGTTCCAGGAGATCCAAGCGGCACACACGTGGTACACATACATGCATGCAGACAAAAGACTCATATACAACAAAAAACAGCAGAGCAAAATTCCAGAAAAGAAAAGAAACAGATGGCTCTTGAAGAACAATACCTGAGTTTAATCTCTCACGTGTACACACACGCACCAAACCAAACCAAACCAAACCAAAATCTGTAATCTGGGCCTCAAGTAAAATCATCACTGAAGCAGTAACAAGAACTCAGTTCCTTCGGAAGTCTGAGGTGGCAATTCTGTTGACCTTGGTTGTGGCTAGATCACACTACAATTAAATTCTCTAGGAAAGCCAAGAAGCTTTGAACCTAATACTGTGAGTCAGGGTCCTGCTCTGGGATTTACAGTCCACCCTATCTTTCTCAGCTGGTAGATGCCCTGGAAGGGCATGATTGCCACCAGACAGACCCTGAAAGAGTTGATACCTAGAGACCATCTTTCCCAAACAATGCAGCAAGTCCTTTCTTAAAGGAAGACTGTAGTGATATACCTCCATTTTTTTTCAGAAACTGTAACATTTAACAATGATAGTATAGAGGCAGAGGCAGAGGCAGGTGGATTTCTGAGTTCGACACTAGCCTGGTCTACAGAGTGAGTTCCAAGACAGCCAGGTCTACACAGAGAAACCCTGTCTCGAAAAACCAAAAAACCAAAAAAGCAATGATAGTATAGTTTCATTATTTCTGTGAACATTATCATTAATAGTATATGTTTTCTCAGCTTTTGATGTCTATGGAACTTGTACATGAAGGTCACTTGTTTAGTGACCTAGCTGTCCTGGAACTCACTCTGTAGACCAGGCTGGCCTCGAACTCAGAAATCCACCTGCTTCTGCCTCCCAAGTACTGCGATTAAAGGTGTGCGCCACCACTGCCTGGCTAAGATTGGTTTATTGATATTAGATTTGCAAAAGTTATGTAAATATTCATAAAGGTCTCACTGCCTAAGATATTACATTTGTAATAATAGTTTCAAGTGTCTAAGAAAAGTTAATTAGTTGAATATATAAATAACATTAAATATTTAATACTTAGTTAAGCTTGTGAATTAGATCATAGCAAAGTAGAATTGTCCATATTTTATGATTATAAAATTTAAAAACATATAATATTCATTAAGCTTAAAGGCCTAGGAAGTAACTGTTGTATAATTTAACACATTTTGATTATATTAATAACTAAGCAAATCATGTCAAATTATCAGGTTTTTAATAGCTTATATTCACTCCTGAAACTTTCACTGTTCCTTTCATATTCATTTATGTGTATTCACCCATATACATAGATAGTAAGTTGATAATGAAAATATTTTAGGATTTTATATTCTTTTAAAGCTCTACACTGTTACACTTGGAGTTATCAATTTTTCTTGACTCATGGTCATCTCTTGCAGATATAGTCATTGTTTTAGCGGAGAATTCTACATCTTGATCCAAAGGCCAACAGGAAAAAACTCTTCCAGCAGGCAGCCAGAAGAGACTGTCACACTGGCCAGATTTGAGCAAATATATGAGACCTCAAAGCCCCACCTCCACAGTGACACACTTCTCCTAACACGGCCACACCTCCTCCAATAACGATACACCTCCTAATAGTGCCACTCTCCATGGGCCAAGCATATTCAAACCACCATATTCCACTCCCTGATCTCCATAGGCTTATTCAAACACATGACTCCATGGGGGCCATACCTAGCCATAGCATAATGCAAAATACATTTAGTCTAACTTCAAAGGTCCCCATAGTCTATCAAAATTTCAACCATGATTCAAAGTCTCTTCTGAGAGTCATGCAGTCTCTTAACTGTAATCCCCTATAAAATCAAAATAAAAAAGCAGATCACATACTTTCAACATCACAGGATATACATTACCATTCCAAAACATCATAGGAAATACTAGACCAAAGCAAGACCAAAAAACCAGCTGGGCAAACCCCCAAATGAATATCTGTGACTGATGTCCAACTCCTTTTGGCTTTGTTGACAGCACCACAATTCTTTCTCTGGGCTGGTTCCACTCCTTGTTAGCAACTTTCTTCGGCAGGTATCCCATTGTTTTGGCATTTCTAACATCTTAGAGTCTCCAAGGCAACTTCAGCTTTACAACTTCTTGTTCCAGTGTCTGGGATCCACATCATGTGTGATCTTCTGGGCTCTTCCAAAGGGCTTGGGTCACTTCTCCAGCTCTGCCCTCTTTAGCACTCTAGGCTCTGGTTGACTCCACTCCACTGCTGCTGCTGTTCTTGGTGGTCATCCCATGGTACCAGCATCTCCAATACACTAGGGTGTTGTGCTGCAACTAGGCTTCACCAGTTGCCTTTCATAGGCTCTCTTCACGGTGCCTCAACTTCTCTGTATGACCCCTTCAATCCTCAGCCTTCAACTGCAACTGAGGCTACACACCTTCACCAATGGCCGTTCCTGGTCTCTCATAGTGGCAACCCTCAGCAGCTCTCCATGACACCTTCATGCCTTCAAAACCAGTACCAACTGTGCAATTCTTTTTTTTTTTCCCCCTGAGACAGGGTTTCTCTGTGTAGTCCTGGCTGTCCTGGAACTGACTCTGTAGACCAGGCTGGCCTCGAACTCAGAAATCCACCTGCCTCTGCCTTCCAAGTGCTGGAATTAAAGGCAAGCGCCACCACTGCCTGGCTCCAACTGTGCAATTCTTACACATTATCAAGTCTGGCTGCCAGCATTGAAGTCTATCTCTGGAACACAGCTTTGTGTTCTCAGAAAATACTTCCCAGAAGATTTCCCTTGAGTGTTGGTAGTCTCTTCTTATTTTTTTTTTTAAATAAAGATTTATTTAATCTATATGAGTATACTGTCACTGTCTTTAGACACACCAGAAAAAGGCATTGGATCCCATTACAGATGGTTGTAAGCTTTGTGGTTGCTGGGAATTGAACTCAGGGCTTCTGGAAGAGCATTCAGTACTCTTGACTTCTGAGCCACCTCTTCAGCCCAGTCTCTTCTTAATCACAGTGATTAACGAGCTAACCAGCATCAATTGTCCCAGTTACCCATGCTACTCTTGACTCTAAAACCAAAGCCACATAGCCGAAGCTGCCGAGTTCTGCTGCTTGCTGGGCTGGAACATGGCCCCCTTATTCTATTATATTATCACTAGCTTTCGGTTTTCTAACTCTTTCACTGCCTAAGCTTGGCTGTTCTGGAACTTGCACTGTAGACTGACCTTAAACTCAGAGATCTGCATGCCTCTGTCTCTAGAGTGCTGGGATTAAAGGCATGGACTACCATGTCTAAATCTAAGCCTTTATCTTTTCACAAGATCTTTTTAAGTTCTGGGCTGTAGTTTATTCCAGATATAGTCATATTGACAACCAAGAATAGCCATCACAGTGCATCCCTTGCCATTTGATACATAATCATATCTCCTTATGTTGAAATGAAAACAATAACCAGGTCATAATAGTACCTAACAACATAACTATCCCATGTTCAACTGCAAACACATAAACAATAGGCTTAGCTAGGTGTGATCTTGCTCTAAACTCACCACTTCCTTAATTCCATTTAATATCTTTGAACACAGGATTTAGCTCTATTCTACTTCCTGGTGTCCCTTTAATATCTGAACCATACATTTTGTATTTTTCCTTTTTCAGTTTGCTATGCTTGATCCAAACACTTTCTAAGAGTGAACTGAAAGACCTCCGAACTGGGGAGACCCTCGCTCAAGTCTTGGGATGGCGCGACCCCCCAAGAACTCACGAAAGACTGTCCTTGCTGCAGTCATATGAGGTTTATTGGGGGGACCAGTGCACTGGGGTGGAGCTCATAACCCACACAGGGGCAGAGGAGTCCGACCCCGAGCAGCTGAAGTCAGGGGTATTTAAAGGAAAAAACCACAAAGCAAGGGTGGGGAATGGAAAGAATTTGCGTTATGGGGAAGTACAGAATGTTCTAAGTTAGTCACAAGGCAGTTGCACATTTTTGTGGTTAGCTAGTTCCTGAAACATTGTGCCTCTGGCCCTGGGGCCAGGCCAAGGTCACCCGTTTCTTAGGGAAAAGAATGCAGCTGGGTGGGGTTTGGCAATTTCAGT
>CM052703.1:85361632-85391065 GCA_028551405.1 Uromys caudimaculatus | reverse complement strand
CCATGGAGGGAGCAACAGTGCCAATGGGCCTGACCCCCCCCCCCCGTCATCCTGAAGTTTGGACCATCAACCAAAGAATACACATCTATGGACCCATGGTTATGACCACATATGAGGCAGAGGATGACCTCGATGGCCATCAGGGAGAGAGGAGAGGCCCTTGGGCCTGAGGGTGTTAGAGGCACCAGTAAAGGGGAATGTCAAGGTGGGAATAGGGGCATGGGTGGGCGGTGGAATTCCCTCATAGAGATAGGGATGGGGAGGGGATAGGGGGCTTCCAAAGAGGAGACCCAGAAAAGGGGAAACATTGAAAATGTAAATAAAGTATCAAAAAGAAAAGAAAAGAAAAGAAAAGAAAAGAAAAGAAAAAGAAAAAAAAAAGGAAAAAAAAAAACAAAAAACAAAACAAAACAAAAAAAAGATTGACTCCTTGGCATCCCGACTTTTACAAGCCCATTATCACCGCCTTGATTTAATTGACCAAGGCATTGAAGTGCCTGAGGCCAGTGAGACTCCTACGGGAGCTGCACAAAACTCAGATTTGTGCACGCTTGCTTACGAGCAGCGTGGGCATCAGGAGAGGTGCAAGGCAAAGCACTGCAAGGAGAGGACCATGCATTCTGCTTCTGGGTCCCCTGGGGAGCAAACCTGATTGCATAGAGGTTGGTGTTCAGAGGTGTTCCTTAAATTATAGAAGGTCACCTGGAACCTTTCCTCCCCAAAATACACCTTTTCTTGGGTTATCTCAAAGACATAAGAGATTTCCTGGAGTAATCAGGATCAATGCTCCCACTCCCTGATTAATGCCTACCTGTCTTTAAGACAGGTCTTTATTCACTTACTGGTCATCACACAGGTCATAAAATAAAATAAAATAAAATAAAATTAAATTAAATTAAATTAAATTAAATTAAAAATAAAAATAAAAATAAAATAAAATGAAGATGTCGGGAGCCAAACCCGTGAGGTGCTGAGAGCCAAACCCAGGAACTACCCGCTGTTCTGTGAAACTTAGTTAAGGTGCAAGGTTAGAAAGGACAGGGTGTTTATGGTCTTGGGTCCCAGAGATTGAAAGAATGTCTGGTATTTCCTGTAAACTGGTTAAGGTAGTGGGTTAGCCTTGGGCCATGTGTAACTTTCCTGCCTGCCTGTATTCTTAAGCTGCTGTTCCGAAGTAAACTTCAGAGCCTGAATGGAGGAATTCTGTCTTGCTCCCAGGTACCCCGTGTTTCTTGTCTCCTTCTTTCATCTGTCAGTCCCCTTTCCCTAGGACCACGCTGAATTCCCCGCGGGCCGGGGCAAGACTGCTTGTCTAGTCTGAGTCTGAGAGTCTTCTGGGCAGTTCAGTTACCTTCTGTTTGAGAGGGAACTCTCAGCCTTTATTTTATACTCTGGCAGGGAGGGGTCTAATGAGTCAGTCTAGTCAGTTTCAGGGACTTCTGAAGCTATTTTGAGTTGTTTACTGGCAAACTTCCTTGATGGAGTGTTTCAATCTCAGAAGAAACTACAGAACAGTGGAAGACACTAAACTTTTGCTCCTCACATTTTACCAGCCAAGAAATCCTCCATTAATAGATTACTGTGTCTGGCCATCCTTTTCTCTAGCCCCACTGTCACCATTTTAATTCTAGTCTATCTCCTAGGCAATCTCAGATTTATCTGTGTATGTGTGTACTATGATAGCTAATATTGTCAACTTGACAAGACTTAGGATTATCTAGGAGACAAGCTTCTGGGCAAGCCTATGAGGGATTATTAGATTAGGTTAATTGAGGTGGGAAGAGCCACCCTGAGTTAAATGACATCATGCCATGGCATGGGGTCTGTGCTTCATAAAGAGATAGCAAACTGAAGATTAGTGTTCATCCCTCTGTGCTTCTCTATTGGATGCAATGCGACCAGGTACCTCAGCTCCTCCCACTATAATCTCCCCAGCATGATAGATAGTACCCTTGAACTGTGAGCCAAAATAAACCTTTTGTGAAGTTGCTTTGGCCATATATTTTATCACAGCAATGAGACAGTTAATATAGATACTATTATAGACTTTCTGTAAAATCCAGATACTCAAGTCATTTTCTCATTCACTGTTGTTGGGTAATTAATTCCTTTTGGCATGGCATTTAGGGTTTTCAGAAATAATAATGAGCTGGGCAGTGGTGGCACAAGCCTTTAATCCCAGCACTTGGGAGGCAGAGGCAGAGACAGGTGGATTTCTGAGTTCGAGGCCAGCCTGGTCTACAGAGTGAGTTCCAGGACAGCCAGGGCTACACAGAGAAACCCTGTCTCGAAAAACAAAAACAAAACAAAACAAAAAAGAAATAATAATGAATTTTTGTGTTTACATTTTTGTGGGTTTTTTTGAGACTGGATCTCATATAGCTCAAGCTGGTCTTAGAACTCGGTAAGTATGGATTTGAGGATGACCAGGAAATTCTAACCCTTCCATCTTTACTTTCCTAGTAATAGTAATACAGATTTGTACCATTACGCCCAACTTCCCAAAAATAATTTTTAATGTTCTTCAAGTTTATAGCAGGAGAACTGATAGGAAGTAAGAAATAAGGACAGAGTATCTAGAATCCTTTTCTTTAGCTAGTGGTCACTAGTTGTATATATAACCATAAAGTTTCTGCTGAAGATGTCCTGCCTATCAATGACCGTCATTGTCCTGTCTCCTGTCTGCCCTGCAAGGTGGTCTGACAAGTTCTCAGAACTGTATGGAATCTTTTCCTGGGAGCCACATTCTTCCTCAGACTGAGGCTGGGCTTCAGCCCTCTTCTTTTCCAAACACTCTTTGGAGAGCATCATTTCAATTGTCTGACAGCCAAAGGGAGGGGCGCGACTGTCTTTCTTCACTCTTGCCAGGATGGTTACATCAGGCCTGGAGAAAGATGGGTGGGTACACTAGTCTGATTAATAGTTTGGCATCTGATTGTTGATTACATCATAGATTGAAGAATTTAATTCTAATAGCAGGTCTTACTGTTTGAAGCTAGAAACACAGAGATTATATTTGCCAGAAGACCTTACAGATTGGATTATAATCCTAGTTTCTGTCAAACAGGTGTGCCTTCGGACTGTTGAGCATGAATGTGCAAGTGAAGACTATACTTTTCCACATCTGTGGTTCTCACAAGGAAGGAATGTTTTTATGTGTTTTCTTCTGAAACAGTTTGAGCAGATAGATGTCCCCACATTGAGCTCAAACATTTCAAGGATGATGAGAGAAGATAGGAAGTAGGGAACCTATTTTGCTGGTTCGAATCATGGCAGAGCTTCCAGACTCCCAATTCTGTGTCACATAAGTGTGGTGCCTAGGTTGGGCTAGTTCTGAAAAGGGGTTCTGGAAGTTGTCTCTGAAAGTCTAGCCTCAACCCGGTTGTTCCAACTTTTCTGGTACTTTTATAAACACCCAATTCCATCTTGTAAATCCCTTTATATTTAACTAGGTAGAGTGAAATCTGTTTTACATGCCGTTGAATCCTGATACATCTTTAAAAAATTTTAAATACATGTTTAATATATATTTCATGGGGGCAGTAAAACAAACTAATTTTCCATCAGTTAAATTACACATATCCCTACATGGTGTAAGTATTTTGAAACATTTTGGCATGCATTTAACCCTTTTCTGTAGTGCCCTCTTATGCAATTTTTCTGAGCTGAACACTTTTTTGAAACATATTAACTAACAGATTTTAAATAGGTCACTGGTTCCTTGTCAACAGCCTGAACCATGAGTAATTCCATGGTTTTAGTTTTAGTCTACCTGATGAATTTCACCAAAACCTTCTGAATAATGAGGTAAGATTACAAACTCATTTGACAGATAGATTAGTTACTTCTTTTATTGTGGTGGCCAAAACCTGACAGACCGATTTTAAGAAGGAACAATTTATTAGGTTCCCAATTCAAGAAGGCTGTCAGAGCTTGAAATTATGGATGCTGGGACTCTGCACATGCGTGTGTTATATCTCAATGGATTAGGAAGCAGAGCTCTTGGCCCAGAAGCAGGGCCAGACTACAATCCTCAAAGCCCAACCCCTAAAACCTACTTCTGCTAGCCATCTGTAAGGGTCCATGACACCCCGGATTCGAACAGTATGTAAACACAAAGGGTGTTTTATTATGCAGAAGTTCCGCATGCTGGGGTTACCCATTACCAAGACAGAGAGACACCCAAGTGAGCTTGCAGGCCTGATTTAAAGCACATTAGGGAATTCCAGGGTAGGTGACCTCTATGTTAATCTATTGGGTCCATCTCTATGGACATTCCGCTGCTGGGGCATGGGATCTGGAAACTTGCCAGGGAGGTCTGGTAACTGTTGCTGGGGAAGTAGCTGAGGAAGTCTGGAAACTGCTGCTGGCCCATTGTCCTTGCTTCAGGCCAGGTGGCAGGGCAACTTCTGAGGCTTGGATTTGCCTGGAATTTTCCAGTTCTTGGAAAGAGTTTTAGGCCTAGTCTCCTTAATTGCCAATCTGAAGCCTGTCATGGAATCAGTCTAGCCTTCTCACATCTCTTAAAGATCCCCAGCTTCTCAAAATAGTGCCACCAGCTATAGACCCAAGTGTTCAAGTGCATGGGCCCACTGGGAAATTTCATAGTCAAACCATAACATGCTGGACCTGGCTCTCATAGACTCTTGGCTATCTCATAACACAAAATGAAGTTCACCTCCCTAAGTCTCTATAGCCTTAACAGCTCCAATCCTTTTTTTTTTTTTTTTTTTCTTTTTTTTTTTTTTAAAACAGTTCCAGCACTTAAAAAAGGTCCGAAGTCTTTTCTGGCACTCATAATTTCTTGACTGTAAACTCCTGTAAAGTAAAAAGGAAACTATTTACACACTTGCAGTGTGTGGTTGCACGGGGTAAACGTTCCCATTCCAAAAGGAAAAGCTGGAGAACAGCAAGGAAAGACCAGAGCAAAGCAAGAGCAGAACCCAGCAGGGTAAATAAATCCTGCAGCTCCGTGTCTGGCACTGGAACTTGAGGTGACATCTTTTGAGTAATAGGCTTAGGTAGACCCACTCTTTCAGTCTTACTCCTTGCTGTGCATGTGCATTCTCTCTTGGACTGGCTCAGCTTAGTGCTTGCAGCCTTTCCTCACCCCACATTCTTAGTATCTCCAGTATCCTGTAGTCTTCAGTGGAATGCAGCTTCATGTTCAAAGCTTCATGTATAGGTCTCTCGGGCCTCTCAGGATGGGGTGGGGGTTGGGGGTGGGGTGGAATCTGATCCTGCCACACATTGCCTGGCTACTGGGTTTGGGAGGGAATTTGGTGTAGACCTCCATGATGCTGTAACTCTTGCATTATGTGTGTGCCTGGAAAGCAAGCACCATATGCATGATGCCAGGTTACACCAGCTTGAGATGCAGCCTCATTGAACCACAGCTGCAGCTGTACGGACTGCACGGCTGGCAGAACATGGAAAATAATTTTGGTAGGCTGCCTTGTTTTAGCAGGTTGCCTTAGAGGCTGTAACTTCTCAGGTACTCTCTTTTTAAATGAAAGAATTCCATCTTTACATGTATTTTATACCCTGGAGCCTGTGATGACTGGAGTCTTTCTTTCAAAGCACCTCCCCTATTGTCTCAGTACACAGTCTGAGGTTTCTTCTTCATGGTACCAAGCTTTTTAATGGTCATTTGGCCTGCATCCATCTGCCTTATCTACCCTGTTGGCAATCTCCAATATATATTAGTGCCTTTCCTTGATAAAATGCATATTTTAGAAAAAGTCTTTCTGCTCTAATTTGTGTTTGGTTTCAGACCCGGGACAAGGGACTAAGGCACATATTTTACATACCACAGCAGACCTGGCGTCCAGGTTCTCTCAGTGTCTCTCAGTTCCTAAGTGGCATACTTTGCCCCCAGTCCTAAACTTTCTAGTCCAGGGGATGGGCTATCCTTCCCCCAGAGGCTCTTTCTATATAATCCAGACATTTTGGTCTCTCCCTCCTCTCTTCTCTCTCTTCTCTCTTTTCCTTCTCCTTCTTTCTTCCTCCTCCTCCTCCTCCTCCTCCTCCTCCTCCTCCTCCTCCTCCTCCTCCTCCTCCTCTTCCTCCTCCTCCTCCTCTTTTTCTTCTTCTCCTCTCTCTCTCTCTCTCTCTCCCTCCCTCCCTCTCTCCCTCTATCTGCATGCACACCCTTTCTCTTCCCCTTCCCCTGCTTCTCTCTCCCCTTGGCAACTTCCCTGGCTTCAGTCGTTAGGGTTAGTAAACTCTCCCAAGAGCAGCTTCCTGCATTTACTATAACCTAATCTGGCTTGAACTGGCTCATTTCACCAATGGAGAAATAACATCACTTTGTGCTCTCTATTCTCAGTAACCTGCTAAGAACGGTTAGCAGTAACCATGCTGCAACCTGAAACCAAAGCTAGCTTGACATTCTTCTACCAAACAAAGTAGCCCACTACTTCAGAGCTCAGGCTCACTCAAGTTTTCAGGACATAGCTATGATGCTTTCCCAGAAGGTAATGCCAACAGCTTTGGATCTAATTCCTGGTAAAGCTAGCCTCCTCTGAAACCTCACAAGCTCAGTCTTCCCTGTCTGTTTGTGTCAGCATCCTGGTTTTCCAAGCTCTTCGCAGAATGGTTTAGCCAGTGCAGCATGTAAAAACTCTGGGGCTTCTTTCTCTAGGTGACAGCTCCAAACTTCTCTGCATTCCTTTTACAATTTTGCAGCCTACAAACTAAAGGTTTATTAGAGCTGCAGCCACATTTCTGGTACCCATTTTCTATCTTAGTTAACAAGTTAAGGGAGGAAGGATTTAATTTGGCTCATACTTTAAAAGGATAGAGTACATTATGGCAGGGAAGGCATAGAGCAGAGATTCTGTCCACAGCTCCTTGAGGCGTCTTTTATATCTCTGTGGACCATGAAGCAGAAAGAGCTGTCAGTCCAGTGTGGGGCCAGGCTAGAGCCCGCAAGGCCCACCCTTTAGCAATCCATTCCCACCGGCTAGATCCCACTTCTTAAAAGATCCACAGTCTCCTCCAAACAGAGCCAAGTGTTTAGACACATGAGCCTATGTGGTACATTCAAATCATAATAACAGACTGAAAAACTGGGGAAGGACTAGAAGGCGTGGTTAGTATAGCTCCTGGAGGGAGACTGCATACAAATAACACCACCGTATGCTACCTGCGCAACAGCCTTTGGTATCTGAATTTCCTCATCAGGAAAATAGGTTTAGTCACTTATATAATTGCTGGGTTTAAAGTAAATATATGTAAAGCTCTTGGCATAGGGCCTGGTATGTAAAAGCATACAATAAATGTTCAGTTAGCTGTAGTTTTTATTTCCACTTGCTTGGGTTGTATTTCAAATGGGGCAAATACACATTCACACCCTATGTGATGGTTAGTTCTCATTTTTGAATCGGCTAGGGTTCAGGATCATCTAGGAGACACATCTCTGGGATGTCTGGAGGGTTTCCAGAGGCTTAACTGACCAGAAAGGAGCTACTTTGGGCATGGGTGGCAGCATCCTGTGGACTGGAGTCCCAGACTGAGTAAAAAGGGGGAGGAAGAAGCCAACTGATTCCCAGCATTCACCTGTCTCTGCGCGCCTACATGTGCAGTGCAACGTGCCTCACACTTCACCATCTTTCCTATCAGCCCTTCTCTTACATTGCTCTGTCAGGTATTTGTCACAGCAGTTGTGGGTCTGAGTTTCTGCCTCACTGCTGGGGTGTCAGAATGCTGCTGATAAGCAGCTCAGCAAGACAAAACACAGTCTAAGATATGGGTCTGTCTCAGTTAGGGTTTTACTGCTGTGAGCAGACACCATGACCAAGGCAACTCTTATAAGGACAGCATTTAATTGGGGCTGGCTTACAGGTTCACAGGTTCAGTACAGTATCATCAAGGCTGGAACATGGCAGCATCCAGGCAGGCATGGTTCAGGAGGAGCTGAGAGTTCTACATCTTCATCTGAAGGCTGCTAGCAGAATATTGTCTTTTAGGCAGCTAGGATGAGAGTCTTAAAGATCACACACACACCTACTCCAACAAGGCCACACCTACTTCAACAGGACCACACCTTCTAATAGTGCCACTCCCTGGGCCAAGTCTTTACAAACCATCACAGTGTCCCAGCCCATGGACCTGTTTAGAAAGGTTTTCTGGAGCAACTCCTGTGTTGTCTGGAAATCAGCAGATCAGCTCACAGTTAACAGGCAGCAGCAGCTCAATCCAGTTGTAAATACCTCATGGGTATACCAGCAGTCCAGTTGAGTAGAGTCGGGTTAGTAACAGTGGTGACACGACCTAGCAGAGACAGCCAGTCCTCAGCCTCAGCTTGACTCAGCAGGAGGGACCAACAGGAATACCAGGAGAAGTTCTCTGCTGTGCCTCTCTCGGGGAAGTGACGATCAGTGAAGACTTGAGACCCACAAGCATTGTGTAGCTAGCTGTACCAGCAAGCCAAGCTCTCTCTCCATCACTCTGTGGACTCCTATTTATGCCCTCCACACATCACGTGTCCTCCACGTGCCTCGCCTCAGCATCTGCGTCCAATCAGCCCGAGTCCTTGAAAGCAGCAGCAAACTGCAGTACATCACCAGAAGTTTTTTGGTGTGTTTCTCTCTGTGGTGTCCGACAATTGCAGCTCAACCAAGCAATGTAAGGCAGACCAATACATGCATGTGGTTAGCAAAAAAAAAAAATCTTTCCTCACATGTCCTTTCACGTGCTTGCTTTAGCAGATCTCTTCTGTGTCTGCTTCAGGGAAACGTTCCTTCACCAGTCCGCCTTAGCCTTTCACACCTGTGTCTACTTTAACAAAATATTCCTTCACGTGTTTGCCTCAGCAAAACACCATCCAACCAACTTTCCAAAGAGCCCTAAAGTTTCCACTTCAGATGAGGATTCATAGGACTTACTCAGAGGGAACCAGAAATTAAATACCTTTTTGGGGTTCTGAAATTTGATACTATCTTACCAGTTTTTCTGTCTAGTGGCACGGTCCACTGCCCTACACCAGTGAGAAGCACCTGCTAACATGCAAGAGTCTACCTGTGAATGCCTGAACAACTTATGTAGCAACTTCATATTCTAATGATGCTTCAGTGCCCCTTGTAGGTGAGTGATGGGAGCGACTGCCCAAATGCCCATCCCTTAATCCAGCTCTGGCTTTGGTTTAGGAAGCAGGGTCATGAGCAGAAACTGAAGGAAGGGGTGTTCTGTGCCGAAAAGGACTGTGGCAGATGCTGCAGTGAGAAGCAGTGCTAGTATAATGCTCTGACCAAGCCAGCTCAGTCAGTCAATGGGTTCTCCAGCAAGGGAGCAAGGATTAAAAAGAAAAAGACAATTAGGCAACACTGTAGCATGACTCCAGCCTGTTCTCAGGCTGTAGTGGGTTTATTTTTTTTCCAGTCTGCTTTTGTACCATTTTAATTACATGCAAGTAATAAGGTCAGTTCTAGGTTAAGGAAAAAGCAAGGTAATAAAGTTCCATGATTGAGGTTTCTTGGGGCTTATCAGGATGATCAATAGATCCGAGCCTACTTCCCTGTCCTAGCCCAGAGTCAAATTCTTGCCTGAAGCCTCTTTCTTTCTTTCTTTCTTTCTTTCTTTCTTTCTTTCTTTCTTTCTTTCTTTCTTTCTTTCTTTCTTTCTTTCTTTCTTTTTTTTTTTTTTTTTTTTCGAGACAGGGTTTCTCTGTGTAGCCCTGGCTGTCCTGGAACTCACTCTATAGACCAGGCTGGCCTTGAACTCAGAAATCCACCTGCCTCTGCCTCCCAAGCGCTGGGATTAAAGGCATGCACCACCACTGCCCAGCTGAAGCCTATTTCTTTGTTCTAGCCCAAAATCAGATTCCTGCTTGAGCTTACTTCCATGTCCTGGCTCAATGTCAAATTCCTGCCTGAAGTCTACTTCCTCGTCCTGGCCCAATGTCAAATTCCTGCCTAGTTTCTTGAAGCCGCCCCAAAAGCTCTCCACAATGATCTCTAATCTTTGACTAAACCTGACACACCTTACAAGTTTCATATGCTCCTTTTCTAGATGTTGAATATGAGAACTTAGTCTAGAACTAAACTAAACAAAACACTTTCTGGGCTACCACTGGAGAGACTTAAACTTAGCAAATCAGACATTTTGTATTTTGAAGATGGAGTAGAAAATACAAGTATATGAAGAACTCCATTAATAATTGCTAAGTCTCAAGCCCTGGGACAAATGGCTGAGGTGCCTATTTAACATCTCAAGGTGGACCTGGCTCTCAGGTTCTCCCAGCATCCCTCAGTCCTTACCTGTTACAGGGTGTGGCTAGCACACCCTGCCCTCTACCCTGAACTCTCCAGCCCAGGAGCTGGGCTGCCCTTCCCCCAGAGGCTCTTCTCTATATAATTCAGCTATTTTGGTTACCTGCCCTTTTTACCTTTTATCTTCGTGGATGCTGCTTCTCTCCTTTGGCTCCCCCAGCCCTCCACATGACTCAGGGTCATGTCCACTCTGGACTCTCCCAGATGTCTCTGCCTCTGGCTATGCTGTCCCTTTTATTTACAATAAACTTTCTCCTCCACTATACCTAGGAGCAGTTATGTTCTTCATTTTTATTTATTTTCATTCAATAATAACGGTAGCTATCTAACACTTCACAGTCTCTCTTATTTGTAACTTGAGACAACCCATGTATTTAATCAGGGAAGCATTGGCTTATATGAAGAACTTGAGATCATAGCATTTGATGGAGTTACACATGGTTGCACATGAAGTTATTGGAAGAGGCAAGTTTTCCTTGATCACTTCTCCTGATTCATTCCTCTTCATACTTCCTGAAGAATGCTTTCAGAATTAGAGCAATGCAGTTACAGAGTCCCCCTGCTGAGGTTTTGATCTTAGGAGAAATGGTATGATCAGAGCTGTCATTTGGGGGAAACACTATTTCTTCTAGAGTTTTACAGAAGATGAAAATGAATCTTATTCTCTTGACTTTCTAGGGAAGGTTGATGTTAAACTTTATAAAGCCATTACTTTAAAAAAGAATCCCAGACATAGGCGGTTTTTGATGCCAACGTGAGGGTTTGCAAGTCATTTAAACACTCAATTACTTGAGGAGAGACGGAGATGCCAGGGGACAGAGTATTTATAGCACTGTGCTGAGAGCCAGTGTGTATATTTATTTGTACAGGAGTGGAATTCTGTCTCTGGATCATTTCCTGACTTGTTTGAGAATCTGGGCAAGTCATTTATTATGTCTGTAGATTTTGGAATTATTGCCTTGCCTCAAAGATGTGCTGTGTGAATAAATGTGTTTCTGCTGTAAATCTTGCTTAAATTTCTCTGATGAGAGGTATATCAGTGTTGAAAGTTGTGAAGGGTAAGGGTGCTGACAGGAAGAGTATAATAATACAAGTGCTCAGAATGACTGCAGCTCTGAGAGCTTCCCATGCAGCATGTGGCTGGACTGGGGGTGGGGGCACACACACTCTCTCTAAACTGATCACCACAAACATTTTACTAGAAATAATTACTACTGCAATTTTAAAATACAGGATTGAGAAAAATATGTTCTCATCTCACCCTGTAATATTACATTCTCCTTCACTCATCACAGCCAATAGATTTTTATATATTCATGTAAGTGAATGAAAAAAGAAAGAAAGAAAGAGGAAAGGAAATATGACTGCTCCTAGGGATAGTGGAGGAGAAGGTTTAGTGTAGGTTTTTGGGAGAACTTAGCCAGAGTCAGGGACCTCTGGGAGAGTCCAGAGTGGACATGATCAGACTGAACTGTTTGATGTGGGGAGAGGGGAGAGAGGAGAACCAGGTGCAGCAGTCAGGAGGTCCAAGGTACAAAGAGATCAGGTTACCCAAATGGTTGGATTATATAAAGAGCTGCCCTGCTCCCTGAGCTGGGGAGTTCAGGGTAGGGGGCAGTGTATGACAGCCAGGTAGGAACTGATGGGTCGCAGGGAAAACTTGGCAGCTGGTGTTCCCTTTGATATGTTAAGTAGGCACCTCAGCCATTTGTCCCAAGTTTGAAACCTAACAATAAGTGAATATATCAACGTACATAACTGATTTAAGTATTCAACATGATTTGGCAGCATATTTTTGACTTTGTTAATATGGCGAGAAATTTCTAGCATGTAAAGCTCTCTAGCGAAGCATAATGTTTCACTGAATTCATTGTTCCCTTATGGAAAGACTTTGAGGTTGGCTAGAATGAATACTATGATAAATATTAAGTGTGCATCTGTGTGTGTCCTTTTATTGGTTAGACTCCTAACCTGGTATCAATGGCTTAAACATTGGCTCAGTTAAACAATGGCTCATATTATACCCCTAAAGTCTATATCAGTTTAACGCTTCTAGACTTAGCACAGAAGGACCTACCCTCCATGCCTTAACTTACCGGAGACTCTCCGCATAAACATATGGAGTCAGAGATTGATGCAAAATGCAAGAGGAATTTATTAATTCAGCATGCTGAGGTCGCTCTGCATACCAAGACGGGAGAGTGACCTCGCGGATGCCGTTCAGAGACCTTATATACGGATTTTAGAGCAGCCACCATTAGGCACAATGTGATTGGCAGAACAGTGTGACTTTTAAACTGATTGGTCTTTAGGGAATGAGGTAACAGGGGCTTAATCAGCCCCTCCCTTCCAGCCTACGTGCTCTCTAACTCTTCCAGGAGGGGTGGGGTGTCCATGTGCAGGGAGTGGGGAGGGGACCCTGGTGGAATATCTCAAAGTTCTCACGAGCTGACTTCCCAACCAATATTTTTTTTATATCATCAGTCTTTCTAACGTTCGCAATCCCTTGATTACTAATGAGGTTTTTTGTTTGTCTGTTTATTTTATGTTCATCATGGTCCCCATCTCATCTGTGCATTGTCTGTTCAGAAGTTTCATTTTCTATTTGTAAAATCTCTTAAATGCTATGATTTTGAATGTGGTGTTAGGTCTGTTTCTCTAGGCTTTTAAGATGTTGACTTTTTCTTCCCTTTTGCTAAAATTTTCTCTCAAGTTTTCAATCCTTGTGGAGTCAATTAGTCTGAATAGCCATGAGAAAAGAAACCATACCCCCTCAGGCTGGGTGTGGTGATTCAGGCTGTTCCCTCACCACCACCTCACTGCAGGAGGCAAAGCTGGCCTGTTTAGTTCGTGGCCAACCTGGTCTATATTAACAAATTCCCACGCAGCAGAGGTATATGGTGGGACCCCATCTTAAACAGACATCAGAGTTCCCTCAAAGTTTAATAGTTGTTTCAAATCATTGTACTGGTCCATGAGTTTATGTTGTATTTGGCATGTTTGTTAAGTCTCTTTTCCCCCTTCTTTTTTTTGTATGTTTGAATGTGTATGCATCTGTGAACTGAATTCAACTCTGGTGTCATTTTTCAGGCGATTCTTGCCTTTTATTTTGAGGAAAGGTCTCTCACTGGTCTAGGGCTTTCTAGGTAGGTTAAGTTGGCTGACTGGCAAGCTCCAGGGGTTCTTTTGTCTGTACCAGTCCAGCGCTGGGTTACAAGCACTGGTCACCATGCAGATTTTTTACCTTAATTGTGGCAGTTGTCTTGCAAGGGGACGCTTAGTCTATGACCTGCTTCTGGCGTTTGGTATTTCCTAGTTTAGACCGAAATAAGAGGCAGACATGAGGAGGTTCAACAAGACAAGTGCAGACTCTGATTTAGGTAGAAATTGTTTGCTCTTCTTTAAAAAAGCAAAGTGCAGTTTTTGATGATTTATACATAGTAGAAACTCAGAAGCATGTGTGGGAATAGATTCTAAGGACGTAGGTCAAAAAGAATAGGATATAATTTTATATCAGCATTAGCAGAGGATACGAATATATTTACCAGCTTTTCTGGCTTTACTCTTTTAAAGCTGCTAATGGCTCTTCTGGCTTGCTTAGGTGACTAAAACTTGAGCTCAGGGAAGACCTATATTCCGAGGAGTTTGATGCCAGAAAACTCCCTGATGGTGTGTGGACAGACTAAGGAGGTGGGAATTTTGGAAGCAGATTTCAGATGTGACCCACACATCTACTTCCCTCCTGCACCTTCCCGGAAGCCCTAGAGGAGTTCTTCCACAAACTCTAGGAAATGTGACAGTGGAGAAGGCACTGGGGCCCTTGGCAAGCTCTGTGGCACTTGTCCTCTGCAGTCAGAAATGGCTGTGTCACTGAAACAGACACAATGCCACCTTCCAGCCGACTTTAGACAACAGCTTTCTGCTCCTTCTCAAAACCATGAGCGTGCTCTCGCTTTCCTGGAGAGGGGAGTTGCTAGGGAAAGGGCAGGTGTTTTCACTGCAGATCTCTAGTTCTGAGTCTAGTGGACTGCTGGTTAGCTACTTGAGGGTGGGCATGAGAGTGGGAAAAGCTCACTGAAGAAAACAGCAGATCTGGGACCGGGTGTGCTCTTAGCCACTACAAAACAAACACCAAACAAACAAAACTCAAAAAACCAAAAACCAAAACAACAACAACAACAGCAACAACAAAAGGGAGGCAATTGTGTAGGGAACCATGATAACCACTAGAACTGTTTGCTATTTTCCCTTTCTCCATAGGCCCATAACCGCACAAAGGTATGCTTTTGAACACTTCAAATCACATCAGGATTGAGATAAGGAAAGGAGTTCATTCTAGCATTTTTCAAAGAAACTACATTGCTCCCCTAACCAAAGCCAAACCTTTCACTGATCGTTTGAGTAGAAGAATTAGTATGTTCTCAGAATTAATAAACCATTATCCACTTACTGCAGTGCCCAACCTTATCATTTCTTTTCCAGATTGAAGGTAAGATCCCATTCCTCAAAGAAAAGGAAATTCATGATAGGCTGAAAGAAAAGGTACACCGTCCTTTTCTGATCCACAGGTGCCTAGCATCGTCAACACCTTTAGCACTTGTGGACTAAGCAGAGGACCAGCTGCTTAACTGTCATCATCTATGAGACTCTGACTATGAAGTCATGACTTCATCATCTATGAAGCCTCTCAGGAGGCTTCAGCTGCCTGGGTCTTGTCGGGAGCCAAACCATGAAATCACCTGCTGTTCTGTGAAGATTAGTCAGTTAAGGTGCAAGGTTAGAAAGGACAGGGCGTTGGCGGTCTCGGGTCCCAGGAATTGCTCGGGTCTCAGGAATTGAAAGAACGTCTTGTATTTCCTGAAAACTGGTTATGGTAGTGGGTTGGCCTTGGGCCATGTGTAACCTCCCTGCCTGCCTGTCTTTTTAAGCTGCTGTCCTGAAATAAACCTCGAGAGTTTGATCAGAATGTACGACTTGCTTGCTCTCCTTCCTTGTGTTTCTTGTCCTCCATTCTTTCGCCCCCTTCCAGGTTCCCACTGAAACCCCACAGGCCAGGGCAGGGTCTTGAATCCCTTCCTGTAGTCACTTTCTCACTGTAGCAGCCAGGCCAGAGCCTGCTATGGTAACCATCCTAGGACACGACAAGAAGAAAGCACCTGTATAGTCATGAACTTGTATTTTGCCCAAGGACAGAAAGTCATAAACTGACAGCAGATCATTTCTTTCTATTATAGGTTATTTATTAATTTTCTCAAACTTGAATAGGGGCAGCACAGTGTCTGTCTCCCTGTGTGAATGGGATATATGGAAACACTTACCTGTTTTCCTAAACTAGCCTTCTAACTGTAACTTCCAGTTCCTACTAGGGATCTTAGAAGTCCATGCTCCCTCTGGACTTCAAACTCATAAAACACTGTGGAGAAATTTACCAAAAGTAGTAGGTAAAGTTAAGGGGCATCACTGATGTCCTCTGTCACCCTTCCTCCATTTGGGTTGTAGCTGGGCCACTTCTAACGTTCACCTTCCCGTCTCTCTATCGCCTTTCCTACCCCCAACCAAACCAAAACACAAAAGTGTTAGGATTTTAAAACTCAAGACCACTCTGTACTCAATCATTGAAAAAGTGTAGGACTGGAGCTCTGCAGGTAGAGTGCTTACCTACCATGCTATGAAGTCTCTAGGGCTGGCCTCCAGCACAGCATAAAATGGGCTATGGTAGAACACTGTAATCCTAGTCCTGGGGGTAGGAAGAGGGAGTGGAGACAGGAAGATTGTAAATTCAATGTTAGCCTGGCTTACATAGTAAATTCTAGGCTAATCTGTGTAGAATATGTGCGACCCTGCCTCACAAGCAAATCATTGAGGAGCCCAGACATCTTTTGTTTGTGAGGATTATGTTTATTTATAGTCTTTTATTGGAAATTTAAATGAGGGAAATTAAAGCTAGGCTTGGTGGCTCATGCCTGTAATTCCAGCAGAGTGTTAAATGAGGAAGCTGAGGCTGTAGAATTCCTATGAAGTCGGGCAAATTTGAGCTGCATCTAGAGTTTCAGGCCATTTTGGGGTACAGAGTGAGACCCTGCCTCAAAACACCAACAGCCACCACACCTCAGAGGCAGTACACACGGGGAGCTGCTGGTCTGTAGACAGGGCTGACGTGAGAAACTCTAAACTGTACAGTCACAAGCCTATTCTTTATCCAGCAAGCCCCGGGTGATTGTTTGTAATGACCCCTTTGGCAAAACTTACCTATTTTCTCTACTAAACAGGTAACAGGTAGCTTCCTTAGGTGCACAGTCCAGCATCAGTTTTCTTTTTACTGGTTGGCCCAGCGAATCAAATATTTACATTTAGACCTAATTTTTAAATACATTGAGTTACATTTGCCTATGTACTTCATGCCTTTGAGAAATCCATTGACCTCTCATGTGGTGAGGATGTGACAGTTGAAAGTCATGTTTTAGGTTTACGTTGCTGTGCTTAAGAGATCTGTAAATGGAAACCTCTCTAACCTGACGGAATGCTAGGGGCTGCTGTTCCTGTAAGATAGCAAGCTGCCTGTTTTTGCTTCTGTACACAAGCTTGGTTGCCCCAACTGCACAGGATGTGTTTGATCACATGCAGATGGGAAGTAGTCAGCATGAATGTTTGCCCCTGATTAGGTGAAGGTGTCAAGTACATCATAGGCTTGTGTGTTTTGCCTTTATAAACCTCTAACTAATTTATTTGGAGCCATATGCTGGGAATCCCAGGTATGGACCTGGCCAGTGTCCATTGTCCTGGCCAGTATTTAATACAGCTTGGTTTAAAATTGGCTCAAAAATTGTGGTAGTGGTCTTATTCTCACCCAATAGGAGTAAGAGTGATAACTTTCTTCCTGGTTATTCTAGAATTGCTATTTGTTTCTTTTTATGTCTTTATTATTTCAACTACAGTTTTAGAATCGAGGAATGAGAAAGCCTTTAATTTTATTAGCCATCTTTATATGTGGCACTGGGAATCAAATCCAGGGCCTTGTACATGGGCAAGCCTGCTACAACATTCAAAGCCCATTGCTTTCTGAAGTCTAGAGTATGCCTTGTCCTGAGAAGTAAGAGTTTTGCTGGGCAGTGGTGGCGCATGCCTTTAATCCCAGCACTTGGGAGGCAGAGGGAGGTGGATTTCTGAGTTCAAGGCCAGCCTGGTCTACAGAGTAAGTTTCAGGACAGCCAGGGCTACACAGAGAAACCCTGTGGGGGGGTTGGGGAGGTGGAGGGAAGAAGTAAGAGTTTTAACTTTCTTTTCAGTTGGAAGAATCTGGGTCTGGAGAAACTGTTCAGTAACAAGCCTTTCTGCTCTGCAGAGGATCAGAGTTCCATTCCCAGCAGCAGGGTTGGGTGACTTATGAATGCCTGTCTCAGTTCCAGGGTTCTAACACCTTCTTTTAGCCTCAAGGGCCCCTGCAAGTAAGAGTGCACGCACACACACAGACAAACACATTAAAAAAAAAAAAGTCTAAATGTTTTGGAATGACCTTTTCTCTAATTGGCTTAGATAGGGAGATTTTAAGCACTTCTGTGAGAGGGAGGAACACTTCTTCCCTCATTGTTAAGGTTGACTTTGTAACCTCTCCTCAGAGTTTATTTCAAGGGCAGGGAGGTTATACAAGCCAGAGCTGTCATAGTGTATCTGCCCTTCTAGTTGGCTCAATCCCACAATGATGTTCTGTTTTTATTCCAAACAATTCTTCATTGAATTTGGCAACGGTTGTTGGTTTTTTTTTTTTTTTTTTTTTTTTTTTGGTTTTTCAAGACAGGGTTTCTCTGTGTCTTTGTGTAGCCCTGGCTGTCCTGGAACTCACTCTGTAGACCAGGCTGGCCTTGAACTCAGAAATCTACCTGCCTCTGTCTCCCAAGTGCTGGGATTAAAGGCGTGCGCCACCACTGCCCTGCTGGGTCTGGTTCTTAAGGTCTTGTTAAAGATGACTCTCCTTTTCAGTATGTTTTCATGGCTTCAGTTTTTTTCTGGTATGGAATTAAATTAAAAATATCTGTTCACCAAGTCCTAAATCAAACAGATGAAAACCCACATGGGAGAGAGATGAGAAGGAGGGCTAGAACAGGGTGGGAGGCTGTGTGCTGTCAGTAGACTGAGTGATGCAGAATTAGGACAACGGCATCATTCGCAAGTGTGCGTCTTTGTGTGTGTGTGCGCACACATATGCACGTGCTCATGCACAAATATTAGCAACATATCAAAGTCTGAAAGGCTGGGGAAGATTAGACTCCACATTGTATCTAAGTTGTCTTTCCTTTTTACTTTAACTAAGATAAAGTTCACAGAGATTTCTTCTAAAGGTTGAAGTAAGTAACAATTCTGACATCAGGGAGAGTTTGCTAAAGAAATGTTTTCGGAACCGGGCAGTGGTGGCGCACGCCTTTAATCCCAGCACTTGGGAGGCAGAGGCAGGTGGATTTCTGAGTTCGAGGCTAGCCTGGTCTACAGAGTGAGTTCCAGGACAGCCAGAGCTACACAGAGAAACCCTGTCTCGAAAACAAAACAAAACAAAAAACAAAGAAATGTTTTCAGAAAAAGTATGTGTACTTTTGTTTCTAGCAATGGTCCAAAACCCACCTGTAGTGCTTTGAGACATGCTCAGATATTTTTCTAAGTTCCTATTTAGGACTAGAAAAGAAAGCAGGCCGACTTAAACGTTCTTGACCTGAGAATGCTGCTGCTGCTAAGAATAAATCAAGATGTGAGTACTTATTGAGTCAGGGCAAAATGGCTTGGAAGAATCTGATATTTTAAAATGGCTTTTAATGGTTGCAAGTTCAGCAGAGAGTTGATTTCGTCACTTGTTTAGAATGCAACCTACGTGGTGAATAACAGTAACCATAGCAAAGTAGGAATACCGGACTTAGAAATCAGATCTGCTTCAGCTTAAAGAACTCATCTTAAAATTAAATTTAGTTTTATCATTATGTGTGACTATGATGTGTTGTTTGTATGTTGTGGGGTGCACATGCTGTAGTGTGTGTGTGGAGGGCAGGGACAATACTACCGAGTCAGCTCACTTCTGCTTTTATCTGGGTTCCAAGGACTGAGCTCAGTTCACCAGGCTTGCGAAACAAGCACTTTATACACTGAGCCATCTCACCATCTCTCATTTAAAAGTTTTTAAATGCTTAGCATATCACGAGTGTTTAGAAACACTTATACTACATTACTACTTATATTGAAATTCTTAAGTTATGACTTGGTCAAGGGTACATGTGGGACTTGAACCCAATTTATTTACTTTGAATGCTTACCAAAGTATCCAAGGCTGGACCTCAGATGTGGCAAAGGGATCCTGTTGGTAACCTTGGATTTCTTCTAGTTTACCATTTCTTAGTTTACATTTCTTGTCCAGAGACAAGAGGTCTTTTAGAAAATTCTGGTTTTTTTTTTTTTTTTTTTTTTTTTGGTTTTTTGAGACAGGGTTTCTCTGTGTAGCCCTGGCTGTCCTGGAACTCACTCTGTAGACAGGCTGGCCTCGAACTCAGAAATCCACTTGCCTCTGCCTCCCAAGTGCTGGGATTAAAGGCATGCGCCACCACTGCCCAGCTAGAAAATTCTTTTTATGTAAGAGCTGACATCCAAGTTATTTCATGGGTGAAGATAACGGTGAGGAACTGAGGAGAGGCAAACAGTGTGGCCCAGGAGGCTCATCTTAGTGGAAATGTGTTCCTGAGCTCCAATCAGAGCAGCACCAGATGTATGGTGGAGAAAAACTACATGCTCCAAATGTGTCCTTGGAAAAAGGCACAGTGGGATGGTGGAGGCTCCATGGAAGCAAAGGGCTAAAGGAGGAGGTGACTACAATCTTGTCCAGTAGTTTTCTGGTTAATGGTTATTCTAAGAGACTGAGGCTCCTGGAGTAGAAGTCCATGGTTTTTCCTGCAAAGAGACTCATCCTTACTGTATCTGCCAATTACTTGCTATCAAGGTGGCTGTATTAGTCAGGGTTTTCTAGAGGAATAGAGCTCACAGAATAAATATAGTCTATGTGTGTGTATGATTTATTGGGATGGCTTACAGGTTGTGATTCAGCCCATCCAACAATAGTTAGTTGTTCAGTCCACGAGTCTGGATGTCTCAGTGTGTCAGCTCCTCTTCAGTATGTGCCAGAATCTTGAAGAAATTCTAACACTAGTGAAAGAATGGACTTGCTCTATAGAGAGAGCTAGCTTCCTCCTCCCAAGTCCTTTATATAGACTGGCAGCAAAAAGTGTGGCCCAGATTAAAGGTGGATCTTCCTACCTCAAACATCTGGATTAGTGGTGGATTTTCCTACTTCAGATAACTTAATTAAGCAAAAAATCCCTTATAGGTGTACCCAGCCATCTGGGTTTTAATTAATTCTAAATGTAGTCAGGTTGACAACCAAGAAGAGCCATCATAATAGCCATATGAAAAGAAATCCCTCCAAAGAGCGAGATTTTTGTGTAGGCCAAATGTTCTTCTACAGCTCTGAGATGAGATTGCTAGTGTCCTATTTTATGTTTATCTCGTAATGCATGTCAGTTTTTTTCAAAGTGGTTATGATCTTGGCCTTGTCATTCCCGCCACCAGACAGCTTCCAAACTGTCTATTCTTGGCAGTGTTCAGTGGTGTGTCTCCTGTCCTCTGTCAGAGGCTGCTCATTTGAGCTGCCAAGAGGGTTTGCTTCATTGCCCAGCTAGACAAGGACTGTGCTGCTTTATGGCATTTCAAAGTGAATCAATGATAGAAATTTCAATTTATTTCAGAAGAGAGTTGACAACAGGCTAGAGTTCAGAAAATGAGTGGCCAGATCTTTAGAAAGAATTGATTTGTACACACATGGATGGAAGGCAGACTGACGCTGTTTCAGCGTGCGATTATTCTTTGAACCTGTCCTTATTTATACCTAAGTCCTGATGCTAAGGAATGGGTACCAAGACTAATATTGATGAGTAGAATGGTTTCCTATATACTTTGCTAAATATAGTAATCATAGATTGTTTCTCTCTCAATACTTGTGATTTGGAAGGAGCCGATTGCAGATCTAGTTCAAGGGTAGGCATGTGACCCAGGCCTGTCCAATGAGAAGCATGGCTTTCATTTAGGGATGGACAAGTTTGCTGCAACAGTCAAATTCTGGAAATTGATGGCATTATATTTTCAAAATGGGTTTTCAAATAAGTTTCCCACAGGGTTATGGGTAGATGTAGGGAAAATCACAACAGAGAATATAGTTTTTGGGTGAGGGCACCTATTCATGCTAAGACATTGGTTTGGTACCACTTAAGGTTGTAGAGATAAGATGGTAAGATAGATAGATAGATAGATAGATAGATAGATAGATAGATAGATAGATAGATAGACAGACAGACGGATAGATATTGAGAGAAGAATTTTAGGTCAGCTGGACTATTGACTGAGAGGCACAGCTAATCCATGTAGGGTTTTGAAAAAGGGCTGAGGGAAAGGAATTACTGAATTACTGAACCTTCCTCCATTTCTCATGATTCTTTTCCTGATAATACCACAAAAGAAAACCCAGGGAGAAAGGAGCCATGGATGTATCCACACAGACCAAGCTGCCCCCTATAGAGTAGGGAGAGGAACAGTGTAGATTTAGAGGCCAAGCTGAAGATGTTCCACACATAAGCTTATTCAGGACAATTGTAAGGTAATCCTAAAGAAACAGACTAACCCAAAGAGGGATAAAGCAATCAGAGAGCTGAGTAGCTGAGTCACAGCTGAAAGACCCCCAAGCTGGGGAGACCCTCACTCAAGTCTCGGGATGGCGCGACCCCCCAAGAACTCACGAAAGACCGTCCTTGCTGCAATCACACGAGGTTTATTCGGGGGTGTGGGGGGTACCAGTGCACTGGGGTCGAGCTCGTAACCTACGCAGAGGCAGAGGAGTTCGACCCTGAGCAGCTGAAGTCAGGGGTATTTAAAGAAAAAACCATAAAGCAAAGAAATTCTATGCGTCATGGGAAGGTATAGAATGTCCTAAGTTCATCACTCCTGAGGTTAGCTATTTCCTGAGACAAAAGGTGTAGGTTAGCCATTCATTCCTGCAGTTAGCTATTCCCTGGGACAAAAGGTGTAGGTTAGCTATTAGGCGGTGGAATATGGCTATATTATCTCTGGCTTTAATTTTGCTAAGGGGACATCTAACTTCCCTATAATGGGCTCGGGTCTTTCACAGCTATCCTAACCTAGGTTGTACTTTCACAGCGTGGCCAACAGAACTTAAATAACTGAGAACCAAAGGCTCTCACACAACTCCAGAATGGACAATAGAGCAGCTACAAACACAACCTACTAACACAGGTGTACGATGGAGTCAGTCTCCTAAAACCTTACTCTAGTAACCAAAGCTGGTTAATGAACTGCCTACAAAACAGTGTAATTCAGACCTCAGCCAATCAGGAGCAAGTGCTTTCTGTCAGCTCCAATCCCTTATTTGTATGAAGGTCCTGGACAAGGAACCTTTGATGAGAAACTTCTTATGTTAGCTACTTCTTTGCTTGCTTCCTGCCTCCCATTCCTTTATTCCTTTGTTTCTTTCGTTTTGGCACACAACCACCTACAGGTTAATTGGCAGTAACTTTGTAAAATGTATTCATGATATCTGATGCTACAAAGTAGGGTCTTTGAGATATGATCTCTCTTAATGGTTTTTGCTATTTCTTTCCAGAAAGACCTCTTTGTAGCTGTCCAGCAGCCATGGATGAACTGGGTCTACCTGAAAGGGAGGCTGGAAATGAAAAAGGGACAGGGTGTGAGAGAAGAATGAAGCCAAGACAACCGATTCTGATCAAGGCTTGAACTTTATTATTCTGTACTCCTTATAAAGGGAAAGCCCAAAGACCCCATCCTTTGTTTCAGCAAGCTCAGTGGGTGGTCAAATCCTCAAGGCTCCTGTAGGAAATGCAAATGCATCGAGGCCAGACTGGCTCCAGCCAGGTTGTTTGTCCTACTCAAGGCTGGGGGAAGGGCACAGTTCACCCTTTTTTGTGTTTTGTTTTGTTAAAGGTGAGTTGGGGGGGGGGGCACAAGATTTACTTGTTTTCCATAATCCCGTCTAGGGTAAAGAGTACATAGGCTTCATAGAACATCGGGTAATTTCATGGGTTTGGCTCCCAGTATCTCCTCCCTTTTAACAATTTTTATGAGGCCAGTAAGTAGCTAGGGATGATCGCACCATGAAGATGAATGGGCATTAACCAGAGGGGGGAAGTATTGATCTGATCCTCCGAGGACTTTATATGTCATTGATGTCTTTTGGGGAGGAGAGGTTAGCCTTTGTCAATTTTCTGTAGGTATCCCCACAGAGTATGATGAAAAGAAGGGTAGACACCAACCTCTATGCAATCAGGTTTGCTTCATGGGGGAGGGGGGGGGACTCAGAAATGGACATTTGGGTCCTCCCCTGCAGTACTTAGTCTCGCACCCCTTGCAGGTGCCCACCCCAAGGCAGGTGAGCATAAATCTGAGTTTTATGCAGCTCCCAAAGGAGACACGTCATTGTAGGGCTCAGCCAGGCCTCTATCAGCCAAATCAAGTTTATGATAATGAACTTGCAGAGGTTTGGATGCCAGGGAGTCAAGCTGTTGTCCTAAATGCCTATCTAAATCCTCTTGAATACTCAGAACATCAGTAACATTTTTTGCTAAATGATTAACAAAAGTAGCTGTCTTAACTTCTTGTGTCAAAGCAATTGAAGAAGCAGTGTTGCTAGCTATTAATGTAATTAAAGCTGCTATATCAGCGATAATCAAGCCCACTACCCTCTTGCATCTGCTTAAAACCTGACTCATTTCTTCCAGTACTTGCAATCCTTTTTCAGAATACCAAGGTCCTGTAATATAGGCAATAAAACAAAAGCTAGTTGATAGACCACCATAACAGACATGCTAGATTTCAGCACACTAACACAATTAAAAAGTGTACAATCAATGCAACTTACATTAAATAATGTGCAAGAAAAAGTAAATTTAACATGACCAATTAGTAAAAGATTAGGAGCCTTAACACATGGACTAACACTTGTTCAAAGTCCAGACCCTGTCCCAACTTCATCTCTTGCTAACATAACATCATAGAGAACTGCAGCTAACTTCAAATGTCTCTGAAAATGTCCAGAACCAGCCTTCCAAATGAAGACTGTCATTTCCAATATTGAATTGATTTCTATACCAGTCCATGAATGAGTCAGAATAACTGGTCACACTGAAGGAAAGAGAAGAGTCATTATAACTTCTCCTTTTGATTAATTTTTCCAAGGTCTCCATGTTCTCTGTCCCACAAGGTCTAAAACTTGAAGCAAGGCAGCTTGTCCAATCTGGGATATAGGCAAGCAAAGGTAGGTCAGGAACATACGTCCAAAACAGCTTTCCTGTCACCATTGTCAGGGCACTCAGCAAGCTTACAATCAGCATCATTCTTTGTCCCCGCATCAGCATGTCACACCAATCACTCTGGCAGCTAGTACGCTCCTGCAGCATCCTGTAGAAAAAACACAAACATGCCTTCTTCCCCATATTAAATTCCTGATTGGGATCATGCCATATGCCAGTAAGTGGATCCTTCCGTTTCACCTAGGCAGAAGTATGCCTAGTTGTGGGGTGCCATAGACACTCAGCAGAGAGTTCCTTGGCATCCAAATTTTAAAACTTTAAAAATAAAAAGTATGATTTAAATAATGTGTATGGGGATATAATTCCCCCTTTTTTGTTTTTTGGTTTTTATGAAGATATTGTTTTAAAGTTCTACAATACCTTGTCCTTAAGAATAATAAGAAATCCCAGTAATATGGGTAATATTAAATTGTCTATAAAACATATCAAATGCTTGTCTGTAATAGCCAGTTCCATTACCTGTTTTAATCTGGTTTGGAACACCAAGCATAGAAAAACAATGCAGTCAATGACTAATTACGTTTTTAGTTGCTTCTCTTGTTAAAGCAGTTGCAACTAGAAAGCCTGAAAAAATGTCAAGTCACATGTACATATTTTAATATTCCAAAATCAGAAATATGAGTACCATCCATTTGCAATTATTGATTAGATATAAGTCCTCAAGGATTAACACCATTATGTGGTACAGGTAGAAACTGAGGACATTGAGAATAAATCTTTACCATTTGACATGCATATTTGCTAAAAATACCAAATTGTTGTCTCAAATTATTACTATTTGGATGATGTAAGGAATGAGACTGTTTGGTAATTGTTCCTGTGTAAGGCCTATAATCTGCCTGGTTTACAAATCCTCTGTGGCACTGCCCTAAGGCGTCTGTCCAGGCAATCCACGATGAGCTCTTAATTGTCCTATAAGACAAGGAACAGTACATGTTTTTAAATGAAATGTATAAATAATTGCAAAATTTGAGAATTAGCAATATCTAAAAAAGGAACAATTTCAAGCAATTGTAAACCCTGAGCTATATATTGGCTATCAATATACAAATTAAAGGTTGATTTTTTTTTTAACATTTCAAAAACAATGGCTACAATGCATAATTCAATTATCTGTGAAGTGGGGGAAAACTCAAACAGAATGAACATGTGATCCAGTTACATATGCTCCTTTCCCATTAGATGAGGAGTCTGTAAATACAGTAAGTACACTCTCTACGGGCTGCATGCGTAAATTTACAGGAAATACAAAAGCATGCATAGAGGAAAACTGTAACAACTTGTCTTTTGGATAATGATTATCAATATTGCCTAAAATGTTTGCCATGCAATAGCCAAATATCAGTATTTTGCAATAACCAATTTAATTTCTGTTGGAATAAGGAGTAAACATTTCATCAGGTTCTTTCCCAAAATACTTTTATGATTCTATCCTACAATTCTGTATTAACATGGCAACAGCTTCATAATAGGGTGTTCAAACTTTACTTGGAGATGAAGAAAGGTGGGTCCATATTAATGGTCCTTTTGCCAAAGAACTGCTGTGGGCAGGTGAGTAGCAATAATGCAAACAGCCAACAATTGATCTATTTTTTTATATAATGTATCTGTTGTTGAACAATAGCTTCTTCTACTGTCTGCAAAGCTATTTGTCTCTCATCAGTTAACTGTCCAGGGTAATTAGAATTTGCAAATATGAAACAGAAGCTTAAGTCCTCCTGTGGTGAGCTTAAGGTGAGGTCTTTGTCAATCAACATCTCCTAACAACTTTGAAAATAATTTGAAGTAAGTAAATTATCTTTTCTTACTTGAATTTTCTGTGCCATAGTTTGTTTAGGATATAGTTGATGTTTCAAATATTGAAAAAGATATTGCCTTTGAATCTTTTCTGGAGCAACAACAACCACTCCAAAATTTTAAAGCTCACTGTGTAAGAACAAAGGCTTGTAGTAAAACTCCTTCAGAGGGATAAGCTAATAAAATACCCTCCATAATGAATAATATACACTGAAACATTCAAAGTCCTAGCTTCTTGTATTGAAGCAGCAACAAAATTTTTTACCTAATTTAAGGCTATTAGCCATTCCTTGAGGCCAGACTTTCCAATGATATCGCTTCACAAACTCACTAAAAGCAAACTCTTTACAATCATCAGGACAAAGGGACAGTATAAAAACAATCTTCCAAATTCATAATAATTCTATATACATTTCCTGGAATGGCAGCTAGAGTTGGCAAGCCAAGTTCTAGTGCCTCCATAAGTTCCATGGCCTCATTAACCTTTCATAAATCTTCTCTCTCTCTCTTTTTTTTTTTTTTTTTTTTTTTTGAGACAGGGTTTCTCTGTGTAGCCCTGGCTGTCCTGGAACTCACTCTGTAGACCAAGCTGGCCTCGAACTCAGAAATCCACCTGCCTCTGCCTCCCAAGTGCTGGGATTAAAGGCATGCGCCACCACCGCCCGGCTTCCTCTCTTACTCTTAAGGGAACTATAACAAGTTGAGCAATTCTTGTTAGCAGGTACAGTTATGCCATTGGGGAAGCAGCCATAATTTTAATTTCTCCCTCATAATCATTATTTATAACACCTGGATAAGCCACCCGCTGTGAGTGTCTTGGGGTCTGATGCTGACCCCTCCTCCCTGAGGAAAGACCAGGCACCTTTCTAGGGGTTAGTCAAAACAAAAGGAATGGCACACAAGCTTCTGCAGAGGCTGCTCTGAGCTTTGCATTAACTCAAATGCAAATGTTTCTTAACTGGGCCTATTTCATGAGGCCTGGCCCAAAGATTACTCTTCCTGTACCAAGGACAGATTCCTGGGGCTTGACTTGATTGTCCACTCCTGCCTCTGTTCCTGGGACAATCATTTTTAAAATGACTCAAACCTCCACATTTAAAACATCTTTATTCCCTCATTTCTGTGGAAGCTTGCTTGCACAGTGGTCCCTTGTAAGGCAGCAAGCCATAGCCAGACCCTGATTATATGAGGGTCTGCTTTCTGCACAAAGATGAATGTATTCGGCTAAATCTGTCTTTGCTCTGTATGGCCTAATAGCAGTGCGGCAGGCTGCATTAGCATTCTCATAAGCCAACTGTGTAACAAAAGGAACTCCTGCTAGAGTATATCCAAAAATTCTACCAGCTGCTTTTCCTGAGGCTGTGACCGAACTGCAAACTACAGCCAATGGAACACTGGCAGTTAACTATAATTTTTAAGTTTCTCTTGCAATATCAGAACACAACCATAACTTCGGAAAACAAAACTCAGTTTTAAACAATAAAATCAATACCAAGAGTATTAATTACTTTCCTGTTACAAAGTTTGGCTGCCAGTTCTTATATCTGAATGCATGACAGTGCAGTTTTCAATACCTCATTAAAGAAACATTTTTTAAAATCCTATCCTTTATAAGTCTAGTTTCTAGGATAAGAATTACACAAAATATTATCCCAATTTAGAAGCATCTTTAGAGACCTGTTTTCTGGGTTGGCTCGTGCCACGTGTGGTTGATTAGCATGACTCCAACCCTGAGTTACCAGTTATAAGCTAACTTTCTGTTACCAATGTTACACTTTTTAATCATACCCAATAACTTATAGGCCAATACTCTATAACCAAGACATGCAGAACATATTTATACCTTTAAAACTAGTCAGAAGCCGGGCAGTGGTGGTGCACGCCTTTAATCCCAGCACTTGGAAGGCAGAGGCAAGTGGATTTCTGAGTTCCAGGCCAGCCTGGTCTACAGAGTGAGTTCCAGGACAGCCAGGGCTACAGAGAAACTCTGTCTCGAGGAAAAAAAAAAAAAAAACTAGTCAGAAACAAAAATGAAGTGGCTACACACATCTTATATATTTAGACCAAATTTTTCTTGCTTTTTCTAGCTATAATTTCAAGAGAAGAGCACCTTGTTACTTGCTGAACCCAATAAACACAACTGCAGAAATTTTTCTAGGAAAAAACAACCATCAGCTTACTTGCCATAGAACTTGAGAAGCTGCTGGCCCCTTTAAAAGCAGCTTTTGCAAACAATCAGCTCCTGGCAGGTCTTCTCCTGCCGTGCTAGACTCCTAACTATAGGTGCAGGGCTCCAAAGGCCAATTGAGACTGCCTTTTAAAACAAGTTAAACTATATCAAGGGGTGGATAGCAGCAGATAAAGTTTTAACCATTTTTTCTTTTCATTTTGAAACACAGAACAACAATGAAACAAAAACACAGACTTCGGATTTCTGAGTTCGAGGCCAGCCTGGTCTACAGAGTGAGTTCCAGGACAGCTAGGGCTATACAGAGAAACCCTGTCTCCAAAAACCAAACCAAACCAAACCAAACCAAAAAACAAAAAACCAGCCAAACAAACAAACAAACAAAAAACCCACAGACTTAACATAAAACAGTCAGTTTTGACACATGGACAGATTGGTGTACCAAGACAGACTATAGAGAGAAGGAAGAAAACTTGAACCTGAACTAAGGATATCTCCAGTATGAGCCAGAGAGGAATCAAGATGTCTCCCGGTTTCCTTCTGTCCCTAGGAGAGCTCTTGTAAGACCTGACCCCCTTATGAGGAAAGTTAGACCCCTAGCACACTTGGAGCCAGAAACAGAAATAGGCCTGAAATTGCCTGCTTGATCAAACCCCACCCAGCTACATTCTTACTCCTAAGAAACGGGTGACCTTGGCCTGGCCCCAGGGCCAGAGGCACAATGTTTCAGGAACTAGAAATGTTTGTGCAACTGACT
>CM052703.1:85336940-85361132 GCA_028551405.1 Uromys caudimaculatus | reverse complement strand
TCCTCTTTCTCCACATCCTCGCCAGCATCTGCTGTCACCTGAGTTTTTGATCTTGGCCATTCTGACTGGTGTGAGGTGGAATCTCAGACTTGTTTTGATTTGCATTTCCCTGATGACTAGGGATGTTGAGCATTTCTTTAGGTGTTTTCCTGGGATAGATCCCCAGTTGTGGTTTTATTGAAGACTTTTTTTTTTTTTTTTCACAGCCTATGTTTTTCAGAGAGCTTAAAGAGCTTGCTAGAATTCCTAGAAGTATGTCACCATCTATTTCACTAGAGTTCCATGGCTCTAAATAAAGCATCAATATCATAAACTACCTCTGCCAATCAGGTAGATGGGATTCTTATCTTTTTTTGTTTTAGTTTGCATACATTTGTTTACAAAGAAGGAACACGAATGATTTTCCTGGGCTTGTTTTTGAACTAGCTATAATTCTTTGATGAAATATTGATGAATGCTTTTCACTCTGTGGAGTGTGAGGACTTCCCTTCTTGGTTTAGTATCTAGAACTGTTGAAGCTACACGAACACTCAGACCCAGATCCCTCTTCTCAGATTCTACTGTTGCTATTGCCTTGTTCTCTAAGGTGCTTCAACAAAATCTGAAAATAATGTTCTTGCAGACTAGTTGGGAATAGAGAAAAACCCCAGGTTAACCATTATGGCCCTCCCTCATATTTAGGAAATAAGCTTGTGTAAAACTGGGAAAATAATCTCCATACTACCTAACCCTAGAAAACTCTAATAAAGTATTGTGAATAGTTTGCCATAGTTTTATATTTTAAGTATATATATATGTATGTGTGTATATATATATATATATATATATACACACATACATATATATATATGAATGATCTGTCTGGAATTGGAATAACAGGCAGTTGTAGACCTCCATGTGGGTTCTAGGAACCGGGTTGCATCCTTAGTGCTCTTAACTATTGAGCTGTCTGTCAAGTCTCTGCCTTTTTATCTTTTAAAGTTTTTGAAATTATTACCATGACCCCCCGACAGTCCTCTAAGGAACATGCCACTGCTTTCCTGTCTCTCTCTAGCCTTGTAAAGACAGGCTGTGCCGTGAAGGTAGCACTGCAACAGACATCGGTATGGACCCGTGCAGCTAGTTAGTTCTTCAGCATGCACTCAGAAGTGGCTTTTCTACCCTTGCAAGGCCAGACTACCACATTTGAACTTTAAAATAGCAGCTGGAAAGCTGACAGAGAAGTCTAGCATGCTAACCCTTCTCTACGGAACACAGAATCTAGCGGGTTTTCTGGGAAATGTCACCAGGAAGACAACTGAGCTGGTCTTAAAAAGACACTGGACAGTCTGATTTTCTACTTATTTCCTCATCTAAGAGGCAGAAAGACCCATTTCCCTTGATGGTTATTGCTGGTTTGTTTTAGAGTCATATCAGGCTATTAGTCATGGATGACCAAGGCTGGGGTGGGTATCTTACTGAGGCTGGGAAAAGACTTAGAGTGAAAACTAGGGCAGACTTCCTGAAAGAGGCAGGACTTGATTGGTGTGACGATTAATCATGAGTGTCAACTTGATGGGATCTAAATGACCTAGAAGACAAACTCTGAGCATGCCTAACGGAGGCTAGGCTAACCTAGATTCTTGCTTCAGACAAGGTCTTATGTTTCCCAGATTGATGTGGGATTTGCTATGTAACTGAGATGTCCTTGACTTTCTGATCTTCCAGGATCACAGATGTGCAGCGCCACACCCACCACCACACCCAGTGTATGTGGTCCTGGGGATTGAACCCAGGGCTCTGAGCATGCTAGGCAAGCACTTACCCAATTGACCTAACACCCCGGCAATGAACTGGTTTCTTTAGGATATGAACTGGAGCCCAGTTTCGGAAATAGTCTTTGTTACCTTTATTCTCTCTGGAAGCATCAGGGGTGAGCTGCATTGTTTTTCATTTGCCATCGACACTGGGTTGTTTTGGAAGTTGCAGGATTTAGTATTCCTGGGCTGGCATGGCCTACTTGGTTTCAGTGGGTAAACACTTAAGTCATTTGCCTGAGGCTTGTTTTGGCTGAGTCTCTGAACGCTCAGCACCTGCAAGTACTTCCCTTGGGATGAACAGTCCCAATGGGCAGGCTCTCTTTCTCCTTAATGAGAACCTTAAAGTGTAAGCAAATGAGATTGCTGGGTGCAGAGGAATTGTGACAGACAACTGCACCCAGGCCGTGTTCCCACTGTTGCAGGAAGCATATGCAGTGTTATCAGGTAAAACCAGTAATTAAAGAAACATGAACTCCTACTGGAGTTGTGAAAGCTTCAGAAATACTGCTTCCGGTGGGTGACTTGCAGGCATGTCCAGCAGCAGGTCCAAGCTTGTGGAAAGGACAGATTTCAGAGCACTGTTCACACTGTTTAAAGTCCCCCTGGGCTAAGTGTCTAGCATGAGACCCACAATAGCACCTCTTGGCCTTGTGCTCTGGACTTTGCACAATCCAGGTCCTAGGAGCTAGCTCAGTCTGACCCAAAGATCCTCACAAAGATGACCTCTGTAAGAGTGAACTTTCATGGCTCATATGCTGAGGGACACCCAGAATAAGCTTTGGCATGTCTTTAAGATCCTCTTGCCAGGGTTGAGGAGATAGCTCAGTCAGTAACAGGCCTGCTGTGAAAGGGGGAGGGCCTGAGTTTGATCCCCAGGCCCCTGTGAAAGGCCAGATGGGGGCGGGGGTACACACTTGTAATCCCAGGGCTGGGAAAGTGAAGATGGGCAGGACCTCGGTCTTGTTAGTGCAGCCACCCCAGTTCGCTTGGTGAGTGCCAGGCCTGTGAAAGGCTCTGTCTCAAAAAATAGAGCGGGCGCTAGAGAGATGGCTCAGCGGTTAATAGTCCTTCCTGCTCTTCTAAAGGACCCAAGTTCTGGTCCCTGCACCCATACCAGGTGGTTCATAACCACCTGTAACTCCAGGTCCAAAGAATCTGATGTCCTCTCTGGTTTCCTGGGACATCCAAATGCATGTTCACAGATACGCACACATACAGGTAAGTAAATAATCTTAAACAAAATAAAAAACAGTGTGTATGACATCTGAGGAGTGACACCCGGACTTGACCTCTGGTTTCTCTTTACACACACACACACACACACACACACACACACACACACACACACACACAGACACACACAGACACACACAGAGCTATGCATGCATACCTACAGACAATGCGCATGTGTGCACACACATATACACACTTATGCAGGTACACACACAGATGCAGATACACACAGACACACACAGACACAGACACAGACACACACACACACACATGTGCACACACGCATGTACAATCCTCATGCCAAGGGCAGGCCCTTTATGCTGCTTATCTTGATCCCCAGCACCTGCCCCAGTTCTGGCTCACACAGGTGCCAGCATCTGCTGGGAGAATGGCCAGATGGATGCCTGCTGCTAGGCTAGCACCAGTCCCAGCTGTCTGTAGTCCTGTGTGCCTGATAATCTCAGTGCATAGTGCTGTGGCTTTGAAATGAATGACCATGAGCTGGAGGCTCCCAGAGCGCAGGGGCTGCAGGCTTGGACTTTGGAATCAGACACAGATGGGTCATTTTGCTCAGCCACTACTACTTGTGTGATCTCAGCCCAGTCACTTGATCTTTGAGCTTCCGTTTCCTCACATATAAAATGGCTGTCATAAAGTCTACTTTATTTGACTATCAAGGGAATGAAATCAGATAATGCCTATAAAATGTCCAGCTATGTCCCTGGCACACATTGCACGATCAGTAAACAGGTTTGTCTGGGACTATGTGTGTTACCAGCTGCAATGCTTCAGGATCCAGGTGGTGGGAGGAAGGGTACATATCATGTGTGTGTGTTTTGTGAAAGAAGGTTTCATGTAGCCGAGGCTGGCCTTAACTTGCTATGTAGTCAGCACTAGCCTTGGACTTCTGATCCTCCTCCTTCTACTACCCAAAGCACTGGGATTACAGATTTCCATCACCATTCCTGGATTATATGGTGTTGAGGGTTACAGATTTTTTTTTTCACATAAGAAGGCATCTTACTAAGTAAGCTGTATCCCCCACTCACATACCACTGTTTTTAGAGGTGGTAGCATTGTGGATTAATGGCTCCACAGCCTGCCACTATAGTGATTGGTGCCCACCGTTAACCTCGTGGTCCTGTGGACACTGAGTCATGAGCAAAAGGCTTAGAGGACTGAGGCACAGGAATCGGGTGAGGTCAGAGTTAGGATGAGGTCACACTGAGCCAGTGAGACAGCTGGCTGGATTCTCGGGGTACAAGATATGGCTGAATTCATAGAAGTTATGGGATGGGAGAACTTCATCTGGCTCTCCTCTGGTCCTCAGTTTAGTGGAGTTTCCTCATCCATCAAAACTTGCTTCTGCTCTGTGGGGAAGAGTCCTCTCTGCCAAGGGACTTTATGGGAGCCATCATGACCGTGAAATTTGACTCAGGCAAGATGAACCATTGGGTGAATTTTATTGTGAGTCCTGTATGCCAGGAACTCCTAGAATATGTTTTGTAAGAAAGCCCCAGAATGTGGAGACAGGAGTCAAGCTCAGCCCTGTCAGGCAGGAGGGTGATGATTCCATCTGCAGAATCTTAGTTGCTCAGAGTGGACTGGCAGTGCTGTGGGTGGTGACTGAATTTTACCCTTGGTCATCAGTCATTCTCTTGACATTCATTTCTCCTCTTTGCTTTCCTCCTAGGTGAAGCCGTGGCCGAGTCAAGAGTATGTGTCTGGGCTTATGCTGCATGCAGGAACATGATGTGCTTCCACATAGCCTTGGTCATCTCTTTGGCTTCCATCCATGTGCACGAACGCAGGGGGTTTACTGACTTTCTAAGATTCCCCAGAGCTGCCATGTGCGTGCGTTTGTGTGTGTATGTTTGCACTCACAAGTGTACATCAAGCACACGTGCACATGTTTGCAGGTATGTTTGCACTTGATGTGGAGGTTGGAGGACAATGCCTTTGTATGCATGTGGAGAACAGAGGAAGATGCCAGGTGTCTCTTCTTCTCACTCTCTGCCTTATTATTTTTGAGACAAGGTCTCTCATTAAGTCTGGAGCTAGGTCCGCAAACTCCAGGGAATCTTCAGGTCTCTCCACCCTCCCACCCCTTCATTGCAACCCTGGGGTTATAGGCACATGGTAGCCATGCTCTTTTTAAGTAGGATTTGGGGATAATGGACTCGGTCTTCATGCTTTCAAGGCAAACACTTCACCAACTGAGCTAACTGACCAGTCCATTAGGGAAAGTCAAGGCTCCCTGCAAAGGCATGGAGTACAGAGGCTGAGCAAGCATACTCGGGAGAACTTTCTGGCTGAGCCTTTGTTCAACACCTCTGAGCTCTGTCTGACTGGCCCTCAGAAGATGGCGTACCTCACTTGCAGCTCCAGAAGGGGTTGAAGGTTGCAGCAACAGGACTTTTACACATCTAACAACTACAGAGCGAGTCTCTGTTTTCTGCTGTCTGTGGGACTCTGGGGAGGACACAGGGCTGGAGGAGATGGAAGCCAACCCTGGTCCTTCTTTCTCTAGGAGCCTGCAAGACATGGCAGTGCTGAGCTCTGAGGTCAGGATCTACAGGTTCACAATTTCAGTGCTGCTGTGTCCCTGTGAGGTGACTTCCCTGCCTGGTGGATGAATGAGTCAGGGGTGTTGCTTCCTTACATATAGAAGAGGCCATCGTGGGGCCATTTCCAGCCCCCACATGCCAGGGGTTAGAGGGACTCGCTGTTAGAATGATTCCAGATTCTAGAAGCTGAGTACAGATCAAGTGAGCATACCTCTGGGGCCTCTGGAGAAAGGGGCCCCAGACAGTTGGCACTAGATGGCCAAGTCCCAGGGAGTGGACTGTCACTGGAGTTTCAGAATTGCCACTAGTTTTTAATGTGAAAATCTTTGACAGCTAGCTTCCTCTGGTAGGAAATTACTTTTATGAACTGAACATTGGAACTTGCTAGAACTTCTAGCTCCCATTTTCAACATTATCAGTAATGATAAAAAGAACACCACCAACAACTTATTTAGTATCCGGGACTTGCAAAGCACTTCACATTGTGCCCAGGCCACTTCCTCAGATAGCCCGTAGGCCTATCCCTGTCCCCACACGAGAAAATGGAGGTTCAGGGACTTTCTCAATTTTTTATTAATTTTATTTTAATAAGTAGATGCTGAGATATGAATTTGTTTAGTCTGACATCTAAGTCATACTATGTTTTATTCATTTGCCAGTTAGTACAGGATGATTTGTAATGCTCTGTGTAGCCCAAGCTAGCCTCAAACTCAGGCACCTCCCTCCTTAGTCTCTTACAAGTGCGAGCCACCATGCCAGCTTTCTTACTCTTATTGCATGTATAGACACAACAGTGCTTTGTAGCTCTTGTGACTGTACCATTACAGGTATTGAGCTTGGAGGCAAAAAAAATCCCTAAGGATTCTGAGAAAGCTTTATTGACAAGAAGGAACTTTATTTGGCTCTTTAAGAATGGGGGCTAAAAAATACTCAGAGAGCAAGCACAGGGGAGGAGAAGAGTCCTGGAGGCGGGAGTGTATCTCAAATGTTCTCAGAACACTAGGACTTGGGGAACAAGAACATTTGGGAGGGAGACTTGGGTGTGGGGACACCTGGCAAGGACACAGGCACTCAGTGAAAGCAAGTGGCTACCTATTCTCTGGCTGTATCCTCTTGGTAAAGCAGGAAATGAGCAGCGTCTGTAGGATATTAGCTTGTTTCTGCTACGTAAACGGAGTGATTCAGACAGAAATTTCACTGAGGAAAACACAACGGTTTTGATAGAACAGCCGTAAACCATCAGCTCATTTAACAGTTGCTTGCTCACTAACGGAGCTGCCTCTGACAGGGCCCAGGTAACTGGTCCTGTAGTGACTAGCAGGAACTGGAAAGAAATAACAATTCAGCAGCTCCGTAGGCCTAGTGGTTAGCTTAGCTGGTAGAGTGGCTTGCCTTGCACACTCACACAAAACCCTGGGTTCAGTAACATAGGGAAAAAAAACCAGGTTCCAGATCTAGCCTCTGCTTTTCATAGAAAGAAAGCAAAAGTGATGTTTTATCAAGAAACTGGCGGGGCTGGAGAGATGGCTCGGTGGTTAAGAGCACTGACTGCTCTTCCAAAGGTCCAGAGTTCAATTCCCAGCAACCACATGTTGGCTCACAACCATCTGTAATGAGGTCCGATGCCCTCTTCTGGTGTGTCTGAAGATAGCTACAGTGTACTCATGAATAAATAAATATTAAAAGAAAAGAAAAGAAAAGAAACTGGCAGTTCAGGCTAGGGATGCAGCTCAGACTATAGAGTGCTCATACAGTGTGCAGAGTCCTGGGACTGATTCCCCGGTTCCACACAACCCAGGTGTGGTGGTTCACGCCTGGAATCTCAGCACTTGAGAGACACAGGTAGGCAAATTAGAAATTCTAGGCTACATAGTGAGTTTCAGGCTAGTTTGAGCTACATGAGCCCTTTGAAAGGTTGATTGAATATTAGAGTGAAATAGTAAGCTGACAGTATATATATATATATATATATATATATATATATATATATATATATATATATATATATATATATATACAAGCCCTGTCATCTGTCACGCTGGGATGCTTGAAAAAAATCTGAATCAAATATTAACTGAACTACTTACTCAGAAATGTAGTTTTGTTTTTTTTTTTAAAGAGATCCATTTATTTATGTATTTATATTTTCTACGACTGAGTATTTTTACCTGCATGTTTGCATGGGTATATGCCTGGTACTTGACAAAGCCAGAAGAGGGTGCCAGATGTGGGCACTGAGAACTGAACCTGGGTCCTCCAAAAGAGCAGCAAGTGCTCTTGACTGCTTAACCATCTCTCCAGCCTTGGCCCTCATCCCTGGCCTCTCTTTCTCCCCTAAAAACTGCTTTTACTATGTAGTTGTGGTGGGCTTGGAACTCAGAGAAATCATCCTGTCTCTGTCTCCCTAGTGATGGAATCAAAGGCGCACGTTACCATGCTAGACAAATCACCCATTTCTGTGAATCCCTCTATTTTATCTACCACTTTACAGCTCAGTGTTTCTTTTCCACCAGCTCCTGGAGGACAGAGATCACATGTCTGGCACACAGAATGATCGCATTTAAGAGATGAGTGAATAAAAACGGGAGTAAACTCTGATAAGGTATGGATACTGGGCCTCTTCCGGAACCCACCCCAAGGCTCACCGAGAGCATCCCGTGTTGTCTTCATTCCTGATAGCCTCAAGAAGGAGGCAAGGGGAGGGGCGGGGGGAGCTTGGAGACATGTCCCCGGAGAGGGAGGACTCTGATGCTGGTAGCAGGAGGCTGTAATGAGGCCTCTAGAGGTCCAAGGGAAGGGCCCCAAGGTCTGCCAGTTCTGACGCAAGACCCCAAGAGTCGGGCAGTCAGCTGACCTCCTTTGGAGAGAGGCCAAGGCCGACTGCACGGAGGAGAGTGTGGGAGGTCTGGGAAGGCAGAGAGGGGAAAAACTAGAGAGGCCAGGGGTAGAAGGACGGGAGGAGGTGAAAGAGAAAGGGAGACGGCCCGGGCAGAAGGGGGCTGGGGAGGAGGGGACAAGTTGGAAGAAGGGCCGGAGGCACCAAGGGAGCAGGCAGAGATGGGAAACGCTTGGCCCAGCCCCAGGAAAGAGATGGCACCAGAGGCCTGGCAACTCCTTCAGGGGTGGGGGTGGGGAGGGTGTTCTCTGTCACGTGGTGAGCATCAGGGCAGGGGCTTCAGGGCTTGTCCTTTTGGTGACTGGATTTGAGGAAAGGGATAGGCCTTAGTGAAGGAGAGGAGAGAGACACGGGAAGGATTGAGAGCAGGGTCAGAGGAGAGGGGCTTGTTGCTGGGCTCTAGCTGAGGGTCACAGATGGAAAGAGGCATATTTGAGTGCCCCCTTTATTCAACATATGTTTACCGAGAGGCTACATATTTTGTACCCTGAGCTACCCCCAGGGCCCCAGCATTAGCACTGTGGCTGTCTCCTGCTATGAGCAGTCCTGCTGATAGAAATACTTCCCAGCAGTGTGGCTAGCTGTGTCTTCTTCACTGCCCGGTTGGTTTGCTTGTCTGTAACATCAAGTTTAGTAGGAGACCCACTCTGTAGGTTTTATTTCGAGGGTTAATGAAGTGCTTTGTGTAAAGCTAATTGCTCACTGGTGTGGAGGGAACATCCTGAAAGGGTTTTCCTTGCACGTCTGGGCAGCTGGATTGTGAAGGAGGAGGTGTTTGCAGAGCAGGAGCAGAACCTTCTGGGCTGAGTACGCAGAAGTTGTAAGAAGGAGTTTGGGGGAGGCTGTTGTGGGGAGGTTGCTGCACAGGCTGACCTTCAGGTTTTGTGTAAGCACGTGGCTGTGGGAAACGCTCACTAAACACTCAGGTGCTCGGGTCTCCTTAGATCTGCTTGGGCATTTGCACAAAGCCCAAGTGATGGATACAGGAGGAGACTCTGTGTGTGTGTGTGTGTGTGTGTGTGTGTGTGTGTGCTTTATTTCACTCCCCAGAGATTTCTGATGAAGTTCTTCCTACTTGATCCATAGACTCTGTCCTAGTTTAGGCCTTCTGGTGTTCAGCTGGACCGCAGTAAACAGCTCTATTGGTGTCTAGCCTTTAATTTGACCCTTCTATATCACCTCGCCCAAAGGACACTTCTTCTGGGACACCTTTCCTGATGGTGCAGGTCTGTTCCTACTGTAGCTGACCATCCCTCTATTTCTGCATCTAGGCAATCTGGGAAGCTGGCACAGTTGTTGGCTCATGAGCCTTATTTCTCCCTGTGTCTACTCCATATACAAAAAGATTCGGACTGGGAGCAGGGGAAGGGGGCAGTTCTAATCCACAGCGTGGCCGACACAAGATCATCAGAAAGGCTGCTGCACTGAGTGCTGCCTGACTCTCTGGAGGATGACTCTGGGAGAACCCTCATGTGGGTCTGGCTTTTTCTTCCCTGTTTTATTTTGCTCCTTAGGGCCCACTCAGAGTCAGGTGATGCCTAAAGAAACTTTCTGGACAGAGTTACCTCAGTCAGGCCCTTGAGAGTCATATCCCTCATGATGCTTCTGTGTGTGTGAGAATTTGTATGTGTATATATGTATGTAGATATGTATAAATGTGTGTATAAATGTGTGTATGCATGTATGTGTAGACAATGTATGTGTTTGCATGTATATATGTATATATGTTGTGTGTATGTGTGTGAGATGTCTTGGAGAGAATCCTTAGCTCTTTTCAAAATTCTCAGTGCCTTGGATTTGAGGAGGCAGTGAGGAAGCTGGTCTCTCCAGTAGCTGAGAGGAGCGACAAGCACACACAGCTCATGGTTCTGTCGAGAAGAGGCAAAAGGGCCTTGCTTGAAATCCTGCTTGTTCTGTAAGCTTCTAGACCTCCCTGTCTGACCTGCCTTATGTGAGTTTTTCAGCTTTCAGCCAGCTCATAGGCTTGTGTGGCTGCAGGGACCCCTTCCTGTCCAGGAGTCCCGTCCTGAAGGGGTACCTATGTCAGGGTTGTGGCCAGGCACTGTGTTAGGCATATTTCCTCAGACACTGTCTCGTTCAGCTCTTAGCAACCTTGGAAATAGTTCCACTATTCCAAGGGATATAGGGACATTAAGACCCCACAGTCCATGAGTAGCGCTGCCATGGCTTAACCTGCTTGTACCACTTGGTGATGGTATTCTGAGTCACCATACTGCTCTTTCCACTTGAGAACACTAGAACTTACCAAGCACTGACCAGCTCTGGGGAGAGTGGTAGTGAAAACCTTGACTGAGGCTGGAACATGCTGAGGGTCAGATGCCACCAGAAAGGAAGGCACATTCCATGTGTGTGGTTGCAATTGTCAGAGAACACCGAAGGAAAGGATTAGAAATAAAAATGGTGGTGTTAGATAGTAAGTGTCAACGTTAGCTTTTCATCTCAACGTATCCCTAATGTCTTTGCCTCATAGTGTTTACTCCGAAAAGGTCTCGGGCTTAATGTCATACTACTTGTGGCCACATGGTGTCCCTCCAACTCAGTCTAAATCTTTCAGATGGCTGACTTGCTCCAGTCTCCAAGGCAGGGCTTTACAGAGCAGAAGCTGCCCTAAGCTCTTGAACTGGCTCTGGCTGCTGGTGCCAGAGAAAGGAATAGGGACAGATAAGTGTTTCTCAAACCAGAGTGGGGTGGCTGCTTGTTTGTTACTAAGAATCTCAAGAGACAGTTCTGATATTGAAGGCTCACTATGAAAGGGAGGTTAGTGATGGCTCTCTGAAAGGGCAGCAGGAGGGCAGCTTTTTTGGGAGGTAGGATGGGATCTCTGGGTGGGGAAGGAGATTGGAGTGGGAGCTGAGGAAAGAGTAAAGACTGTGATGTTATGGGAAGGGGACATGGTGAGTTTGTTTGTAGACAAAGCCCACATACTGTAAGACGATACATTGACTAAGTAACTCTTTCTCCCCCATGTATCACCAAATTTTCTTGCCAGTCTGGTTCCAAGCTGTGGTGTCTCTAAAGATACTGATGTTCCTGGTCGGGAGAACTTGGGATATAAAGGAATTCCTGTCCTCACAAGATCTCCCATTGTTTCCTCAGTGATAATGATGATTGAGGCAGGTCTCCTGTGCGTGCCCAGGCTGGCCTCCAACGTCCTATGTAGCCAAGGATGATATTGATGTTCTGATCCTCCTGCCCCCACCCCCTGAGTGCTGGGATTGCAGGTGTGTGCCAGCACACCAGTTCACGAAGTGCAGGGGATTGAACCCAGCGCTCCCTGCATGCAGGGCAACACTCTTCCAGCTGAGCTACATCCCAACTCCTCTTCCCTCTGCAAAGTCCCAAGCCAGAATCCAAGTCTTCTCCTTTCGGTGCACCATGACCCTGACTCAGCAAAGAGTTGTTTTCAGAACATGTGGGACCTGTGTTTCAAGGGCTGAGTTGTAATGGTGAGTGACTCTAAGGGGAAGCAGCAGGTCCTAATGATTTGGTCCATGAGGGAACTATTTACCATGATTCCTGTGCTTGGTTACCTTGGGTTCTCCTGTGTCCCAAGTCTGGTATCCCAGCTTCTCTCTGGTCTCCCAGTGACAACAAATTCTAGGCTGTTCTTAACTAGAGTCACTGTTGTTACTTCCAGTGAGATCCCTGACTCAGGCTCTCTCATTGGAGCAGCCTGGAGGAAACTGAGTCAAGTCAGGTCACACTTGAGTGACAGCTGAGATCTGGAACCAGGGTCCCCGCCTCCCAGAGAAGGGCTCTGCTGTTGTGTGTATGGTCTCTACTTCTGGATGTATAGCAAGCTCTCCTCCCCCCTTGGAATAGCCTTTGAGGATCAGTGCCTCAGACCCCCGAAGCATGGTAGCACACATACTACACAGAGAAAGCTCTGTAGTATTTCCCATCCCTAGTCTAAAACTCTTAAACACTACACACCCATGACTAACGTTTCTCTTAAAAAATAAAGCTTTTAGCCCTTTCTACAACTGTAGGTAGTTTTAAAAATGGCAGAACTCATATTGTCTGTAGGTATTTATGGTCAGTTTCCACTCATTTCAGAATTTCTGAACTTACTGGAATGGACTGTGATTTCCTACAGAAATAAGCTCTTGAATTCAAGTGGGTTCCCCTGCTCTCCCCCAAAGTTTTTCTAGGCTGAGGAGGTAGAGGGGGATGGATGACAGTAGTCTGCAGCCCTGGGCAGTGAGCTGGCCTTCTTCCTTTATGGAGCGCAGAGCTTCTGGCTCCCTGTGGACAGTAGAGTGCTGGAGACAATGGTTCCATCTTACCAACAGCAGTTACCTTGAGTTTTACCTTTGGGGTCTTGCATTAGTTTCTTATGACTGTTGCAGCAAATTAACATAATGCTACACTGTAAAACAGCACATGTTTATTATCTTACTGATGGCTCTAGGCCAGAACTTTGAAATATGTTTCATGAGACTGAAGTCAAAGGCTGTGCTCATTCAGGGGGCTCCAGAGAGAATGTGATCATTGCCTTTTCAAACGTTCTGAGGCAGTGTGTGCAGACTCTTGGGCACATCTATTCTAACCTCTGTGTCCATCAAGACATCCCTGATAAGGACCTTGTGATTGTTTGGAAATCAATCTCACCCACAAAGTCTCACTCAGTATTCAAAGTTCTCAGGTGCTGGGGAGTGGAATATGGACATCTTGGGGGGGGGGTATCCATGCTGCTGACTTAACAAAACAAGTTAATTTAAACTTAAATCAACTTAATTTAATAAAACACAGTCTGATAAGTAGACTGAAGAAGATCATGGGCTGGTGAGATGGCTAAGTATTTCAGCATTTGCCTGTAAACACGAGGAGCTGAGTTCAGATCCCCAGAACCCGTGTAAATGCCCGGCTGACATGGCGTCTGCCTGTAATTTCAGTACTCTGGAAGTGTAGACAGGAAATCCCCAGGTAAACTGGGCAGCTAGCCTAGATGAATGGGTGAGTTCTGCATTCAAGGGGAGACCCTGTTTGAATATTTACGGTGGAGAGCAACTGGGGATGTCAGCTGATAGCAGCCTTTGGCTTTCAAGTACACATGGGTAGGTGTGTCTACATTCCTCCCACGTGCCGTATGTATAACACACACACACACACACACACACACACACACACACACACGCTCGTGTGCAGAGAGAGAGAGAGAGATAGAGAGAGAGAGAGATAACTCTAACTCATGAATCCCTTCTGAAAGAGTTATTTCCTTGTTTTCCTTTTTTAAAGATTTATTTTTAATTATTTGTGTGTATGTGTATTTGTGTGTGTGTGTGTGCATGTGTGTTTGTAGGTACATGAGTTTTAATTATGTGATCATGTGTATGTGAAGGTATATACACATTATTATTATCATTAGTTATTATTTGTATTTTCAAGACAAGGATTCTCTGTGTAGCCCTGTCTGTCCTGGAACTCTCTTTATAGACCAGGCTGGCCTTGAACTCAGAGATCCTCCTGTCTCTCCCCCCCCAAGTGTTGGGATTAAAGGCGTGTGCTCCCACTACCCAGCTATGAGTTTATTTTTAATTATGGGGTGATTGTGTATGTGTGTAAAAGTGTGTGCACATAGGCTTTATTTTTAATTATGTGGTGTATGTGTGTGATTTATATTCTATGTTAGTGCAAACTGTGAGCATACAATCAGTTACATAATGTTGACAAGATGTGACTAATTTTACCCAGGCCTTTGCCTAGTTTTGGATATTTATTCTGATTTTCTAACAAATAGCTGTGATAAATACTTTTGCCTATGAGGGGTTTTGCATTTGTTTTTGTGGCCCTCCACCTGCTCCACCCCCTCTCCCAGTTGGGATGAATTTGCAGATGTGGAGTTACTAGACCGAAGACCTTTATACAAAATGCTTTAGGGAGAGCTTCTATCAATTTAAAAAACACCAGATTCTGAAGAGTAGGAGATAGGCACCTATGGGGGATTCATTAATCTGTCTCCTGCAGCCCATCTGTGAAGTGAGAATGGGAGTCAGTACTTCACCGGCAGTTGAAAGATGAGAAAAGATACTTGAGTCTCTAAGGAAGCCTTGTCAAACAATAGAGACCTGCACAGCTGCTGCTGCTCTCATGAGCTGGGGTTACCTGGGTGGGTGGCCTGCAAAGAGGGGCCTCTGCTGACTCAGTTTCTCTCTCTCTCTCTCTCTCTCTCTCTCTCTCTCTCTCTCTCTCTCTCTCTGTGTGCGCACACACACACATGTATGAAAGTGCCCTTGGAGGCTGGAAGAGGGCATCGGGTTCCCAAGAGCTGGAGTTACAGGTAGTTGTAAGCCTGGGAATGGAGCCTAGAAAGAGTAGCAATAACAGCTGAGTTATCTCTTCGGCCTCTAAGCACAGCTTTCTGAGCAGCAGATCCTCTCCTTCAGAAATGTCTAGACCTGGGGTTCCCACCTTCACTGTGTCTCAGATTCATCCTGCCTGTTCTGTTCCATAGGGTGGAGGAAGCCACAGGATCCAGAAGTGGTCTTAGCACATCCTGGCTGCAGGTCAGGTAGAAGCTAAATGTATCAGCTCAGCAATCACTGCTAGAGTTTTAGCTAGAAGTCAAGAGGATAGTAGGTCAGGTTGATAGTAAATGATTATCAAAGAGGGTGCTAAAGATAGCCCCAAACAGTTCTGGTTCTTGTCCTACAACATCTCCTTTCTCCACAATCAGAATGTTTTACTTGGTCAAGGTCAAAGAGGGTTTGTAGCAGAAAACTTCAGTTTCTATGATCTTGATAAGTACAAGAACCCAAACATTCATGGCCAAAAAAGTAAAAGAAAAAAAAAGACATACCACTGAAGCAGATCAGGTGACCACAGGAGTTATTTCTAAAGCAATGCCTTCTCTGAACAAAGGAAGCATGTGGACTTTATTCAGGGAGCTTATGCATATTCACATGGGCTGGGTACGGTCTGAGCATGCTCAGTTGAGGAGTGTATTTTTCAAGTACACTGCTTAAGGTCATAGTTCAAGAAGGAAAGAGGGTGGACACATTCTTTTGTTATACTCAGCTCAAAGTTGTGGAGCACAGGTTCACAAGGGTAAAATCGCAGGCCGGATGCCTTTGGCCATGTTCAGCTTGCAGCATAAAGATGAGAGAGAGGAGCATCTTTAGTCAGGCTTGGGCTTCCCCAAAAGGTTTTGGCAGTAACAGAAGGAAAGGGTGCTTTGGAAGTGAATTCATATGGGAGATGGCCCCCAAAGGCACCTGCCTCAGCAAGTAGCTAACCATTCTGATGCCGCAGAGATAAAACACTTCTCTAGGCCAGTGTGTGGAAACCTGGGAACAGATTGAAGCCCCCTGGAAAGCTAAGTGGGGTTATTGCAAAGATAAGATGCAGTTTAGCCCAGTGGCCCACTGAGAGTGAAGCAATCTGGGTTAGTGGGACAGTTGAAAGGGTTTGCTTTGGTGCAGCAGATGCTGCCATTTTCCTTGGCCCAATGGGAGGCCATGCCAAGCCCCTGACCACACATCCTTGAACAGTCCCAGCCCTGTGAGGGAACACATTTCTTGTTTCCAGTTGTGGGTGAAAGCAGAGGACTTCATGATCGGCAGAGCTCAGTTCCCCTGTGAGGAGGAGGAGTGATATTCAATCTCCCAAGGTCAAAGCCAGGATTCTACCTTATTATTTAAGGGAAGTCGAGGAAGCAGTGATAGGGGACAGTTTTCTTCTATTTTTAGACTTTACTGGGACCAGTGGTCCCCTGGACAAATTAAAAAGAGGTCTCTTGTCATTGGAATACTAAATATGGAAGTAGTGGCTTAGGGGGTTCCATCTGCCCTAGCTAAAATGAATTCCAGCTGCCAAATCTGTGGACTTTAAGATTGAGTCTGAGTTCTACTCTGAAGACTACACTCACTTTGTCCATAGCCCTTCTCATTTAATATAAGAGCCCTGGAAACACACACACATACACACACACACATACACACACACACACACACACACACACACACACACGATACACACATATATATAGACAGACAGACAGACACACACACGATACACACAAATATACAGACACAGATGAACATATACATAAACACACAGACACATACATATACAGACACAACAGATATATATACACACATATACAGACATAGATACACACATATACAGATACATATACACATATATACAGACAGACAGACACACACATATATACAGATACAGATGCACATATACATAAACACACATATACATATATACACAGACACAGATACATATATACATACACAGACATAGATATACACACACATATACAGACACAGATACATACTCATATACAGACACAGATACAGGTACACACATATACAGACTCAGATACACACACACATATATAGACACAGATATATACACGCACACATACACAGACACAAATATACATACACAGTATTGATCTCTTTCAGCACTCACAGTATTATCTCACTCTTCACAACCACCTTTGGGAGCGAGTACCCTCATTTCTCCCATTCTACAGATGAAGAAGCAATGGTGTGGTGGGCTGCATCCTTTCTCTAGAGTTGTGAAGCTGGTGAATGTCAGGGTCATGATGTAGGCCCAGCATATGATCCACACCTCATTATCTTTTTAAAGCATTTCTCTTTGCCAGTAGATGGGCCCCTTTGGTTGCTAGGTGGTGGAGGAAAACGAGTCCTTTTTAGGTAACAGTGAGGGACAGGTTGGCAAGTGCACAGGGTAATGTCTGTTACATTGTTCCAGCACATCTGGGCTCTGAGATCACCTGATTTGAGGGCACAGACACCACTGGCGACTCTGGCCCACCAGTGGATGGATCTGTGTAATGGTTAATCTTTGTTGTTAGCTTGACTGGATGTAGAATCACAAGGGAGACCCACCTCTGGCTGTGTCTGTGTGGCTGTGTCAGAGAGGCAAAGAAAGCCCCCAGTTGACCTTTCTACTCCACCAACATCCCAGAAGAAAAGATCCTTTTCCCATCTCCACACTGTCTTAATCCCCTTCAACTCAAAGACCCTCCTTTCTGTTTACTTATGTTCACTCCCGTTCAACTGGTTGCTTGCTCCGCCTCTTGACCTATCATTGACTTTAACTCTTGTTTACAGAAAGCTCTTGGGTTAAAGGTGTATGCTAGGGCTGATCCACACCACTACAAGAAGCAGTCTTTTTCCAGTTCACAATTTCGGGGTTCACAATATGATCAAGTATCCTGCAACAAACCACTTCAAGATATAGGCATAGACAAAGATGTTCTCAGCTGGACATCAGTCACTCAGGAATGAAGGCCAACAATGACAAATGGGACCTTATGACAGTTAAGAAGTTCTGTATCACAAAGGAAACATTTAATTGGGTGAAGGGATAGTCTTCAGAATGGGGAAAAAGTTGTTAGCCATATAGCTAACAAAGAGTTAAATCCAGCATATATAAAAAAATGTAAAACACTGAACATCACGAAATCAAAGCCAATTAATAAATGGGCTAATAAAACAAACACATGTTTCTCAGAAGACAAAGTAGAAATGGCCAATAAACTTATGAAACAATGCTCAACTCTATTATCTATCAGAAAAAAATGCATATTAAAATTACATTGGGATTCATCTTACCCCAGACAGAAAGACAGGCATGAAGGAAACAAATGACAGTAACAACAAATGCTGATGAGGATGTGGACAAGAGGGAGAGCAGGAGTGTAAAGAAGGCCAACTGCTGTGGGGGCAGTAGGTGGTTTCTCTAAACCTAACAATACCTCTTATATGACCCAGTATATCACTCCTGGGTACTTACCTGAAGGACTCCATCCAAGTCAACACATCACAGAGATACTTGTGCGTTGGTGTTAACTGGGGCTTCTGTTCACAATAGTTAAATTATGGATCCAACACAGGTGCCCAGCCATGGAGGAATGGATAAAGAAAACATGGTTTCAATGCACAACGGGATTTTCCCAGCCATGTTGTTTGTAGAAAAATCGATACAACTGGACATAATCATATTAAGCCAGTCTCAGAAAGACAAATATGCCATGGTTTTTTAAAATTTGTTGTTCCTAGAATGTATATAGATATACAATGTCATGTTTGCATATGTGACATAAAAGTGTAAGTGAAACCATTTACGGTGGCTGCAGGGACTAACAGGATCAGGAGGGACAAAGAGAGGGAGGCAGGACAGTGTGAGGCAGGAGGTGCTCAGCACACGTAATACACAGTCATAAAACTTTTAAAAATTCAGTGTTTTTTAAACTCTGGCTAGATATAAACAAGGACACACATAACCGTCCGTGCTTTTGGCAGTTGTCCCTGTGACCACGAGGAAAACAATTTTAAAATGATCCTTTGAATAACAGCAAAAGAGGCATAAAGATAGTGGGTTTTTGATAGGCCCCAAATCCGCCCTAACTCTGGATTCTAGTTGAGTCAGCACATCTTCATTTTTCAAACCAAGTGTTTCTTATTTTTTCTTTTTTTGGTTTTGTTGTTATTTATCATGGTGGTTTAAAATATGGTCTCATTTACCCCCCCCCCCCCCGGTATTTCTCCTTGTGGAGCATTTAGCTTTCTTGAGGTGGTTTGTGGGCATTAACGAAATGGTTTAGAAGGACCAGGTCTGGGTGAGATGGTTCAGGGTGTGAAGGGGCTCTTCTTCTGACAACTGAAGTTCCATCCTGGGAAGCACATGGAGGAAGGAGAAAACTCACTCCCGAGAATTATAGTTTACTTCCGTATGCATGCATTCATGCACACACGACATGTAATAAATATATAAAAAGGAACCAGGCCTGATCTGGTCTGATTTGTAGAGGAGGGCTATTTTAAATACTGTCTGGTTAGTTCTTACTGTCAAACTGACACAAACCTAGAGTCAGGAACCTCAACTGAAGAACTGCCTTGTTCAGATGTGGCCTGTGGCCATGTCTGTGAGGAATTGCCTTGATTGATGACTGCCACTGAAGGGGGACTTGATTCATTTCTAAGCACATGCTTCTTCACAAGGGCCAGGGCTATTGCCACTGATGGAGGGAGAGTACACATATTCTCGTAAGACACCTTCCAACTATATGGGCGATGAACTGCCATGGTCTGAACACCAATTTCCTGATTCAAAAGTTCAGGGTGAGCTGGGGCTGTAGTTAGGTAGTGCACATGTGGGGTTCAATCACCAGCACCCTTCAAAAGACTTAGGGAACCCAGTTGTCTGAACAAGCAGGATGACTCTGAAGTGGACAGCTCAAACAAACTGCTTCACAAGATCTGAGCATTTTCATCATCAAGAGGGGCAGCCATGATGAGGGAGAGTCACCAGCCATCCAGACTACTCTTGTGTACACTGTACGCTATCTTGGGAACCCCCCACAAACTAAAGAGAAAGTTTAGGGATCCCGAGTGACAGGCGCTTCCACTTTAAGGTTTTAGTAAGGCCTACTGGCTATTTCTTTTAGGAGTTCATACTATCAAGACACCAAGTAATTTTAGTTCTTGGATTCTGTTATGGGTTTGGATTTTTTTTTGAGGTGTCTTCAGAGTGGATACTGTAGCATGACTCAGCCCAGTGTGGCTCAGATTTTGCAGCATGCCAGAATGAGGTGGGAAGTCTCTATATCCATACTATACCCAACCAATTAAATGAAAATCTCAGGAAGAAAGTCTTGCACATCAGGTGATCAAAAGCCACTGGTCTAGTAATCCCACGTAGCCCATAAAATCCTCTGCAAAGACAATCTGATTGATTACTAAATATATCCCAAATGATAACAGTTTAGAATGAACATCTCAATAAAGCACAATGATGAACTTCTTGTTCTAGATTTCAGTAGCAACTGATAATAATTTCTTTTTATCATCTGAGTTTTCTTTGTTCTTTTAAGAAAAGCTCCGAGCTCTCTCTCACTCTTCATCCTAGTGTTGAAAAGTCCTGGGCCTTTTCTGAGATAGTGGCAAAGGTACAGGCAAGCTCCACCTTGGGAGCGGAGGTCAGATGTGAAAAGCACAAACAGAATTTAGAGAAAAGGAGTTGAAAGGAGTGGGAAAAGGCAACAATAGATAAAAAAACTCAAAAGCTAAGAAGCAGATCAGAAACTCTATTGGAAAGTGAACAAAAGCAATTTAGTAATTTAAAAAGTCCTGTAATTAGAGTTTAACTATCCATGTGGTCACCCAGTTCTTTGATGTTCTAGAGAACCCAAGCAAAGCACACTCATTTAAACTAACACCACTGGGCTGGCTAGATGGCTCAGAGGGTAAAGGTCCTTTGCCTCCAAACTTGACTACCTGGGTTCAATCCTTGGGTCCCACACAGTGGAAGATCAGAACTGACTCTTGAATGTTGTCCTTGAATGTTGAATGTTGTCCACATGTGTGCAAGTGTAAGAGTAAGTAAATAAATGTAATCAAAATAAAAACAAAAAGAATTCTCTCTCTCTCTCTCTCTCTCTCTCTCTCTCTCTCTCTCTCTCACACACACACACACACACACACACACACACACACACACCACCACCACCACCACCACCACCACCACCACCATCAAAGCCCTCCACAGAAACCCAAAATAATACTAAAATAGCATCATCTAAATTGGACAGAAACTGGCTGGGTGTTGCAGACTCACTTCCAGTAACTGGAGCCGGACTTGCACACAACCTGAGACAAATCCAGAATTTCCACTGCCCATTACTTCTTGGGATATTCTTTTTAATTCTGTGAACTGCCATGGATATCTAGATGAAAAAGTGAGATTTCTACAAAAAACATTATTAACAGCAACAGTTTGAAGGCCTGTTCCCCCCACCCACCTGCTTGGCACTTTTAATTCGTTGTCTATTCCTGTTGTGTTTATCTCTGTACTTCTGATTTGCAGGCTAACATACTTCTTTATAACCTTCTGGCTTTTCATTCCCTATTGATCCCCCATTGAGAAAGGCAAAGATCTTAGCATTCTCTTAATTTCTCTTTGACACTCTCCCAATATAGTTTCATAATTTCTAGTGAGATCAATATTCAATTTTTATCTTTATAGGACTATTTAGTTATCTTACAGTTAGCCAAGAAATAATCTGTGGTTCTATTTCCTCTTCTTTGCATATTTTATTTTTCTTGGAGTTAATGATTGCTAGGGATGATTCCCCTTCTTCTACTAAAACTAATTCAACTTCAGTTCATATTTAACCCAAACTTTCACAGAGCTGTAAAAGTCCTCCTGGTAACATCTAGAACATTCTCCATACAACCCAGAAGTTTCACTTGCTCCCCTAGTGTTTCCCTCCACAGTCCTCAGATCAGCTGTGGTGTGGACTATTTATTTGTTCTATAGGCCTTGGGACTTGATATCTTCATTAAAAATCTCTTGTCTTATCTCCCATGTTGGATCTTTAATTTGTTTATTTAGTCTTTAAAAAATTATGTACATGAGTGTTTTGCTTATGTATGTATGTGCATCATGGGTGTGCCTTCTGTCTGTAGAGTGCAGAAGAGGATGTTGGATCTCCTGGAAGTGGAATTAAATATGGCTGTAAGCCACCAAGTGGGTGCGAGGAACAGAACTTGGGTCTTCTGAAAGAGCAACAAGTGCTCTTAACCACTGAGCCATTTTTATTTTTAGCCCAAAAGTTGGATCTTTGCTGTGGAACTTCACAGCTTTATCTCAATGAACTCTTTAGGGAAAATGCATCTTTCAGTCTGTTTTACAGGAAGGCTGCATATATTTTTGTGAACTTGCATATTGGGGGTTTGAAAAGAAGAGAAGGTGGGGGTGGAAGCTGGGCTAAGGTCGTGTACCTGGGGCTTAGGGAGCTGGAGCTGGGAAAGGCAAGAGAAGGCTGGACTGTACAGAGGGCCCCTAATCAGTGGTAGAAAGACAGAGTCAGGAAGAACTTCAAGATGGCAATAGCAGAATATGAACTAAACACATAGGGTCCTTCTGGCTGTGGCACCATATGTGACTGCCCATTATAACCATATGGGAAGCTGGCCCTGGCGGAAACCAAAATCACTAATATATGAAGTCTTACTCTCCAAATGACTCTATCCTTTGAGAAGAAAATGAAGAGACTTTTAATTTATTCCACACAGTGAAGTAAATTCCAGATGGCTTAAGGGTTTAAGCATAAAACAAATGGGAAAAACAACACAGGAGCAGAACTTCAGCCACGTGTATTACCCGTTCCTGAGGGAAATCATCTTAGCCAAGACAGTGGGCAGTGGCTAGAAGGAAGGGATACTATGCTTGCCTGCATAAACTGTACATTACACAGAACGCGTCTCATTAACGAGTCCAAGAGAGGATATTAGACTGGGGAAAGCAAACAAAACTGATAGAGTGTTTGTGTTGGAATAGTTTAAATACCTCTACGAATGAATACAATAACTTTCAGAGACTTCCATATTCTACATTTAACAGTGAATAGAACATTCAGACGAGTATAAGACAATGGTAGATTTGAGCAACATTACAGACCAAATGGATTTAATAAACTTATACAGAATAGTCCACATAAAATCAACAGAATGGGGGTCAATAAAATGGCTCAGTGGATAAAGACATTTGCCTCCAAGCTGGATGACCTGAGTTTGATCCCCCAGGGCCCACATGATAGAGAGAGCCAACTCCCTGACTTTTGAAGATTGTCTTCTGACTTACACACACACACACACACACACACACACACACACAAATGTCATAAAATCAGCAGAATGTAATTTTTCTCAAGTCTACACAGAACATTCTCCAAGTTAGCTCATATGCCAAGATACAAAATGAATCTTGATAAATTTAAGAAGACTTGAATCTTATGAATTTTTTTTTGACCAAACTGATATGAAACTCAAAACCACTAAAAAGTGGATAAGATTGGAAAATGAGCAAATATGTGAAAATCAAATAATATACTCCTGAACAACCAATGGGGCAAGAGAAAAAAATCAGAAAATCAGAGAACAGATAAATGTGGAAACATGCTGTACCAAATCTTACAAGGTATAGCAAATCAGTTCTAAGAGGGGCGCTCAGGACATGGAATCTATACACTTTGTGAATTCAAGGCTTCATAGAGAGTTTCAGGCCAGTCAGAGTGACATAGAAAAGAAAAAGAAAAAGAAGTTCTAGGGAGGGAAATTTAAAGTAACAAAAACCTACATTAAAAAGATTTATACTAGGAAAGGAGGAACAAATCAGGGAAGAAAAAGGGAGACTGGAGTCAAATAAACAAAATACAGGATAGAAGAAATAATAGAGGCGCCAGTTGAAATTAAGAATTGTGCTTTGGAAAGAAAAACCAACTAGACAAACAGCTAGACCAGGAATAAAGGCAGAAGATACAAATAAAATTGTGAACACATAAGGTGGCATGAAAAATTCCAGTGTTAACACAGAAATATAAAGGATCATAAAGGAATTCTGGGGGCTGGAGAAATGGCTCATCAGTTAAGAGCACTGGCTTCTGTTCCAGAGGACTTAAGTTCAGTTCCCAGCCCCTACATGAAGGCTCATACTGTCTGTAACTCTGCTTGCAGGGGATCTGATGCCCTCTTCTGGCTTCCATGGGTACCAGGTATGCACATGGTACATAAACATGCATGCATAACACCAATTCACACTAGTACCACCACCACCACCACCACCACCACCACCACCACCACCACCACCACCACCACCACCACACCACCACCACCACCACCACCACCACCAC
>CM052703.1:85314486-85336440 GCA_028551405.1 Uromys caudimaculatus | reverse complement strand
TGAAATTTGCAGGCAAATGGATGGAACTTGAAAATATCATCCTGAGCGAGGTAACTCAGTCACAAAAGAAGGAACATGGTATGTACTCACTGATAAGCGGATATTAGCCCAAAAGTTCAGAATGCCCAAGTTTCACTTAACAGTAACCGCTGGACTGAGAGTGAGGTCCCAGATGGAGGGGTTGGAGAAAGGTCTGAAGGAACTGAGGGAATTTGCAGCCCCATGGAGGGAGCAAGAGCGTCAATGGGCCTGACCCCTCCCCCCCCCATCCTCCTGGAGTTTGGACCACCAACCAAAGAACACACATCTATGGACTCATGGTTCGGACCACATATGTGGCAGAGGACGACCTCGATGACCATCAGGGAGAGAGGAGAGGCCCTTGGGCCTGAGGATGTTAGAGGCCCCAGTAAAGGGGAATGTCAAGGCGGGAATATGGGGATGGGTGCGCGGGTGGGTGGGAGGTGGAATTCCCTCATAGAGGCGGGTTGGGGAGGGGATAGGGGGTTTCCAAAGAGGAGACCCAGAAAAGGGGAAACATTGGAAATGTAAATAAAGTATCAAAAATAAAAAAATAAAAAATAAAAAAAATATAAATACTTGGTCCTCAGTTACTGACTGTAATTTCCTTAAATTCTATGAACTCCCATTTTTAAAATTTACAAGTAGGGTCGGCAGGATGAATAAATGGGAGAGTTCACATAAGGTAATCAGAGAACCCTAGCAAGGGATCTGCAGTGAGTGGCTCATCATATAAATTGTAGAACACATGGGCTTGAATCTGTTACTTTATGGCGTCATGAACTCAGGTAAGCTACTTGGTTGTTCCCTCCGTACACTGTGGATAACTCACGGTGGGGATTAAATACTGCCACATGTAAAAAGAACCTATCATAATGCCTGGGACATAGATGACCATAAATATTTACTGAAAGAATGGCGTGTGCTAGGGTACAAGCCCAGAGCCAGGGTGCCTGGTATAGACCTCACCTTGCCACTCAGAGCCAGACATGTTCAGTAAGTTTCTTAATCTTCATGGCTTTGGTTTTGTGGTGATTTCAATGAGAAATGTTTCTCTTAGGTTTGGGTATTTGAACACTGGTTGGTGGTGCTTTTGTGTGTGGGGGGGTGTTTAAGCGGGATAGCCTTTCCGGGAGGAAGTATGCTGGGGGCGGGCCTTGAGCGCCCACAGCCCTGTCCTACCTCCAGTTTGCGTTCTCGGCTTTGGGCTTGCATTTGATGATGTGATATTTCAGCTGCCCGTTCCAGCTGACATGCTTGCTGTTTGCTGCATGCTCCCCTGACATAATGAACTCTTATCCTGCTGGAACCACAAGCCCAAATGAACCCTTCCTTCTGTAAGTTGTGCTATTTTATCACAGCCACAGGAAGGTAACTAAAATGAGTTTCCTCACCTGTGAGATAGGCACCATACTAAGCAGCTACTTTTCAGGGATGTTGTGAATTAACTAGCATGTAGTATCTTTAAGTGTTAGTATGGTGGTGTGCTGGCTAGTTTTATGTCAGCTAGACACAAGCTAAAGTTGTCTGAGAGGAGGGACCCTCAATTAAGAAAATGCCTCTATAAGATGGGGCTGCAGGCAAATCTGTAGAGAATTTTCTTAATTAGTGGTTTATGGGGGAGGGCCTAGCCCACAGTGGGTGGTGCCACCCCTGGGTTCTATAAGAAAGCAGATTGAGCAAGCAGTGGAGTAAGTCAGTAAGCAGCACCCCTCCATGGCCTTTAACATTAGCTCCTGCCTCCAGATTCCTGCCCTGCTTGAGTTCCTGTCTTGATTTCCTTCAATGATGAACAGTAATATGGAACTGTCATCCAAGGAAACCCTTTTCTTCCCAAGTTACTTTGGTTATTGTGTTTAATCACTGAAATAGTAGCCCTAATTAAGACAGAAATTGCTGTGACAATCTGACCCCTGTTTTTAGGAGGATTGTGGAAGGACTTTGGAACTTTGGACTAGAAAAGCCATTAAACATTCAAAACCTGGTGAGCCATTCTGAAGGAGCTTGGAAGATAAGAATGTCGGGAGAAATGCAGACCATGAAGTCCTGGCTGTGAATAAAGTTCTGGAGGGATGCTTGTGTCCCTTAAAAACTTCATCGGGGTTGTTGCATATTTTGAGTTAGAGAAGTATCTCTGGTCCTGGTCAGCTGAGGCCAAAGAATCAGCCATGAGTAACAGGAACACCACTGAAACTGAAGCAAAACCTTTGTACTACTGTGACAATTGATGCTGGGTAACTGGGTCTGAGAAAGTAGTGCTGATTAAGAAGAAATCAGTGTCCTTGAGGTGAAATCTTCTGGGAAGTACTTCCTGAGAGTCAGCACTTAGAACCTGTGTTCCAGAACCCACCAAGATTGTACCTCATGCTGGCAGCTGAACTTGGTCATTGAAAGACCGAGTCTCCCAGGTGCTTCCAGTTTTGAAGGCATGAAGGGGTCATGGAGAGCAGCTTAGGCTTGTCACTATATGGCAGGGCTGGAGCCTCTGAAAAGAGCCCAGTAGAGGCTATTGGTGAACGTGCAGTCCAAATGCAATAAGAGACCCTAGTATTTTGGAGATGCCAGAGATGACCACCAAGAGCAGTAGCCAGCAGGAGCCTAGCAGATAAGCTGTGTGGGGCAGAGGGCAGGTTCGGAAGTGTCCGGAAGATTGTGAGTGGATCCAGACATTGGGCATTGAATTATTTACACTGTGGGAGTTTGGTTTTGTTTTTTTTCAGATTTGTAGTTCTTCCCTCTTAAAGTAATAAATTATTTTTAATTTCACAGGAGCTCACAGTTGAGAAACTTTAAATTTTAAAGAGATTTTGGAGTTTTACAAAGATGTTGAATTTTAAAGAGTTTGGATATTTTAAAGAGATTTTGTACTTTCAAGTGTTTGAATGTTTAAGGACTGTGGGACTTTTAAAACTTGGAGTATTTTATATTCTTCATATTAATGTGTGCTCTTGGGGATGAAAAAAGAAAGGAAAGGCTGTGACTTAAAAATAATGGTGATGTATTTGTGTGTCAAGTTGACAAGAGGACAGTTGTGATGGCTAGTTTTATGCCAACTCGACACAAGCTGGTCATCAGAGAGAAGGGAGCCTCTATTACATTATGCTCTATCCCTAACAGTGCACTTCATTAATGTATTAGATAAATTTATATATATTATTGAGAAAATGCCTCCATAAGATCAGGCTGTATGTACACCTGCAGAGTAATTTTTAAATTTAGTGATTGATGGGGGAGGACTAAGCCTATGGTGGGTGGTCCTACACCTGGGCTGGTGGTTCTGGGTTCCATAAGAAAGCAGGTTGAGCACGCCATGTGGAGTCAGTAAGCAGCACTCCTCCGCGGCCTTTGTATCAGCTCCTGCCTCCAGGTTCCCGCTTGGGCTCTTGCCCTGACTTCTTTCAGTGATACGCTAGGATGTGGAAGCATAAGCCAAATAAACCCTTTCCTTTGTAAGTTGCTTTGGTCATGGTGTTTCAATGCAGCAATGGTAACCTTAACTAAGACAGGTGGTTTAAATGAGAATGGCCCCTATAGGCTCATATGTTTGAATACTTAGTCACTGGTTGGTGGAATTATTTGAGAAGGATTATAAGGTGTGGCCTTGTGGGAGGAGGTGTGTCACTGGGGGTGAACTTTGAGGTTTTGAAAGACTTCATGCCATTTTCAGAGTATCCTCTAGCTCTTGTTTACGGTTGGAGATGTACACTCTCAGCTGTTTCTGCTGCCACACTTTTCTCTGCTCTCATAGACTAACCCTCTAGAATGTAAACCCCATTACATGCTTTCTGTGATAAGTTGCCTTGCTCATGGTATTTTACTGAAGCCATGGAAATGTAACTAATACACTTGGCTGTTATTATTGTACTGGGTTAGCTGTTTTTAGTTGTTTTCTTCCTCAGTGCATTCCATCAACAAAGGAGCCTGTCCAAAGTGTATATCACAGGCCATGTAGCTAGGATGCCTTAGAGACACAAATTGAACGCAGGGGTTCAACTTGAACCCTTAGGTAAAGTAGCTCAGTTTGTAGAATACTTGCCCAGCATTCATAAAGTCCTGGGTTCAATCCTTATCGCCATACAAACCTGTGTGGAGGCTCATGCTTGTAATCCCAGCACTTGGGAGTTGAGTCAGGAGAATCAGAAGTTCAAGGTCATCATTAGCCACACAGTGAGTTCAAGGCCATGTTGGGCTACATGTGAACCTTTCTTAAGGGGGAAAAAAGCTGGGTATGGTGATACATACCTTTTATCTTAAGCAGCACTTGGGAGGCAGAGATAAGTGGATCTCTGGCTTTTCAGGCTAGTCAGGTCTACCTATTGAGACCCTGTCTCAAAACAAACACAAAAGCCAAAATGAAATAAAAAAACCAACCCCCCAAAAAACCTCCCCAAACAACAACAACAACAACAACCACAACAACAACAACAAACCAAACCAAATCCCTCTAATTCCTTTATAACTTACTACAGGTCTTGCCATCCTTTATTGAATAATGGGCCTATGCCAGGCTGCTGACAGGCTTCTCAGAGGAGCTCTTCTGAGGCATAGGGAGGCTCACTGTCTGTCCTTTCTGTACTTCTGTCAAGGATGGTACTGGGAGATGGACTTGGAGACCTTGCTTCCCTCAGAGCAGGAGCTGCTAAACCCTCCTGGTTACAGGTGAGGTACTCCAGGCTTGTCTCTGGCTGAGGCTGGCAGGTCCTGGCTCTGACAGGTATGCTAGCTGAGCCCAGCCTGATGGCAAGCAATGATGGGAAGCTTCAAGCATCACTCAGTGGCTTGATAATTGGATATTTCTATAATGACAAATTACAGTTGTTTCTCTTGTCATCAGTGTGAAAACATTTCCGAGGCAGTGATTTCCCAAGGGGGTTGGCAGGGGGAGTGGTTGTCATCCAGTTAGGATTATGGAAATGTCTGGTACAGGGGATGTGAAGTGTGGCTGAGTGGAGCTATGTTTCCGCACTGCTGGCCTCTGGGTACTCAGCCTCACCATGGCAGGTGGGGAGGAGACAACTGGTAAAACATTAGCATAGCTAATTCTTTGAGATGGGTTGGGGGTTTCCCAATTTGTTAATTTGCTCCAATCTTGGCCATTCCTTAATTTGACCAAGACGTATGTAGTAGTAAACAGCAATGGAAGGCTCAATCTTTGTTAGCTTGGAAAGTGCTTAGAATTCACAGTGAGCGTCATCTTGGTGGTTTGTCAGGCTGTCGGCCTGTTTCCTGAGTCAGAGGCATAGAAAGGGCTTAGGGGGTTCTGAAGTGTGTGCTCTGGCCTTCAGCAAGCTAGTCATCTATAAATTCCAGTTCTCATTGGCAGAAATTCTGGAAGTTGGGCTGAAGCATTCTTGTCTTAGTGCTTCAGGGGAACCAGAGGGGCTCAGACTATGGTGGAGACAGTAGCGTGCCATTTCATCGTGTGTGTGTGTGTGTGTGTGTGTGTGTGTACGCACTTGTGCACATGTGTTGGTGTTTGTGGAGGGTAGAGTTGAAGTTTAGTGTCTCTCTCAATCCTTTCCACCTTATTTTTGAAGATAGGGTCTCTCTCTAAATCTAGAAATCTAGATTTGGCTAGGGGCAATGGCCTGTGAGCTCCAGAGAGCTGTCTGTCTGTCTCTGCCTCCTCAGCAGTGGGATTTGCTACATGCTTCTGCCCTAGCTTCCACTGCTGGGATCCAAACTCAAGTATTCATGTTCAAGAGGCAACCACTTCTTTATTGGTCTAAGTATCCCCTAGCCCCTTAAATCATATTTCTGAGTCTTAGCTTACTCATATGTAAAATGGGGTGTTTTTAAGGGTTTATAGTGTTTGGGGCATAATATGGGTGACACGTGTTAGCTATGAAGACTGTGTGTTTTAGAGCTGTCTGTGAGCAACCTTTGGCCTGAGAAAAACAACAGAGAAGAAAATGAAAAAGAGTCAGAGCATTTTCTATGTCTTTGATTCCCTCCTGAGAAGGTTTCCCTCCATGACCTGGTCTCACTTCTTTTCCCTCCCAAGGCTGGCTGAGGTGTTTTCAGAAAGAACCCTTCTGCTTGCAGAGTCAGACCCACACGTCCCAGATCTGACTCTGACTGGGGTCATCCATTCATCCAACTATCCGAGTACTGGTCTCTTGCTGCAGGTACATAGAGATGACCTCAAGAAGCTCATGCTGCTTAAAATGAAAGAGGTCGGTCTGGAAACAGACCATAGTCACATAGGTGAGTCGTGATACTGGGTGGGTTGACTGTGAGCCAAGCAATGTGTAGAGACAGCAGTGGTGGTAGTGGGATGAGGGGTAGGAGGAAGGAGAGCATGGGAATAAGATATTTCAGACAGAGACAGCAGTGCAAATGGAGCATGCCGCGTGTGGGCACTGTGTGTGTGTGTGTGTGTGTGTGTGTGTGTGTGTGTGTGTGTGTGTGTGTGTGCGTGCATACATGTCTTATGGGTTGTTGGCAATAAACAGTTGAGTGTTACTGAAATAGGGAGTGGCTATGGAAGACAGTAAATAGGCTGTAAGAAAATATGGAGTGTCTAATGGGATTTTTAAATCACGCTGGTAGACATGTGGAAGGACCCAGTGGAATGGTCTGAAATGGACAATCTGATCGGATTTGTGAGTTGTGGCATCCCCTTTGCTGGTAGTGTGATAAGCGGAATAGAGAAGTTGAGGGTAGAGATGGGAAGACAAGGGAGCGCTCAGGAGGAGAGCTGACACAATGGTCTGCTGCAGGAGTAGAGGGGTGTGTAGCTGGACGTGAATAGAATAAGCAGGAAGGGAAGGTGATCGTTGGTTGGAGGGGGGAAAAAGCAGTATGCTAAAGTTGATACATGGGGTCAGAAAGCCAGAGGATTTTATTCAGAGTACACATTGTAGTTTAGGTGTTATATTGGTTCCATCTCTGTGGCTGTGATAAAATACCATGACACAAAGCAACTTAAAGAAGAAAGGGTTTATTTTGGCTTACCTTTCCAGGGGAAGAGAGTCCATCATGGTGCAGCAGACAGTATGATAACCAGGAACAAGAAGCTAGGTGATCATATTTTCATTCATACACAGGAAGCAGAGAGGGAAAACAGGAAGTGAGGAGAGGCTATAAATCCTCAAAGCTCATCCCAATGACATGCTACCTCTGGCAAGGTTCCACCTCCAAAGGTTCCATATCCTCTGAAAATAGTGCCACCAACTGGGGACCAAGTGTTCAGATACATGAGCCTATGGGGGAACCACAGACATCAAAGGGCCACCCCAAAAGGCTCATGCATTGAGGCTTAGTCCCCAGTTCAGTATTCTGATGGGGTTACTGGGAAATGAGTAGGTAGATCTTCAGGGCTCTGACATCAGCCGTGGATTCACTCATTGATGGATTCATAATTGCAGATGATGCCAACGGTGGGCTTGGGCTTGACCAGAAGTAGGTCCAAGAGATCAAGATCACAGGGACAAGTTATACCCTTCAAAGGCACACTCACAAATGAGGGCTAACCTGTTACAATGGTGTGTGTGTGTGTGTGTGTGTGTGTGTGTGTGTGTGTGTGTGTGTGTGTGTGTGTGTTTGTTTACATAGCAATTCATAGGTGTTAGGCACTTTCCTGAGCCAATCACACATTTTAACTCATTAACAACCCCAGGAAGTAGGAGGACTAGCTCTATATTACCAATGAGAAACTGAGGCACAAATCTTTAAGAAATCTGCCAGCTGCTTCTACTTACATTTCAAATAAAGATTGAAGACAAAAATCAAACCCCGCCAAGGCTCTAGCTCATCACTGGTCAAAGTAAGATTTGAATCCTAGAAGTCTGACTTCTGGTCTGGCCACCTAGCTCTGTTTTTTGTTTTGTCTGTAGCACAATGTCCCAAAAAGAGCCCCTGGAGTTCAAGGTCCACTTCCCTGGGCACTGTCACACCCCCCTTGTCTGACCAGGGTACCTCATGACTCTGGGCTGGACACTGAGAACCATATTCCCATTTCTTTCCTTTCAAAAACTTGTTTTCTTAGTCTCAACTCCAGACAAGTTTTTCCAGTGGCCTCTACAGTCTCTTCCAAAGACAGAGACTCAGCAGAGCTTAAGGCCACATCCTTATAGATGTGACTGTATGTACTACTACTTTCAATGACCCCACTGTAGGACTCAACACTAGATGGGGCACTTGCCCAAGGCTATGCAGCATGGAAGTGGTTCTATTGGGATTCATGCTCAGATCTGTGTGGCTCCAATGGTCACTTTACCATTCTTTGTGACCTCCCTCCTTTCTCTCTAGAGGTCTGCACTAAATCTTCAAGACTCCAAGAACAAGTCTTATGGTAATTAATAGCTTTGACAACTATGACCAAATATCCATGAGAACAGCTTAAAGAGAAGGACAATCTGTACTTTAGATTATGGTTGCAGAAATTTTAGTCCTTGCTTCTTGTCTCCATTGATTCTGGGCCTGTGGTGAAGCAAAGATCATGTAGATAGGAGTTTGAGGCAGAGGCTGCTCACCTTATGGAGGATGGGAAAGAAAGAACATGCCAGAGGGGAGGGGGAGAAAGGGGGAGAGAGAAAGGGGGGAGAGAAGAAAGAAAAGAGAGGGGACAGAAGAAGAGGAAGAGGGAAGAGAAGAAAGGAGATTGAGAATGTGTTTGGGACAAGCTACAGCTTCTAGGGGCCTATGTTCTCCAGTTAGGACTTGCCCTGCAGATATGTCCAACATTTTGACATTATATGACTGTGGTGGTTTGAATAGGAACAGCCCCTATAGACTTGTGTGTTTGAATGCTTGGCCCATTGGGAAAGGCACTATTAGGAGGTGTGGCCTTGTTGAAGGAAGTGTGTCACTAGGGAGGTGGGCTTTGAGGTCGTATATGCTCAAGCTACACCCATTGTGTCTCAAAGTCTCCTTCTACTGCTTGCAGATCAAGATGTAGAACTCTCAGCTTCTTCTTCAGCATCATGGCTGCCTGCATGCCACTGTGCTCCCCGCCATGATGATAATAGACTAAACCCCTGAAACTGTAAGCCATCCCCAGTTAAATGGTTTCCTTTTTAAGAGTTGCCACAGTCATGGCAGCAATAAAACCCTAACTAAGAGCATGACCTTGTCAAATGCAAAGTTCATATGCAGAATAACACAGTTGATTTCAAAAAAGAAAATCACAAACACACACACACACACACACACACACACACACACACACACACACACACTTACACATGGCTTGGGCTTCATTCATAGCTATCCTTGGCCATTCCATGGTCTGCAGGTTGGGCATGCCTGTTAAGTTTCTGTTTCTCAAAATAGCACTGCCAGCTGGGGACTAAGCACACAACACAGGAGAGACATGCTATATTCAAATCGTAATAAGCCCAGAGTCAGTAACAGAGAATAAGACTAAGAGTCTCAAGGCTGAACCCCTGTCTAGAAACCCTCCTTGGAGTCACCCCCATTCACCCAGAATGTCCAACTGGCTAAGTTGAGCTGAAGCTGCTTGATGTTGGCTAATTCGCTATTAATTCCTTAGGAGCATTAGAACAAGCCTACCCTAATGAGATGCAGAAATCAATGGCCAGGAGAAAGACAAAGCAACTGGCTGAGCAGAGTGCAAAGGAGGAAGTGGGTTTTAAAGGCCCCGTCAAACTCTTCGGAGCGCAGCTGGTGCGCGGAGAGTAAATGACTGCTTGTATCGATTCATATTTTTCTCCAGATTGGAAAGAGGAGAAAGGTAATAAACTAAGGTGAGGGGCCTGGTTAGCCTTGTGATGCTGAGGTAATTATTGTGCAGTTAGAAGCCTAGTGATTTTTTACTTTTCAGAGGCACAGAGAGCAATTGAGGGCTGGCATGGGTTTCCAAATGATGGAAGTGAGCAATCAGGATCAATTAGTAGTAAATAGCATTTGCTGGAGGGGAAAAATCACCAGCAATCCAGAACACCGCTTAACACTGCTTTCTTTTCTATTTCCTTTGTGACCAGCTGGATAAAGGCTGGGCTAGAGGGAGTGGGAGCCCTGCTGAGGGAGAGGGCAGACCACATATCCTCAGGTCTGCCTGCTCTAGGGCCACACTGCAAGCCTGAGTCTTGACTGCCAAGTTCAGTGCCACGATACATGGCAGCTGCTCCAGAGACAATGCTGCAGCAGCACCCAGCTGGAGGCTGAGGAGGCGGGTTGACATGAGTATGCTGAACCTACTCCCTGGGCCCAAGTAAATGAAAAGTGCTGCAGGTGGGAGGTGGGAACCTTGCAGCCATTTAGAGAAGAACCTTAAAGCACCCACAAGCCTAGCAAGCTCGCTGCTGTCTGTATGAGTTACCTCTCTGGCTTCATTTCCACTTGACATTGGCTTTTACACTCTGCTGCGGGTGGGGCTGGCTTCTTTAACGTTTCCTGCCCAGTGTGTACCCTCTGCTTAGAGCCTTTGCTGGATTTCCTTAGTCCTGTGGCCCCTTGTCCAGACTGTGCTATCATTTGAACTCTGCAACTTCACTATGCCTCTGAGTGTAGACTGCTTCTGCTCAAATCGCTCTATTTGTAATGAAGTCATCCCCATTCCAATTTCCTCTAATCCATAGCTCTTTCAAAAATGGATGTTATTTCTGTTCTCATGACGTGCCTAGTGTGTCTACCGCTCATCTCCACTCCTCTGGAAGGCCTGCTCTGTGAGGGCATTCTTCATCGAATGACGATGCCTCATGGATGAGAGCAGTGCTGGCTAGGTGGGAGGCTCTTGGTAAATGTTGGCTGAGTAAAGGACAAAGCTCAGACAGTAAAGTGCTTGCTGTGCGAGCACGAACTTGAGTTTGATCCCTAGTGGTCACACAAAAAGCCAGGTATTGTGGTGCACACTTAGAATCCTAGCACTGGGGAGGCAGAGATGAATGAATCTCTAGGCAAGCCAAAGTCTTGGCGAGGGACAAGGCTTAGAACGCAAGGCAGTTAGTGCCTGAAAAGAAATGGCACTTGGGGTTTTTCTTTGCCCTCCAGCAGACACACATAAATTCACATCTGTGTATAACACATGTGCACAGATGCATGTTCACATGCACACACACACACACACAGCCCCAAATCAAAATCAGTTGGTGACTGAGAGGCAGAGTTGGGTGAGATTTGCCCAGGGAACATCAGAGCCAAGATGGGATGCCGTGTCTGCTAATTTCAATTTATCTTCTTCATTTTTTCCAACTTGACAGAGGACAGAGAGAAGCTTCATCTGGATGTGCTCAACATGCCCAGGCTGTACCGAGGCTTTCTCTAATTGTGTCAGTCAGTGACTTGTGAGTCCCTCCCCCTCATCATTCTCTCTGTACTTACGCTCACTGACCCCCTTGGTCGTCAGGGCTCAACTTTATTGCTCTTGTTGCTTCTGGGAGAGCCACCTTGATGGTCCAGAGGAGATCAGACTCTCTGATTGAAAGCCCTCAGCATGCCCTGAACTCAGCAGGCATGTGGCTATCACATGGCTCACTACCCACCTGTCTTCTCCACTCTGTGCCTGCCTGGTTCTCTGCTGTTTTCCTAGGGCCTAGAATTGGAAATGACTTTCAAAGAATGTGTGACGAATGGGTAATGATGTTTCTGATCAATAAAAGTGAAGGCAGATAGTACCTGGCTGGCTGGGAGAGCCGTATCTAACATCCAATAGCTTTGCATCACTCCTAGGAGGCAGAGTCCCTGCTCCTTCTGAGCAGGGCAGTAGTGAGAGGACAATCTGTAAGGTCAGGTCTCTCCTTTTACCTCTTTGGGGGTTCTGGAGATCAATCTCAGGCCGTCTGGCTTCTACAGCAAGCAGTTTTCCTTGTTGAGCCACCTTGCTAACTCCTATTTCTAGAATGTTCTGTCTTCCCAATGAGCAGCTCTACCCACGATACATACTAATTCTCTATCCCCCTTTTCACACTGGTGGTCACTACTGTGATGTTTATCTGAGCTTATCTTTGCTAGGCAACCCATCTAAGTAGTTTTAGATTATAATATCTGTATTTCTGCATCTGGCTTATTTGATGCAGTAAAATGTTTTTAAGGATCATTTACTCTGTGGCCTGGATCAGAATCTTTTTTCTTCCCAGTCCCTTATCTGTACAGACACCAGTTTGTTACTTGTCTGCAGATGGACACTGGGCTGCCTCTACTTTGGCTATAATGATTTTGCTGCCATGCACAGTGGTGCACAAGTGTGTGTTTGAGTCCTCGGTTTCAGTTCTAACAGGCGTTCACATAGATGGCTGGGTCAGATGGAAGCCACGGTCAGATGCATCTCCATGATGATTCTACATTTCCAGCAGCAATGTACACACTGCCCAGCTTCACCTCTCCTCCTCCTCCTCCTCCTCCTCCTCCTCTTCTTCCTCCTCCTCTTCCTTTCTCTTTAATGTGTGTGTGTGTGTGTGTGTGTGTGTGTGTGTGTGTGTGTGTGTGTGTGTGTGTGCTGCACACGTTGTGAGAGCAGGCATGTGTATATGCCATTGAATGAATGTGGAGGACAGAGGACAGCTCTACTACGGCTAAGTCCTGGGAATCAAACTCAGGTCATCAATCCTGACCAGCAAATGCTTTTACCCACTGAGCTATCTCACCAGCCCTTTGGTTTTTTTTATGATAGCTTCTATCCTATGAGTTAGTTATGAAGTACAAGGTATGATAGGCATATCACTAGTGACTAATAATGTTGGGTAACTTTTCATGCTCTTAGTGGCTGGCCATGTACTCGTCTTCTTTGGCGACACATCTGAATTGCCTGCTCTAGTTCCCCTAGTGCAGGGTTGAAATGGAGGCAAATGCCCTGGTATCTGCCCTCTCCCTGTTAGGGGAAGCTGGCCTGTGAAAAACTTGCTAAAAGACAGATCTGGGTTGGTATCTTCAGGGCCAGAGCTGGAAGGGAACTAAGTGCCTCAGGGTCTTCAGGATGTGCCCCCATTATGGTTCATAAGAGATGGGAGGCTCTGGTACCAGAGTCCTTGCATAGGGGAAGTCCCCAGGGCTGGAATTTAGGGGGTTGGGTAGGGACAAGTGGATGGCAGGGGTGACAATAGAGAGGAAATAGGTGAGGGATAAGAAAGGCCACAGCAGCCTTTGTGGACTGGGGAGTCTGCGTCACTGAGAACAGGCTAAGCCTCTGCTCTGCCATCACCAGCCAGGCCAGGAGGCTCCAGCTGTCAGACTCTCTGTAGCTCTGAGTTTCTCGGAACCTGGGCCATTAACTTGTTCTTCCACTTGTATTCCTTGGCACCAGTTGTCCTTACAGTATTTATGGGTGTTGATGTGTGTACTTGTGTACACATGTGTGTCCATGTCTGTGAGTGATCCGAGACTGGAAGGAGATATGAAAAGAATACTGTTGACAGGGTGACTTGTGTCTACCTGATAGGGAGCTGACGTTGTTTCTGAGAAGCCTCTGACTTTGGCTTCATAGCACAAAGGAGAGAGCACAGGGCTAGGGACCAAGCCATGCAGGAAGGACTTTTGTCTATCACTGACCTGTGAGGAGAGGGTGACCCTCTAGAGCAGGGAGGAGCTCCCCCTTTTCTCTTAGGGAAGCAGGAACAAGAGTGTGTTTCCTGAGCATACCTGTCTAGCATGATAGTTTAATAGTCACTGTAAACATTGAATATCTCAGTCTCCCTCCAAGGTATCAAAGCATCAAGGTATCCCTTCAAGGTATTATTTAGGAAACTGTGAAAACAGCAAAAAGAGTGGCTGGCAAGATGGCTCAGTGGGTAGAGGTACTTGACACTGAGCCTGACAATCTGAGTTTGATCCCTGGGGCTTACGTGGTGGAGGGATGGACTCATGTGATTGTCTTCTGACTCCCACAGGGGTACATAGCATGTGCACACACACATTTGCTAACTAACCAAACTAAGTGTACTAATGGCTGAAAGGTTGGTTTATGACTTGAATGTGAAATGCTCCCGTGTTTGATTACCCACTCTCCAGCTGGTGCTGCTGTTTTAGGAAGGTTGTGGAATTTTAGGAGGTGTGGGTTGGCTGGTCACTGGGCACAGGCTTTTAGGGTTATGGCCTGGCCTGCCTTCTAGTCCTGCTCTAGACTCCCTCACCAGTTTCCTGGTGAAGATCTGCTGCCATGAACCCCCCCCCCCCCATAGACCCCCCTGCTCCCCAGACCATGCCTTCTCTGCCATGATGAGTTGAAATCTAACTCTGAGTCAAAAATAAACCACTACTCCTGTAGGTCAGATGTTTTGTCACAGAGCCAAGAAGAGCAACAGTTAGCTCAGAAGCTAGCTTCTTGTATTCCATTTGCTTAACAGTCATAATGCGAAGCACCGTGTAAGGAGGGGCTGTGCGCTCATCAACCTGGCTCCCCAGGGTGACATGGACCTCCTTAGTCAAAAGCCATTTAAACATCATCCAGATCCCCAGTCACCTACTTTGCCTTGATTGTGCATATTCTGCAGGGCCATCTCTACTTCTGTCTTAGCCCATGGCTTGGTCACACCAGGGACCTTATTTAGAATGGACACACTCCTTGCCCAAAGCCCTTATATATATCTGCTCTAGGGGAATCAAAACGCAGCCTTCACCTGGCTGAGTTTCATTATTTTGTTTCTGAATTTCTGTGTTTTTCTTGTTTTGTATGCTATTGCAGAGAATGCCATGGTAGAGAAAGATGGAAGCTCGACCCTCCCCTGTGTACCTGTAATGGCTGCTGTATAATATAGTCTTAGTTGGTCCTGACTTGGACTTTTCCTGGACAGATGTGAACAAGCATCTGTTCATCCTAGGAACTAATGACAGACCAAGTCTGGCTTAGGACCAGAGAGCTTCCTGGGGTTTCTTATGGGAGCCTTACTGGGTTCCTTACAGGAACACGGTGACTCAAAGGCAGCACATCTCTCTAAAGCCCACTCTGGCCTGGATGATGACTCATGAAAGCTGTATTCTTGGAGCTCATATGTCCCTTGTAAGCATCTCTACTAGTTTGGGGACCCTTCCCTCCTGGGAGATTGTTACTGCTTCTAAGCTTTGATAACTTCTCTAGGTTGGTATAGTTTGTTTGCTTCCTTAATCTTATGAGCCTCGAGAAAGAATGCTCCAATTGAAAATAGCTGCACAACACAAGTTTAGCATACTAGACATGACATCAGTACGGTTACTTTCCAGACCTTACTTCCTTAGATAGGTTTCTCAGAGGGATCCTTAAACTTTTTTTTTTTTTTTTTGGTTTTTTGAGACAGGGTTTCTCTGTGTAGCCCTGGCTGTCCTGGAATTCACTCTGTAGACCAGGCTGGCCTCGAACTCAGAAATCCACCTGCCTCTGCCTCCCAAGTGCTGGGATTAAAGGCATGCACCACTACTGCTCAGCCCGGGATCCTTAAACCTTAAAGGAGAATTTTATGAGTCCAATTCACTGGTAGTGCCCAGGCATTTGGCTAGATGTTATTTCTGGGTGTGTCTCTGAAGATGTTTTTGGATGACTTAATATCTGGCTTAGCAAACTGAGTAAGGCAACCACTCTCCTTGATGTGGGTGAGCCTCAGCCCACCCACCTAAGGCCTGAAGAAAGAAGGAAAGAATGTGTTCTCTCTGCCGGACTTAGAACTGGAACATCCTCTTCCGTCTTTGGGTTTGTATTGAACTGTGGCTACACCATTGGCTCCCTTGGGTGCCCAGCTCGCTGACTAGAGACCTTAGACTCTCTAACTCCATCTCAGTGTAAACCAATTTGCTCTCTTTGATTCTTTTTCCTATTGATTCTGTTTATCTGGAGAAGCCAGACTCACACAGGTTAGGCGAAGTGGACAGAACTGGGTGTCCTATCTGCTTGGTGGTTTAATTAATTTCCTTTCTCTAACTATTTTAATTAATTTCCTTCTTTGAACTATACGAAGGTGTATATTGATGCAAGGATCTTGTAACATTGCTATTGCCTGCTCATTTCATTCTTTTTGCAATGTTTTTTTAGTTTATAGGTTGGGTTGTCTTCATGAATGACCTCCTGACTGGCACTCTGTTTATTTTTGATCACAGCTGCTATCCCAGAGAGGCCCCATTCTGGGGAGGCCTGGCAGAGAGGGAAGCATATGTCAGGGGGCCTGGGAAAGCTGGCAGAAGCCATCTCTGTCAGTTTAATGTTTTGTAAGAGTTCATGTAGCAATGTATATTAAACAAGTCTCATGGTGGGGGAATTCAGAATAAATTACCACCGGCGATTTCCCGTTTGGCATTGATCTTGTAGGTTGGAGCTTCAAGACAGGAATAGCCATTTATAATTCTGCCAACATCAGTATGGCAACACGAATTCTTCAGGAACCCACCATGACAGAGTCTCAGAGATCAGCCATGCTAACTCCACAGAACATGAATGAGGCTCAGAGACCCAGAGAGACCTGAGGTTACTTCTACAGAGGGATATAAGCGGCCCTGGTCCTAGTCAGTTTTGGTACCCTAGGCACAGATTTTCAGAGGGGTGAAGGATGGTTTGAAGGTAGCCAAAGTCTGTGTTACTCATTGAGGGTCCCCAACCAGAGCAATTAGCTGGCATTTCCCCTACATGTTGATGTTTAATGCTTCCAGGTATTTTGAGCTCTGGTTCTTTTGGATTCCAAAGACATATAGCTCCAAGAAGAAATCACTGAGGGCCTGGGTACCCAGTTCTTTCGTGGGAACATTGCTTCTGACTTTGCTTTGTGTTAGAGGGTGATAATCCCCAACTTGTTTCTGTTAACTGATGACAGACCATATGCTGATGAGACCTCAGCGAACGGAAAAGCCTCTTCACGGCAAAGCCATAGGGTTGGTGAGAGCATACCTCTCATGGACTGGCAAAATAGCTAGGTAGTAAAGGGGCCTTCTGCAAGACTGAGGATCTGAGCTCGAGGACCTATATGATAGGAGAGTAACGGCTCCTACAGGTTGTTCTTTGGATGCCGAATGTGCACCGTAATGTGTGTGTGTGTGTGTGTGTGTGTGTGTGTGTGTGTGTGTGTGTGTGTGCATGCGCATAATAAGCAAGTAAATAAATACATGAAAAAAGAAAATATCTCCTGATGAGGGCACCTATTTCCTCTTAAAATTGTCTCCTGTTGGCTCACAGCCCTAGGCACTTCACCTCAGAACTCTGTCAGTACTAACTGCCTTTTAACATGGTGGACAAGGGAACGTCAGGCTTCCCTGAACTGTGTCCACCAGTGTCTGCATGATTTCTCTGTATCTAGTTTTACTTTGTGGCCATTACTATATCCAGATTTTCTTTGAGTACCCTGAAAAGTCGTGTCAGGCATCCACTGCTGCGAAACAAATTGACCCCAATTTTCAGTCTTTAAACAATTATTCTTCTGTTGTTGCTTTATGATGGAGTTTCTGGAACAGATGGGATCCTGGCCGAGAGACTCTGCTGAGTTTGCAGTCAGATGTTGCCTGGAGCTGGAGGACCCCTCCCAAAGGGCTTCACACACAGGTGCAGTGGAGTTGGCTAAGGGAAGGACCTCTGTTCCCTTCCACAGAGCAGCGTGAGTCTCACACCATGGCAGCAAGAGTCTTTGAGAGAACAAAATCTGAGGATCCAATGTCTTGTTTCCTCTGGTTGCATTTGTCACACAGTACCTGTGTGTGCGCTATGTTTGGGGGTGGGTTGGGGTGGGGGATTTGATCTGAAGGAATCAGTGGCAGGAGACAAGAATCTTGGAGGCTGAGGTTATTATGATTTGACTATGAGATGCACCCAGAGGCTCACGTGTTGGGCATGTGGACGCACTTTTGGGAAATTGATGGCATCAAAATATAGGGTCATTACTGGGAGGCAGTGAAGGCCCTAGGTGAAGGAATAGCTCATTGGCAGTGTGCCTTTAGGGGCTGTATCTTGCCCAGACCCTTCCTAGATTTCTCTCTCATTTCCTGTCCCACGAGGTGAAGAAGCCCCTTTGCCCACTGTCTTAGTTAAGGTTTTACTGTTGTGAGCAGACACCATGACCAAGGCAACTCTTATAATGGCAACATTTAATTGGGGCTGGCTTACAGGTTCAGAGTTTCAGTCCATTATCACCAAGGTGGGAGCATGGCAGTGTCTAGGCAGGCATGGTGCAGGAGGAGCTGATTGTTCTACACCTTCATCTGAAGGCCGCTAGGAGAAGACTGGCTTCCAGGCAGTTAGGACAAGGGTCTTTAAGCACACGCCCAAAGTGATATACTTCCTCCAATAAGGCTGCACTTCCAAATAGTGCCAGTCCCTGGGCCAAGCATATTCAAACTACCACAACTACTGCCAGGCCTAAAGGGCCTAGAGACCCTCTGAAACCATGGGCTAGAAGAACTTTTTCTCTTGATCTGTTTAGGTCAGGTATTTTGGTCACAGCTTTTTTATTAGTCAGGGTCTCTAGAAGAACAAAACTAATAGCATGAATGTATTTTACAAAAAATATTTGTTAGATTGGCTTACTCCATTGTTGGGTAGTCCAACAATGGTGGCCATCTGCATGCTGGAGAGGCTTAGAACCTGTAGCTCTCAGTCCATGAGGCTGGGTGCCTCAGTGTCCCAATATAGTATGCTAAAGGCCCGAAGGATTCTGGAGAACCACAATCTTCAGTTCATAGTGGTCCAAATCACTGTTCTGTTGCTGTGACGAGACACTGTGACCAAGGAAACTCATAAAAGAAAGCATATAGTTGGGAGCTTGCTTATGAGGGTTGGTCTGTTATCATCATGACTGGGAGTGTGGCAGCACACAGCAGGAATGGGGCTGGAGCACACCTCCTCCAACAAGGCCACATCTCCTAATCCTTCCAAAAAGTTCAACTGACCTCCAGATTCAGGATTAGATGCAGTTTCTTGGGTGAATTCCTTAAACACAGTGTCTTTTCCACAGTTTTTCTGGTTCTTGGCCTGTGCACTAAAGACACATGTCATCTCTCTAGTACTAGAATGGTGGAACAGCAATAGAGAAAACACAACACCTGCCTGTTAAAGAGAATAAAAGAAGACATGGAAAATGGGTGTGGGGATGGTACAGGGGGGTTCATAGCTCATCCGAAATACTATTGCTCATGTGGTCAGTTTTTGGGTCAGAACCCAGACACACCACCTGAAAAAGGTTCCTGGCATGTTTTAGTTTCAGCTTCTATGCTCAGAGGCAGAAGAAATCCGATTCAACTTTTCCAATAAGGAATGACCAGTGTTGAGGCTGGAGAGATGGCTGCAGTTAAGTGTGCCTTCTGCTCTCCAAGGAGATCCGAGTTTGGTTTCGAGCACAGCAATGGATGGCTCACAACTACCTGTAACTTCGGCTTCGGGAGATCTGGTGCCCTTTTCTGGCCTCTGTGAGACCTGCACTCACATGAACACACTGTTGCCCCAATATATACACATATAATAAAAATTTTTTAAAAAATCTTTAAAAAGAGATAGTATTTACTCCTGGGTTATTTTCTTAGCCTGTGTTTAGAGAGTAGTTTGCGGTCCACAGACCTGTTTTTCTCCTGTGATCCTCTGTTCTCCTTTTAGTTCAAGCAGGTAGAGTTTACAAAGTGCAAATCTGACAGATAATCTCCCTCCTGTCTGGAGTCTCCTCTCCTGTGAGCTGTCTGGAGTCTCCCCTGTGGCTGCCATGGGACAGCATACCCAGGATTCACGAGAGTGCTTTCCTTTGTTTTCCTGTCTGAGCATCACAGTCTATCCATGCAGCCTTAATAAAAGTTTCACATTGGTTCCTTCAGCTTTGTCATTAGACATACTTCCTTGACAGCATCCCAGGTTTGATTTTTGCCTGGAGGCCATTTTAAACTTTTAGTATCACACACTGAATGAAATAACACATCTTTATTTTCAAAGCTAGCAAGCCCTGGCTCCTTTGTTCATGATGGTTCCTTCTCTAATGTGTCTGATTCTTTTCACATTTTAGTGTAAACATCCGGAAGCCGGGCTGCACCTTCCGTGTTCTGCCTGGAAACTTGGAAACACCTTTAATGGGTCACCTGCTTCATTGGGCACATTGTTTCCCATTTTATAACGAAAGACAGTATTGCTACACCTCTCTCCTTGTATGTTAAAGAGGGCCCTCTGTGCACACACTGGAAGTCAAACTGCAAGTGTGGCTGGATTTAGAGACAAGGCCCAGGGAAAGTTGGTAAAGGTTATGGGAGATTACAGGGTGACCTCAGCCCTATAGCACAGGGCCCCTGTAGGAAGGAGAGGAGCCAGGGTTTGTCCCCTCTCACCATCACATTTATGGTGTCTATTAGCGTCTTTGTGTGTAAATCTGCAGGCATACATGATGCTGCGGCACGTATGTGGAGGTCGGAAGACAATGTGCAGGAGCTGGTTCTCTCCTACTGTGTGGATTCCAGGAATTGAACTGAGCTCAGTCAACACACTTGGCCGTCCATCAGCTCTCTTGTCTTTCTCTGTAGGAAGATATCTTTCTTACTTCCGTACCCTGTCATAGCTGTCACCTTGAAGGCCACATTCTCTACAGCTCTCCAAAGTCCTTCCAGCCTGAGTCCTCAAAATTTTAGATTTGGTTCAGCTTTTCTTTTTTCTTTTTGTAGTATCATCTCTTTTCTGAACGCCAGAAATAGATATCAAATGTCTATAATTGCTACAAAATACTATTCCAAATACTGACCTCAGGTGATAATCTGTTAATTTCTCACGGTCATTAAGGGCCAGGAACTGAGGAGCGGCCTTTTTGAGCAGTCGCGACTCAGCCACTGATAAAGTTGCAGGCAGCTGGCATCTGTGGTCATCCTAAAGGCTTCCTGACTCATGCCTCTGGTACCTGGGCTAATAAGATAGCATGCAGAGGTGGGAACGGCCCACAGCTTCTTAAGCATCTTAATCATCACAGTTGCCCTGTGATTCCTCCAGTGTGGTACCTTCAGGGAAGCCAGATTTCATACGTCTTAAGAAGGCATGTGTTCCAGAGAGAGCTGGGTGGAGGCCTTCTGTTTGTTTATGACCTAATCTAAGAAACTTGCAACATGCTGTTAGTGACAGTAATTATAAGCACAGCCAGGATTCAAGGGGATGAGAGACTTCTTGGTGGGAGGAATGTAGTTTCCCTTGTAGAAGGAGCATCCAGGATTGACACACACGCTATGCATGCATACATACAGGTAAACATGTAACTATTGTGGCAACATGTTAGGTGACATATGTCCTCACACTCAGTGGGTCTGTGGTGAATGTTTGTGGCTGATTTGGCTACTGTATTGGAGACTGACTACTACTAACAAAGATGAAAGTACTGTCTACACCTGGTGGTGCAGGCCTGTGAGGCTGCTTGGGAGGCTGAAGCAGAAGGATCATAAATTCAGGGACTGTTGGGGCTACAGAGTGAGTTCCAGGGCAGCTTGAGCAACTTAGCAACTACCTACATCAAGACAAAGTCAAAAAAGGGATGAGAATATAGTTCAGGGATAGCCTAGTGTGTATGAGGCCCTGGATCCCTGGGTTCGATCCCTAGTACTGGGAAAAAAACAAACAAAAACAAAGCAGGAAAAGCAAGCCATAATGCCAGCACCACCCATAATAACTGCCTATAAGACACTAAAATATTCCCTTTTAAACATTTCCTTTTGGATAGAGGTTTAACTTAGATACAGTGGGAGTCATGAGACTTACACATATAGCTCTGTGTGTTTAACCAAATCTAGAACCAGACAGTGAACATTTCTAGCATGCCTCTGACACCCTTATGACAGTCACCTTTCTCAGTGCTGTGACAAAAATGCCTGACAAAATCCCCTTAAGAAAGATGTCCTAGACAATGTTCTGTTGCTGGGAAGAGACACCATGACCACGGCAGTGACCTCAGCAGCTCTTATAAAAGGAAGCATTTCACTGGGGCTTGCTTACTGTTTCAGAGATTCAGTCAATTATTATGGCAGGGAGCATGATGGCAGGTGGCATGCATGGTACTGGAGCAGTAGATGAGAGCTACATCTTGATCCTCAGGAGAGAGAGAGAGAGAGAGAGAGAGAGAGAGAGAGAGAGAGAGAGAGAGG
>CM052703.1:85262617-85307968 GCA_028551405.1 Uromys caudimaculatus | reverse complement strand
TGAGTGTGCATGTGGACGTGAGTGTGGGTGCATGTTCACGAGGATGAGTGTGCATGTGGACGTGAGTGTGGGTGCATGTGCACGTGAATGAGTGTGCATGTGGACGTGAGTGTGGGTGCATGTTCACGAGGATGAGTGTGCATGTGGACGTGAGTGTGGGTGCATGTTCACGTGCGTGAGTGTGCATGTGGACGTGAGTGTGGGTGCATGTTCACGTGTGTGAGTGTGTACATGGATGCACATGAGTGCAGAGGCCTAGAGTTTGATGTCAGAAATCGTTTTTCATCCTCTTCCTCCTTTACTCTTTGAGGCAAGTTCTCTCAGTCAAACCCAGAGCTCTCAGATGTGGCTCGTCTTGCAAACCAACTTATTCTGATAATCCCATTTCCACCTTCCAAGGTAGAATTACAGACCAGTTGACACACATGCCGGGAACTTATGTGGGCTCTGGAGACCCAAACCCAGGACATCACACTTGCTTGGCAAACACCTAACCGTTGAGCCTTCTCCCCAACCCAAACATTCATCTTTATTCTCTAGAAAAGCTATCATCTCCAGAATAAACGAGTGTTGGGGCAGTGGTGGAGAATGGGAATCCCAGAGGAACGTCCAGCCTGATTGGTCTGCTTGCAAGTCCACCTCCAAAGTCTCTGAGAGCTCACACAGGGCAGTGCGGGAGAGAGCTCTGCTACTCACTAGTGTAGATGGCCAGTTAGCCTCACACTGAGGGAGGGCTGCCAGCTCCAGCTAGCTCAGCTGTTACCAAACTGAGCTTGTCAGCAGCATTGCTGTGAGAAGAAGCCTTGTCAAAGGCAGCCAGGATTTTTGTCCAAGTGTCAAGGTGAAAAAAAGAGAGGAGAATGGGAGGAGAATCCATTCAGAGGGCTCAGGCAGGACCAGGTTGTTCTTAATTAAAACAGCACCAGGCAGTGCATTTCTATAATTTCACATTAAAGGGGCCTTGGTGAGTGAGTCATGGCAGGGGGCTGTAATTCCTTGAGTCAGCATTGTTTGGAGTCTTAAGCTCCTCAAGTCAAAAGCCCACCCATTGCAACTACCGAGGCTTTCTGGGCACCTGAGGTGTGCCTGGCTCTATCAGATGCTGTGCCCAACCTAGATAGGGACACCACAACAGATTAGGCTTTAGTTAATGTTGCAGGCAGAAAGATCAGTGTGCATAATTAGTATAACAAAGGTTATATTTTATTATGCTCAGGGTCATCATATAAGGTTCGTACTCCAAATTCTTAACTACGGTCCTACACCTATCGCCCCAAGGCTGCTCATCTGTGCGAAGTATCTTAGAAAAAGGTTGGGCCCAGTCTTGAACAGAAATTTCTGGTTCAAGGGTCAGGACCCTGGGGGAGACTCTCCAGTTACAGGACAGATTAAGGTGTGTCTTGTCGATGTTTATAGTAGTCCTGAAGAGGCAAGGGGTGGTGTATTGCTCTTGGTCTCTGTTTATATATGGTCGAGTGGCGTTCTCTGCTTATGACATCATGTGTCTAGTTATTTTGAGTGAATGATGTCACTGGGTTCTGGTTGTTAGGTGCAGCCTTGGGTATATTGAGGTTCCTGACCAAGATACTTCTACATATCTAAAAGGCTTTTTAAAAAAATTATACTCGTCACAGTTAGTCACTATAACCAGGGCCAGTGCCTCATCTAGACTCTCATCTTGCAGGAAGAACATGAATACAGGAGCACCAAGATGTGGGCCTATGCCAGGGTAGCTCTGAAGCCTCCTGTCCTGATGAGTAGGGGACAGTATGATCCAGAGGTGGGGAATTGGATTTGGAGACAGGAGGCCAGTAAATCTCTGATAGACACAGCTAGTCAAGAGGTTTAGGATTCAAAGATGAATACAAGATAACAGGTGTCCTCATGATGTCCACAGTGGGGACTGGGAAGATTACTCAGTCGGGAAACTTCTTGATGAAGTCTCATTAACATGGCTGCCTAAACAAGAACCAGACAATGATGACAAGATCCAGGCAATGATGGACAGGCTGATATGGAAGGGAAAGGCTCATATAGATCAAAACTACAGGCAACAGGGAATGCTGGGAGCAGGAGAAATGGTCTCTCCAGGGAGGACTTCCAGTTGGTTATCCAACACTGAATGGTTATCCCTGAGATCATATACATCCAGATAACGTTATACAGAATGAGCAGGTTGTATTTATATATTTAGGAATGTGTGTGTGTGTGTGTGTGTGTGTATATATATATACACACACATATATATACACACACACATATATATATACACACACACATATATATATACACACACATATATATATACACACACACATTCATACACACGCACACGTGTGTGTGCATGTGCGTGCATGAGCATGCATGTACATGTGTAACAGCAGTTATTTAAAAGAGGTCATGAATTAGAGAGAGACTGAAGGGATTCATGAGAGGGGTTTGAGGGAGAAAAAGGAAGGGGGATATGGTGTAATTATAATTTAAATGATTATTAAAAAGGAACCCCCAGGCATGGTGGCACATGCTTGAAATGACAGTGCAGAATAAGTAGAGGCACAAGGGTGCATGCCCAGGGCTGTACCGGGGATCCTGAGAGGATGTGCATGCCCAGGGCTGTACCGGGGATCCCGAGAGGATGTGCGTAAAGGTTCCCACGGGAGGTGCTTTGCATTTGTTCCTGGAACTTCACATCGTCTCTCCTGACTTCTCTTTAGAGTGAGCCTGTAAGGGGAAGACACGACTGTGAGGCTGTCCTCATGGTGCACAGAAGTCTTGGGCTTCTGATGACAGGTCACAGGCCACCCTGGTCACTGAGGCTTGAAGAGATGATTCTGAGTCAACAAGTTGAGGCAAAGTAACTCTGCTTCTTTGGTAGAAAGAATGAATTGGGTCATAGAACTTGGAAATATTTTTGTACTAAATATATCTTAATGCATGTATTTAGGTTTGGCACAGCTAGCAACCATGAATTGTCAAAATCTGCATTTTAGGATTCAATCTTGGAAAGTCTAAGTTATTTGAGGTCACATAAGCATTAAACTTTGCAGAGCTAAAACTCAAAGTGGTTTCTCTGGGACCTGAAGGCCTAAGATGATTGTAAAAAAGCACGCTGTCTGTCATACATAAGTTCATGAGGCACACAGTGAGGTTCTTAGTATTAGTTGCTTCACTAATGACACAGTTTGGACTCCTAAATAGTTCAAAGGTTTGCGTATGGCATGTTCAGTTTGGCTTGTGGTTCCAGCAAGTGAGACTAAACAAACCCTCCCAAACAGAAACATCTAGAAATACTGGAGGAGGTAGGTATAAGACCAACTTAGAATGAGTGGCAGGAATTCCAAGAAATGGGAAATTCTGCCAAGACTCGGAAGATGGAATAAAAACAATAGCAGTAAGTTGTAGCTGGTGCGCATGCGTGCGCATGCGCGCACGCGCGTGCGTGCGTGTGTGTGTGTGTGTGTGTGTGTGTGTGTGTGTGTGTGTGTGTGTGTGTGTGTGTGTGCGTGCGTGCGCGCGCGCATGGTCAGTGTAGGCACATGATCAGTATGGACCCTCGAAGGCCAGAAGAACGCATTGGATCCTCTGGAGCTGGAGTTGCTTGCAGGCAGAGTGGGTGCTGGGATCTGAACTGAGGTCCTCTGAAAGAACAGCAAGAACTTTTAACCTCTCTCCAGCCCCTGTATTGGATTTTTACAGCAGAAAATTAGATGCAGTTGAAGAACAAATTAACAAACTAGAGATAGGATCTGAGACAATCCTGAAAGGACAGGCAGAGTGATAAAGATAGGAAAAATTCCATATGTACCACAGAGTAAACACAATAACGTTACGTAAAGAGGTGTATGTATGTAGACAGGTACCAGATAAACAGAGAGACAAACAGATCTATAGAGACAAGAGAAAGAGATCAGAGCACAGGCAATATTAGAGATATATAGGTATGTCATAATTTTTCATAGGAATTGAAGACTCAGAAATACAGTGTGTCTGGAGAAGGATTACATAAGGAAAATGATAACACTGAGACCTAAAAATGGTAACTTATAAACAACAGAAAAGGAAGATCTGTGAAAACAAGGTTGGCTCTTCAACGCAATCAAATAGAGATGCCTCTCACAAAACTCAATAACAAGAGCCAAGTCAAATTTTTCTTAGAGTCGGGCAGTGGTGGCGCACGCCTTTAATCCCAGCACTTGGGAGGCAGAGGCAGGTGGATTTCTGAGTTTGAGGCCAGCCTGGTATACAGAATGAGTTCCAGGACAGCCAGGGCTACACAGAGAAACCCTGTCTCGAAAAACCAAAAAAAAAAAAAAAAAATTTTTTTCTTAGAATAACAAATCGTGTTTCAACTTTGAAAATCTCAGAGAATACCAGCTGCAGCAGCATGCTAGCGTGCAATGCAACCTCTAAGCAGCACTGGGTGGGAGGGCTTGTTATCCTAAGTTTCACTACCTATATAGGCAGCAAAAGCAGGTTCAGAGTGACATTACCGTTCTAGGTAACTTGTCACAAGAGGATACCAAAATGAAATGGGTCAGATGGGTCGTTCAATTGTAGACTTTATCTAGGAGTTTGATAGCCTGCTCTGTGCCCTAAGTGGGAGTGTCAGGTGCTAAGGGTGGTGGGGATACGGCATAGTTGCGGCTGAGAGCTTGGGCTTCATCGTATACAGGCAGGCAGATGAGACAGTGTCTCAGGCTGACTGTCCACACAGTTGGTGTTCCCTAACATAGAGAATGCCCCAAAAGCTGGTCACCGTGCTGTGCTCGTGGCCTCTGTGATCTACCTGGATCTGTGCAAGGCCATCCTTATGACAGAGTGGTAGAGCCACCCTCCTTTATAACCCTTCTGAAAACTCGTGAGATAGATCATCAGAACTGTTTCATACTATGGCTAGACAACAAGCAGGAAACTGACTACTATTAAATAATAATCCAGACACTATTGGGAGTAATAATAATAATAATGATCAGATTCAGACACTATTGGGAATAAGAGTTTTGTAGGAGAGTTTCAGAAAATAATCTTTTAAGATCTTTGGGTTATTCCTCATAAACTAATTCTGATATAAAAGGAGAGGAAGCTACTGTCCTAGCTATCATCCTATTGCTGTGATGAAAAACCATGACCAAAACAATTTAGAAAAGAACCAGTTTAGCTGAGAGCTTGCTTACAGGGTCAGAGGGCTGGTCCATTTCTGTCATTACAGGAAGAACCACGGCAGGAAGGCAGACATGGTGCTGGAGCAGTAGCTAAGAGCTTGCATCCCAATCAGTAGGCAAGGGGCAGAGAGGGGAAGGAAGAAGAGCAGTAACTGGGAATGACTGGGCTTTCAAAACCCCAAACCCCTCTCCCAGTGACATAATTCCTACAAACAAGGTCACACCTCCTGATCCTTCCTTAAATAGTCTACCAATTGAGAACCAAACATTCAAAGATATGAGCCCATGGGGGCCATCGTCATGCAAACCGCATTGCATTCCCTGGCCCCCACAGGGTTGTAGCCATATCATAGTACAAAAGACATTTAGTTCAACTTCAAAAGTCCCCATAGTTCTTCACAGTGTCAACACTGTTGAAAAGTCCAAGGTCTCTTGTGAAGACCCAAGGCAACCTCTTAACTATAATCCCCTGTAAAATCACAAACCAAATCACATAATTCCAACACACAATGGCACAGAATATATATTACCATCTCAAAAGGAAGAGAGCAAAAGGGGGAAGCTCCCAGCCAAGCCAAAGCCAGACCAACATCCCTGCTTGAATTACACTCACATGACCTTTGACTTGTTGGTGCTTTCCTTTGTTAGGTAAGCTTTACTTTTCACAAGTTGGAACCTGAGTGGGGTGGGACCTTGCTCCAAGATCACCGCTCCCTTTATTCCATTTAGCAACTGGCTTTTTTCTTTTTTAAATGCTTACCTTTTTTAGCACAAGATGGGGTTCCAACATTAAATCTCCCGGTGCTCCTTTTCTCCTCAAACTGTACATTTTGCATTTATTTTTGCCCTGCTTGATTTTTCATTGTAAATCTGTACAAGAGTGATTACTAATAATCACATGGCACAATCAATATTAGATTCTCCTGAAATGTCCTCTGCCAATGACATTGATCCAAAACTCTTCAATTTAGACTCCTGCCAACTTTTTAGACAAGGGCAGAACTCAGTTACATTTTTTGCCAAAGTATCACAAGAACGGTCTCTTGCCCAGTTGCTAATATTGTTCTCCTCTGGAACCTCTTGAGCTGGACCTCCATAGTCCACATTACTCTCAGCACTACTGTCTTCCAAACTCCTATTATAATGTCCATTAAGCCCCACTTATACACTCAACTGCTTCCAGTCCAAAGTCCCAAAGTCCATATTCTGCCAACAAGCAATATTGGCAGGCCTGTTAAATGACACCCCGCTCCCTGGTACTAACTCTTCTTTCTTAGTTACTGTTCTATTACTGTGAAGAGATACCATGACCAATGCAACTTGTAAGAGAGAGCATTTAATTGGGGGCTTCGTTTATAGTTTTAGAGGGTTAGTCCATCATCGTTATAGGCGGGATCTGGTGCTGGAGCAGTAGCTGAGAGCTTACATTCTGATATGCAGGCAGGAGGCAGAGAGGAGCCACTGGGCCTGGCATGGGCTTTTGAAACCTCAAAGCCCGTCAGCTGGGATATACCTTTTCCAACATGGTCGTACTTCCAAATCCTTCCTAAATAGTCCACCACCTGGGAACCAAACGTTCAAATAGATGAACCTATATGGACCGTATAAGCCTCTGGGTGTATCTGTGAGGGACCTTCTACAGTCGGTTAACTGAGATAGGAAAACCTACCCTGAATGTGGGGGAAACTATTCTATGGGTTAGGGGCCTCAACTGTGTAAAAGGGAGGAGAATAGTCCCAGCATTCATCTGCCTCTGCTGTCTGATTGTGGAGGCAGGATGCTTCCTGCACCGCCGCCATGCCTTCCCCACAGTAGTGGACTGTATCCCCATGTATGGTAAGCCGAAAGGAACTTGTTTTTTAAATTGCCTCTTGTCAGATATTTTGTCACAGCCACAGAAAGCAGGGACTGGTGAGATGGCCCAGTGGTTAAGAATACATATTGATCTTGCAGAGGACCCAGCCAAGTGTGAGTCCCAGCATCTATGGCAATAGCTCACAACTGCCATGTGCTGTATTGGCACCAGCACCCATGTGCATAGACCCAGACCAAGACATACACACATATACATAATTAAAAATGGCAAAATAAACTTAAAAAAGAAAAGTAACCAAGGGAGCAAGCTGCAAAGACTGAAGCTGATGCTACATGTCTCAGCCAGGATCCTGTCAGTAAACTGTAATTTTGCTACTGTTATGAATCATAGTGTAAATATTTGATACGCAGGATATCTGATATAGGACCCCAAAGGGGTCTCGACCCACAGGTTGAGAACCACTGTTCTAAAAGGGCACCAGCGTGTGCCATGTTGACATAAACTAGTGAGCACACCCAAGGAAGAGTACTGATGGGACCTAGCTGCCATAGGTAGAAATGAAAGCTGAAGGAGCAGTTACTGAGACCTGGAGCTAGAGGGGACTGTAACAGGGAGAGCCAGCTCGGGACTGCGGCCATTGGTGGAGCCAGCCTGCTGCGATCCCACACGGGGTAAACGAGGGAAATAAATAACACGCCCCCACTTTCCTCCCTCTTCCCGTTTCCTGTTGATTGTCTTCATTGGCCAAATACTCGTGGAAGCAGAAGGCGAGGGAGCCTGTTGGTTAGTTCGTATAACTCGGCCCCTGGAGCCGCAATGGAATGAGAGTAGAGAGTGCTCACGGGAAGGGTGAATAGAAGACAGTTAATCATGCCCATGTCCTTTGAGCAGCTGTTCCCATTAGAGAACATGCCAGAAAAATGTGTGCATAAGGATATGCACAAGGCTGAGGTGTTTATTATTGTACTGTGAATAAGAGTGGAGAAAAATAGAACCAACCCAAATGTCCTTCATTTAGGTGTTTCCTAAGTATGGTGTGAACTGTGGTTTATTTTTTAATTTTAGTTTTTAAATTCACTTTACATCCCGGTCACAGCCCCCTCCATCCTCTCTTCCTAGTCCAACCCTTACAAATCCCCCCATTTCGCCCTTCCCTTCTCATCAGAGAAGGGGAGCCCCCCTTGGTAGCACCTCACCCTAGGACATCTAGTCCCAGCAGGACTAGGCACACCCTCTCCCACTGAGGCCCAACCAGGCAGTCCAGGTAGGGGGAAGGGAATCCAATGTCAGGGAACAGAGACTGAGAGATCCCTGGCTCTACTTGTTAGGGGACCCACATGAAGGCCAAGCTGCGCATTTGCTACAAATGTGCTGGGGTATAGGAAACTGCGGTGTATTTATAAAATGCCACGACACAATTAAAATGAATGAATTAGATGTCCATGCAGCTATATCTACAGCTCTCAGAGTAGAAAAAAAATCACAAAAAATATGAATGATGGGATGATAGGTAAATATTGTATAGCCTGTACCTACATTTGTAACAGCGTCACAGAAGTGTGACTAACGTCACAAAAGTGTGACTATAAAGAAGACATTGCAGTTGGCAGTGATCATCAAGGAGAGGAAGAGTTAGTGCTGCCCTAGCTGTGCTGCACTGCTCTCTCTCTCTCTCTCTCTCTCTCTCTCTCTCTCTCTCTCTTTGGTTGACAATGCGTTTCTAGCATCCATTCAACCTCAGCCCTGGGCACATAGGAGAGGTATTTACACTCGTGCTACTTTACATCTGAAATATACCATAATTAAAAAAAAAATAAAGCCAGTGCTGTGGCTGACACACCTGTTTGTTTGATGAGGAGGTATGGAGGTTTGAATAAGAAATGTCCCCCAGAGGCTCACACTTGAACACTTGGTCCCCACTTGGTGGCGCTGTTTGTGGAGCCTTAGGTGGTACAGCTTTCCTGGAGGAAGTATGTCCCTGGGGGAGGGACTTGAGAGTAAAGGCAGTGAGTCTCCTATAGTTCACTCCCTTTGCTTCCCGCTTGCCATTGGAGGGGTAAGTTCTCAGCTTCCAGCCTCTACTGCCATGCCTGTGAACCTTGGTGGACTCTTACCCTTTGGAACTGTGATAAATAAATAAGTGTTTCCCTCTATAAATTGTCTTGGCCATGGTGTTTTATCCCAGCAACAGAAAAGTAACCAACGCAGGAGAGATCCGGGAAGGCACATTTGGGTCCTGAAAGATGTGTAGGAACTCTCCAGGCTGCCTTAGGGACGGGCATTTCTGGCCTAGGAATAGAGTGTGCTGAAGCTTGGAGACATATCTGGGGAATTGTATTTTGTTTGATAAGAGGAGAAAAAACAGAGAGGTGGCTCCAGGGATGCTTTCCCAGAAAATCCAAGTTCCCTGATGCAGGGGACTTTGACAGCATCCCCATGGTATAACACAGAAAAACCAAAGCTTTAGAGTCATGTGTGGTATGGGATTTGAATGTCAATCCTATCTCTTGGATTTTCTGTGCATAATAGAAGCCACTGAGTCTCTCCTAGATGCAATCTTTCTGTCTTTGAAATAGGTGTGAAAGAATCTTCCGGATGGAAATAGGAACGAAAGGAAGGGTCCACGAGAAAGTGTTCGGCTGGTACTTAGCACACATGGTCACTTGAGAATGGTAAGTGTTTCTTTGGTTTCTTTAGACAAGGTCTCTTAACGTAGGCCTGGATTCCCTGGAACTCATTATGTAGACCAGGCTGGCCTCAAACTCACAGAGATCCGCCTGCCTCTGCCTCCTGAGTGCTGGGATTAAGGGTGTGGATCACCATCACCTGGCTACTGCTCTTCTAGTAAGCTGCTGTGAGGACTCTGTATGTGCAGATATATAAATACAGGTTGCTATATGTCGAAGTTCTTTCCTGGGGCGGAGAGATGGCTCAGCAGCTAAAAGCATAGGCTGTTCCTCCAGAGGACTTAAGTTTGGTTCACAGCATCACAGTGGGTGGCTCACATGTCTGTAACTTTAGCTCCAAGGGTTCTGATGCCCTCCTTTTGCCTTCTCACTCACCTGCACCTACAGCATACATGTTCTTTCCACTACAACATACATTTAAGGAAAATTAAGAATCTACTGGGAAATGCTCTCTCCCAACTATGGCCCAGTGCTTCCCCTAAGCAGTAAAATGACTGTAATGAGCAGTAAATGAGCATAAACACAAACTGAGACCAAACAGCGCGACCACGAAAGCCAGGTGCTTTAGGAGAAGCACAACCCATCCATTTTATTAGCTGCAGAATTGGAAGCATTAAGACTTCTCTCCAAGGCTTTGTAGGCGGGTCAAATGAGGATAATGAATCTAAAGTGCTGGCATCATTCCTTGGTGTCCAATCTATTTTTGTTATGCAGCACTGCTGTTTGGCATGAGGCCCTGTACGAATGTTCGAGGTTATTATTTTATCAGGTGAAACTTGTGGGTCTGGAGGTTAATGGCTATTTCAGGTTTAAGCTCACCCCCCCCCCCCTTTTCTGCTGACTCTCTGTTGTTGAGATTGGATTTCCAAAGAATGCCTTTATTCCCTGGATTGTCTAGGGAGCGATAGTCTTTTCCTGCTTGTGCAACAACTGGGCAAGGCCTGGAGCACCCTCCAGGGTCAAACGTGATGCTTTAGTGTTGTCTATGTTATAGCAATTTTTTGGTTACACATATTTAGTGTGTGAGAATGCACACATACACACATGCTCCAGTGCATATGTGGAGGTCAGAGGGCAGCTTCTGGAGGAGTTGGAGTTGTTTGGTTCTTTCCTTCCATTTGACGATCTAACTCACTTCATCAGATGACAGCTATGTTTACATGCCGGGCCATTTGTTTTGACAGTCTCTATGTTTACATGCTGGGCCATTTGTTTTGACAGTCTCCCTATGCAGCTCACCTTCTCCTGGAGCTCACTATGTAGACTAGACAAGCCTCAAACTCACAAAGAGCTGCCTCCCAAGTTCTGGGACTAAAGGCTTGTGCCACCATGGCTGGATGCTGAGCCACCTTGTTGACCCTTATCATAACCTTATGTCCTGGGGAAAAGTATTTTTTTTTTGTCATGGTGAGAAATGTGATGGAACACAACATCTGGATGGCGTGTTGTGCAAATTATGTTAGCTGTTACTATGTAAACTAGTTAAAACAGTTGAGATGTGAGAAATTCTGAAGAAGCCATAAATTAAGAAACCTAGGGGTGCCATCTTGTGGAGAGTTCTCCCATAAAGCATCATATTGGAGAATGTTCTTTTCTTCTCAAGAACCTTTAAAAAGTCAGGGAGTATCCATAATGCATCCATCCATCTAACCACCCACCCATCCATCCAACCATCCACCACCCACCCACTCACCTATCACCCCCCATCCATCCGTCACCTCCCTGTTCTCTGGCCCACTACCAGTTCATCCATTCACACAATAGTTCATCCCCTCACCCAGTCCTTCACTGAACATTTACTGTGTACTTTCTATGCTTTGGTCGGGACTCTGTGGAAGGAGCCCACAGAGGGCAATTGTGGGTGTCAAGGAATCTTACTGGAAGATTTTCTGTTTGTTTTTTGCTGGGATGGAGCAGACAGGTAGAGATAGCTTCCTGATGTAAGTGGTACCTAATCTGAGATCTGGAGGAAAGAAAGAATGTGGTATTCCAGCAGGGATGTCTTCTGTGTTCATTCCTCCTCTTACTCCGTTAGGTGAGAGAAGAGGACTTCTACTCCTGACTGGGCTATTTTCCTGTATACCACACACATGGCTCTTCTTCTAGATCCCACCTGGAGAACTGGAGGGTGTCTCACAGGCAGTGGTCAGAATGGTGAAAGGACACTGAAAATTAATTAATAATAGAAAACTAGGGAGAGCTGTGAAGTGCAGCCTGCTGTGTGGGCAGATTCCATTCCACGAGACTCATGCTACCTATTTATATGAGAGAGTATTAATAGGTCCCATTATGGTGAGTTTTTCATTTAGTGGAATTGTGATTGTCACATCAGCGGAGCTGTGTTAGTGTGGGCCGATGGCCAAGGTCTGGAAATGGTCTCTTTATGTGTGGCTGGATATATAATATTATTCTGGATTGGCGATTTCCCTCCATTACCTGTTCCAGACCGTTGCTTGACAAATGTGTTATAGTAAAAGTGTCCAGCAGCAAACCAGTTAAGTGGACCAGCATTTGAGCCCCATCCCCAGGACGAATGGCCCTTTTCCAGTTACTTTATCCTCTGTCCCCTCTGCCGTCATCTGGAATTAATGCTGAGCAGAGCTGATGGTTGACCTAGCAACGCTTACAGCGGCTTCAGCAGACTAGAGCGGAGGTGAGTGTCGTTAGCTCAGCACTGTTGTCACCGTGTCGCAGCCTCTCCTGCCTTCCCATGCAGGCCTGTTACCCTGGCATCAGCCTTGTACTGTGTTTGCAGTATGACCGAGCAGTAGCTCATATCTTCATAGCACCGAGAATAAATGATAGACCAGAGGGCCATGAGCTTAACAAAACCGGGGAGAATGTATCCTCTTGTGGCCTTGAAAAATACTCTTATGCATTTAATACGGAAATCTTGTGCTTTTTTGAAAATATTCTTGCTTTTTTTTGACAGTATCATATATGTATAAAGTGAATTCTAGTGATTCTCAAGCTACTCCTCCCTCTTACCCACTCCCCTTTCCTAATGGAGCCCTTCTCCCCAAGTGTCCCTCCTACTTTCGTGCCTTTTTGTTGTGACCCACTGAGTTTGATTAGGGTTGCCTGCATGAGCATGGCTGGCTAATTAATTACTAAAGCAAGGGGACACTTATCAGAGGTTACATCACTGAAGAACATGACACCCCCAATCTTCCCAGCAACCATCAACTACCAGGAGTCCCTCAGAATGGGTGGTCCTCATGGGCCCTCCTCTATCCAGGATAAAATGCTGATGGTCAGTCTTGTGCAAGCCTTTGCAGGTCCAGTGTGGATAACTGTAGCTGTAGTGAGTTTGTGCAAGCCTTTGCTGTCCAGTGTGGATAACCGTACTGACGTGAGTTTGTGAATGCAGTGGCTATGCTGTGTCCTTTGTGGTCACCCGTCTCCCCATCCTCTGTCTCTTACATTCTTTTTGCCCTGGCTTTAGTGACGTTCCTTTAGTGTTGGGGGCGCAGACTAGCTGTCCCATTGCAGGCTGAGCACGCTACCTTCCCTTAGTCTCTGCACGTTGTCAGGGATGGCTTTCTGCAGCCACTGCCGTCACTGAGGTGAGAAGTTTCCCTGGTGAAGGGTGGGCTCAGGACTAATCTTAGATGGTGACCAAGTATTAGTGTGTCTGTGTCCTAGAGCTTGTCCACCCCTTTCATTCATGTTGCCTTTTATGTCTCATGGGCTACATATTAAGCAGGAGCAACCCTGAGTGACAGTGTCCCCAGCTCTTAGCACTGCCCAAAAGCATACTGGTCACATTCAAAGGGTCACATTGGAAGGGGTTGATGGCAGCTAGTAACATGAATGATTTCTGCTAATGAGATTCTTGCTTCCTTTTCTCTCACTGAGCTCATGTCAGAAATGTTTCTTGGGGTGGCCTTGGTGTTTTCATTTTCTGTAGTCAATTATGTCAAAAATTTGTTTTCTCTGTGGTCATAGCTGATCAATGAATTCTCTCATCTGGGTGCTGCCTGTTAGCACTTGCCTCTTCCCAGCTGGGGCCAGTGGATTTTAGCCTCTCCAGCGTCTGGAACCAGTCCTGCTGCAGAGGTGGAGTCGAGGGGCTGTGTCTGTCCAAGTCGGCTCCCCTGCTGGGTGTGGCCTCTGGGCGGCAGAATGCGGGAGTTTGAGATGTAGGAAAGCCAGAGCTTGTTCGAGGGTCCCCTGGCCTGTGACAAGGCCAGGGCCATGGGGTTCTTAGACTCTTGGACACTCAGGCACAGCTAGGAGTAGTGGAAGAGCAGAGAATGGAGCCAGGGCCTGCAGGGCTGGGGACAGCATCTAGCCCCAGGCTGGGGGAAAGGGGAGCTCCAGCTTGTCCCAGTAGTGGTTGTCCTTAGCTTAGGGGAGGCAGGCTTGGTGGCTGGGAGCACAGAGAGGCCTTCTCTGGGAGAATTAAGCTGCGGCTCTGTAGTAGAATGCCTTCTTCATGGCTCCCCTCAGCGAATCTTGAGGCTAGCGATAGTCCATGGCTCTAAACAGTTTATTGGTTGTTCGTGGTGGAAAATGTATGCATAATGTACCATACCCAATTCTCAGGGTAGGCCTGAGATTAAATACCTTTGCAGGGAGGAATGTCTGGGAAGGAAAGCTTATTGGCTAAGCCCTCCAGGTCTCTAGATACCTCATTAGCATGGAGAACTCTGTTTTGGGCTCATGTGAGCATAGGTCACGTTTTTTTTTTTTTTTTTAAAGTAAGAAACGTGGCACGTGTTCCAGGCCAGTAGTCTGGCAGGGCGTGGGGAGTTGCCTAAGCCTCAGGTGTGTGCCCACTGAGTCTCCCGGTCTTGACCTGCTGTACTTCATCAAACTTCCTGGCATGGTTTTACCTCCCACAGGGATGGGGAAACCCTGAGATGAGCCATTCTCATGGCTGGATCTAGCTCATTAGATCTGGTGGTGACGAGTCTCTGCTTTGCCTTGTCCAGACAAACTCCCATCTTCAAGGACTTGCCATGGGAGCTTCTAGAATTTTGTTCTATTTCTGGATAGGATAGTTAACATGGCCAGATGAAGTCTCTCCACTCCAGCTGTTGGCTCTTTAAGAACTTTTCAGGGAAAATGGATGATGGACAAAGGAGGCCATGGAATCTTGAAGGAGCTGAGAATGGATCTCAGTTGGTAGAGTGCTTGCCAAGCACGTAGGGACCCCTGGCTTCAGTCCCTAGCATGCCGTAAGTCAGGCATGATGCTGCGTGCTGGGATCCCAGCACTTGTTAGATGGAGGTGGGAGGATGAGAGGTTCAAAGTCATCCTTGGCTCTGGAGCAACTTTGAGGCTATCCTTGTCTCCATAATGATAAAAAAAGAGAGCACTTAGTTCACATTAGAAAGTATGCTAGCCACACCCACTGACCAATAGATGACAACCTCCACTGTTACAGAAACTGATGATGTCATGTCCACAAAACTAATGCTTCACGCCTAAATGATGGAACAGAGAGAGCACAGTAAAGGAAAAACAATGACAAATTTGTTGTTATTACAATTAACTTAGATACATGCAGATATTAAACCAACTATAATCTCCTTAAAACTAAAACAAATATACACATGGAAGTACAAACACCACTGCAGACATTACATTGAGATAAACTTTATAAATGTGTAAAATTTTTAAAAATCCACAGAGTCAATAAAGTTCAGGCTAATCTTTGTTTAACGTAGTGGTGATGTTTGCTGAAGCCAAGTCTTTGAGTGCCGTGGAGACTGCGCTGAAGCAGAGAAACGTGACATGGCTGTGACTTTGCTGAACACAGAGTATGTCACACAGTGACCCAGCACATTGGTCCTTTCCCTCTGCTCTGAGCTGCTGCAGGGCACTGTGAGGCAGTTTGTCCTTCCCTTGGTGGGGAACACACTGTTGGTAAAGGGCATCTCATTTATTCTGCATTAGTACGTAGCTGTGGCCGTTACAACGGAGGAGTTCTAGTTGGCCCCAATGTTGTTGTAAGCAAGCCAGAGGAGCCATCAGCTCAGATGACTAGAGCTAATGGCAGGTGGACACTGATTATACCCCCCTCCAACAGTTCACATCCCACACGTGGGATAGAAATTCTATGTCCAAGTCAGTCATGCAGTGGTCCAGAAGATAATTATATTGATTTGATTTAGAATCTCATTAAAGTAAAAACACATATAAAAAAGAACACTGTCAAAAGCTTACAAGGTGCTGCCAGGGAGATGGCTCACTGGGTGAAAGCTCTTGGCACAGAAGCAGGAGGAACTGAGTTTGGATATTCGGAACCCATATAAAAAGCCAGGCATGATTGTACAAGTGTCTGCAATCCCAGCACTTCTGTAGGGAAATGGGAATCAGGAGATAGGAGAATCCCCAGGCTAGCAGGCTGAAGCACACAGCATAAAAAAACAACAAAGAGATCTTGCCTCACTAATAAGGTAGTCTCTGGCCTCTGACACCTGAGGTTGCCCTCTGACTGCCACACACACAGTGGCACATGCATGTCCACATTCACACATACAGAGGGCAGGGATATGCACGTGTCCACATACACATATTGAGTACAAAAACATGTACCACATTCAAAGATGAGTAAAAAACATGCTGATGAATTAAGGGAGGAGGTCTAAGTACTCCAGTCTGAGAGAGACCGGCGCGAAGAGCTGCTGACATAGTTGCCTGCCTGCTATGGGCTGGGGGATGGAGGTGACTGGGGCAAACTGTTGGACAATGACTGACTAGTTCCTACTTCTACTCCTCAATGCTGATTTATTCTCAGACTTACTGGGGAAACTGAGGCAACTCGAATACCCATTTGAGTTCTGATACTCAGCTACTGTCTTGCCATGGCTTTGAGCTGCCACGCCTTTCTAATGGCAACTTCTGGCTACACTGCTTAGGGCTAGCCACAGGACTCACATTGGGGAATCAGGTAACATATTGTCCAGATAGATAGGAAACCCTAGTCTGAAACTTGTGCTATTTCTTTGATTACATGTATGTTTATAACTAGGGGGATTTCAGATACTCCTGGTGCAGGAGAAGTGCATAGATTTTCAGTAACAAAGGATCTTTTTGGAGTAAGGAAGGAACTGTGACCAGGAAACTGTTCAAACAAGCCTCAGGAACCTGTATGCTTGCTTGCCACTGACAGGCAGATGAAAAGAATTTGATTTCTCTGTGATTGGCCTGAATCCAAGGAAGCATTCTTGTTGTCACTAATATCTTATTTATAGCCTTCAAATGCTGACCTACCTAGGGTCCCTGGGGGTCCAGTGTGACACAGCCACAATTCTCTGTGGAGCATATTTCCTGAGGTGACATCCCTGAACTCAACCCCAAAGTCTTGGTGACAGGCTAGCTCACCTGCATCTTACACTTTGCCATCTTTGGCCAGTCTGTCAACAATTCTTCCAACTCAAGATGGAGTTTCTCTCAATTCCTGGGTGCAGTCCTCCACAGCCTTGCCAGCTTCAAGAGTCCAAGTACCAAACTCTAGTGGATCTTCATCTGAGCCCTCAGGGCTGCTCTCAACCCTGTGCATGTCACAGTTGACCTGTCTTCTTTCAATCCCTAAAGATTTTATTTTTAAATTATGTGTATATGCATGTGTCTCTGTGTGGGTATGTGCACATGAGTGCAGGTGCCCTCAGAAGCCAGAAGGGGGCATCACATCCCTTGGAGCTGGAGCTTCAGGTGATTGTGAACCATTTGAGATAGGCTCTGGGAAATGAACTTGAGTCCTTTGGAAGAGTAATGCGTGCTCTTTTAAGCTGTTGAGCCATCTTTCCAGCCCTTCTACCCTTACTCTTAACTCTATTTATTACATATCATAATTTCAAATATATTTTAGGATCAAGCACGATGTAAATGAACAAGTGTGAGCATATATATTAACAGCTGGGTATATGCAGAGTTAGAAACCATCTGTGCAATTAAACAGCTCTGGGGCTGACTTTGTTTTGTCATTTAGTAGCTACCTGACCTCAGACAAATGATTACATTTCTCAGATATTGTTTCCTTATTTGCAAAATACAGACCATAATAGTATCTACTTCATAATCTCTTGATGGGATCATTCTGTCTGACACACACTTGTGTCAACAAATGGTAATTTAGTTGGTATGCTATGAATATCTGTTTATGCAGACCTATTACAAGGTATAGCAAAACCACCAAGTGCACGTGGCTTATGATATTCCTAGCAGCTAAAAAAAGTGAGGTATGGTGGCACATGTGCTTGGAATCACAGCACAGGGATGGGGACAGACCCCTGGGGCTGACCAGTCAGCGTACCCTACTTGGCAACTTCCAGGCCGCCGAGAGACCCTATTTAAAAATAAAGAAAAGTGGGGGCTTGAGAGAGGGCTCAGTGGTTAGACCATGCTTAGTGCTTTTGCAGAGGACCTACATTTAGTTCGTAGTGCACACACCAGACAGTTTATACCCACCTGTAATTCGAGCTCCTGTACTCTGTTTTGGCCTCCATGAGCACCCACACACATATGGCATTTGCTTACACAGACACAGACACAGACACATTCGTGTTAAAAGAAAACTGGCCAGTGCTTAAGGAATGATATCTGGAGTTGACTTCTGTCTCGCACATGCACATGCACACGCACACATGTGTGGCGACACCCCACCCCCACCCTACCCCAGTTGTCCACATTAATCAGCAAAGACTAACTTCGGTTCTGTTTGAGAGTTCATGGTTGTTGGTCCTTTCACGTTGAGCCTGTAACTCAGAACACCAGAACAGCATGGCTGTGGCTGTACCTAGCAAAGCTGCTCATAACTTGATGGGCAGGAGGCCAAGAGAGAGGGGGCGGGACCTCCTAAGATCAGTTAAGAGTGGACTCTAGAGAGGTCACCTCCTCTTATAGGTTCCATCAACTCCCACTAGTACTACAGGTTGATGACAGCGCCATGCCATTAGCACATGGCTTTTTTTTTTTTGGGGGGGGGGCACATTTAAGATCCAAATCACAGCACGTGATTACTCTAGAGCTTGCATTTCAAAACCAGGTAGCATCTGAACAAGCAGAGACGGGAGGATCAGGTCAGTTTCTATAGTTTCAAAGCAATGGTGACAGCAAGGTGAGGTCAGTGGGACCCCAGGCCACCTTTCCTTCCCTACATCTGGAAGCGTGGTCTCTAAGCAGGATCCACACACATGCCATTTTATCCGTTGCCTTCTCATTTCTGAGTCAGTACATAAATAGATGACTTCTGGAGCCTCAGGGAAGCCCAGACCCACACATTAGGCAGGGAATTATGTGCTTTCTTTCCCCGATGACTGTCCATAATGCATTCAAGCCCAGAAAGAAAGGATGTCAGAATTTGTTCAAAATCCATCAATCGGACGATTTTCTCAATGACAAACAGATGGCTCCTCTGAGTTATTCAGAGGGAGACCATTCTTTTCCTTTTGTTCATCTCAGTTTTTATGGTTTAAAAGAATTAGTGTTTAATCCCAATTCTAAAATTGTTAATTAGTTTGTATTTGCCTCACTAAATCTGTTAAATAGATTTTTATCGCTTCAGCTCTGTCTCCCTGGCAGCATCTGGTGTCAAGTTTGCAGAAATAATGTGGGTCTGACAGCCAAAAAATAAACCAAAAACCAAAAAAACAAAAACAAAACAAACAAAAAAACAAAAAACCACCACCACCAAACCAAAAACCCAGAGGTTAAACCACCAGGATGACGGATGTGACAGCATTAAAGAGAAATACATCACCCTAAAGCTATTATTCCCATATATTTTGGGATCAACCTAAACATGAACCACCATTCTTTGTTCCATTTCACTCCCCAGTACCCAGTAGTGCTTCGGCCCAGGTACTGTTTGATTTATGTATGCGGTTAGACACTGATGAAGGCTGCCAGGGAGCCCTCAGTCTTCCCCAGACACAGGCTTGGCAAGAGCAGGAGGATATTTTTGTTACCCCCTTACCTCAACCCTCATGGGGCTGCTTTCCAATATGCAGTGATCTGTAAGAGCTAAGTGGAGCGGGCAAAGCTCGCCAACCAGTAGGGGGCGGCAGAGAGCAGCGCAGCTAAAGAAAGGCAGGGTCCAAGGAACAGGTTTGAGACCAAACCACTCTGTTGTAACAGTCAAAATAGCTCATACTCTGGGCTCAGAGGTTAAGAGCCTGTCTTAGATACTTTTTTTCCCTCAGAGGATTTGAGTTTGGTTCCTGTAATGGTTTGTATGTACTCGGCCCAGGGAGTGGCACTATTAGGTGGTATGGCCTTGTTGGAGGAGGTGTGTCACTGAGGGTGTGGGATTTAAGACTCTCATCCTAGCTGCCTGGAAGCAAGTCTTTCATTAGCAGCCTTCAGATTAAGATGTAGCACTCTCAGCTCCTCCTGCACGGTGCCTGCCTGAACACTGCCATGTTCCCTCCCACCTTGGTGATAATGGACTGAACCTCTAAATTTGTAAGCCAGCCCCAATTAAATATCCTTATAAGAGTTACCTTGGTCATGGTGTCTGTTCACAGCAGTAAACCCTAAGACAGTTCCCAGCATCCACATAAGGCTCCAGGATAAGGATTCAGTGCCTCCCCCATCCCCACAATTAAAAACTATAGTTGATGATTTAATTCTAAGAATGAGAGTAATAAACAAAAGCTGCCAAGCAGCCGGTTTCTCTGTGGTAGACATAAGAGAGGCCCACAAATCCTCAGAGCCTGTTACCTTGCGTGACAAAGGACTTTAGAGGTTAAACATGGGAGATGCAGAGGCCCTAAATAGAGCCACGTGTTTCTTTAGAAGAGAGAGCAGAGGGACATGAGATGAAGGAAGGCAACAGGATGTTGGAAGCAGTTTGACACAATGTGAAGATGAAAGAGGAAGCCACAAGTCAAGGCACGTGTACATGGATGTTAGACGCTGAAAACAATGTTGTTCTCCCTAATCCTTGACTTTAGCCCACTTAAACAAAAATTTTTGTTATTGACTACCAGAACTGAGGGAGAATAGATTTTTGTATCACAGTAATAGTGGTACTTTGTAATAGCAGCTATCAGGAACTAATACCGTATCTTTTTCTTTCATAGGGCTATAGTGCTACATCCCAGCACTAAAATAAATATTTTTCAGGGGTAAACTGAGGCAGCAGAGATGAGCATCATGCATTCATATCCTTCAGTGTAGGAATGGACTTCAAGCTCTAAGCAGCAGTAGGTCTGGCAGTCCTTCCTTGGATGGCTGAGGAAGAATGTTTCTGAACATCTTAGACCAAAAGTAATAGAAGAGTCAGGAGTTCGCTGCATAAATATTTGCATAATTGACATATTTACATAAGTATTAAGAAGAGATGAGAGTAAGGTGGAACCCACAAGTCAGAGGGGGTGGAGAAGGGAGTCGGTGAGAAGGAGATGAATGGGGCAGAGGGCAAAGGAGCTGCCTCTCAGGCAGATCGTACTCTGGTGAGTCAGGAGCCACTGCCCCCGTGTCGTTCAAAACAACACTGGTGTCCTTTAATGAACACAGGCTGCTTCCAGGTAGAATTTCATTTTAAAAAGTTTCAAGAAGTTTCTCTAGGCTAGCTTAATTTTGTGTGTGTGTCATTTAAAAAAAAATTATTCTCGTTTGTTGCATCCTGACCACGTATTTCCTCCCTACTTTCCTCCTAGTCCCCATCCACTTCCCCTTTTCCCCAGATCCACTCCTCTTCTGTTTCCCTTCAGAAAAGAGCAGGCCTCTCAGGTATATCAACCAAACGTGGCATATCAAGTTGCAAAAAGATTAGGCACCTCCCTTCACATTAAGACTAGAGCAGGCAACCCAGTAGGAGAAAAAGGGTCCGAAAAGTAGTCAAAAGAGTCAAGGACAGTCCCTGCTCCTACTGCTAGACATTCCCACAAGAACACCAAGCTGCGCAATCATAACATTAATAATTAATAATTAATAATCTGCCTAGGTCAGACCCATGCAGGCTCCCTGGCTGTCAGTTCAGTTCCTGTGAGCCCCACAAGCCCAGGTTAGTTGATTCTGTGGGTTTTCTTGTGATATCTTTGACCCCACTGGTGCCCACAATCCTTCCTCCCCTCTTCCACAGGATTTTTTTTTTTTTAACTCTGCCTAATATTTGGGTATAGGTCTCTGTATCTGTTCCTGTCAGTTGCTTGATGAAGCCTCTCTGATGACAATTATGCCAGGCTCCATCCAGCACAGTTCTTCACAGACCTTGAAAGAACAATACTCAACTTTATATGGAAAACCAGCCAACTAACCACTACCACCACCACCAAAACTTGATAGTGAAAACAATCCTATACAATAAAATGACTTCCAGAGGTGTCACTATCTCTAATTTCAAGCTGTACTACAGAGTTATAGCAATAAAAAGTACATGGTATAGGCACAAAAACACAGAGGTTGATCAATGGAATCAAATTGAAGTCCCAGACATAAATCCACACACCTGTGGACACCTAATTTTTGATAAAGAAGACAGAATCATACGATGGAAAAAGAAAGCATCTTCAGCAAATGGCGCTGGTCTAACGGATGTCTGCATGTACAAGGATGCAAACAGATCCGTACTTATCACCTTGCACAAAACTCAAGTCCAAATGGATCAAGGACCTCAGTGTAAAACCACATACACTGAGCTTGATACAAGAGAAAGTGGAGAATAGCCTTGAACACTTTAGCATAGGAGACAACTTCCTGAACAGAACACCTATAGTGGAGGCACTAAAACCAGCAATTAATATATGAGGCCTCATGAGACCGAAGAGCTTCTGTAAGGCAAAGAACACTATCAACAGGACAAAACGGCAACTCACAGAATGGGAAAAGACCTTGACCAACTCCACATCCGACAGAGGGCTAATATCCAAAATATGTAAAGAACTCAAGACACTAGACATAAGCAAACCAAATAATCCAATTAAAAATGGGATACAGACCTAAACAGAGAATTCTCAACAGAATTTCAAATGGTCGAGAAGCACTTAAAGAAATGTTCAGCATCCTTGGCCATCATGGGAATACAAATCAAAATGACTTTGAGATTCCATCTTACCCCTGTCAGAATGACTAAGATTAAAAACACAAGTGACAGCTCATGCCGGTGAGGATGTGGAGCAAGGGGACCGCCTCCATTACTTGTGGGAGTGAAAACTTGTACAGACACTTTGAAAACTAACATGGTGGTTTCTCAGAAAATTGGGAATCAATCTACTTCAAGAGCTGGCTATATCACCTGGGTGTACACCCAAAGGATGCTCCACCCTACCACAAAGACATTTGCTCAACTATCTTCATAGCAGCTTTATTCATAATACCTAGAAACTTGAAACAACATAGATGTTCCTCAACCAAAGACACAATGGAATATTACCTAGCTTAAAAAAAAATGACATCATGAAATTTGAAGGCAAATAAATAAGACTAGAAAAAAATCATCCTGAGTGAGGTAACCAACCAGACCAAGAAAGATAAACATGGTGTGTACTCACTTATAAGTGGATATTAGCTGTAAAGTAAAGGATAATTAGACCCAGAGAGGCTAAGTAACAAGGAGGACTCAAGGGGGGGGGATATGCATGGATCTCCCTGGGAAGGAGAAATAGATTTTGTGGGTGGACTGGGGGCAGTTGGGGATGGGACCAGAAAGGATTAGGTGGGGCTTGAAGAATGGGGGCCAAGAGACCTAAGACAGAATCAAACATAACTGGCAGAGAAAAAAAGGCAATAAAATTATTCCTAATGATATTCTTCTATACTCATAGACAGGAGCCTAGCATAATTGTCATCAGAGAGACTTCATCAAGCAGCTGATAGGAGCAGATGCAGGGACTCAGAGCCAAACATTAGGTAGAGTTCAGAGAATTCTGCAGAAGGGGGGGGGGAGGATTGTAGGAGCCAGAGGGGTCAAGAATACCACAAGAAAACCCACAGAATTAACTAACCTGGGATCTAGGGGTACACAAAGACTGAAATGGCAACCAGGGAACTAACCTAGGCCCTCTGCATGTATGTATGATTGTGTTCTTGTGGGGTGCCTAACAGTGGGAGAAAGGGCTCTTTTGCCTGCTTTTAGGACCCCCTTCCTCCTACTGGGTTGCCCTGTCCCACCTTAATATGAAGGGAGGTACCCAGTCTTATTGCAATATGATATGCCGTGTTTGGTTGATATTTCTGGAGGCCTGCCCTTTTCTGAAGAGAAATGGAGGAGTGGCTCTGGGGGAGAGGGGAGATAGGCGTGGGGACTGAGAGGAAGGAGCGAGGGAAAATATGATTAGGATGAGAGAATATGAGAGAAGAATAAAAATGTGTTGGAATTTTGATGGGGATTGCATTGAATCTGTAGATGATTTTTGGTAGAATGGTCATTTTTACTATGCTAATCCTACTGATCCATGAGCACGGGAGATCTTTCCATCTTCTGAAATCGTCTTCAATTTCCATTTTCAAAGACCTGAAGTTATTTTCATGTAAGTTTTTCACTTGTTTGGTTAGAGTTACTCCAAGATACTTTGTATTATCTGTGGCTATTGTGAAGGTGTTGTTTCCCTGGTATCTTTCTTAGTCCATTTTTCGTTTGTATATAGGAGGGCTACTCTTTTGTTTTGCTTTGAGTTAATCTTGTATCCAGTCAATTTACTGGAGGTGTTTATCAACAGTAGGAGTTCCCTAGTAGAAATTTTGGGATTGCTTATGTATACTATTATATCACCTGCAAATAGTGATACTGTGACTTCTTCCTTTCCAAATTGTATCTCCTTTATTTGTCTCACAGCTCTAGCTAAAGCTTCAAGTACTATAGTGAAGAGATATTGAGAGAGTAAGCATAGGCTAACTTTATTTTCATGTGTGGGTGTGTGATGTATCACTGCACACCCTGTGGAGACCACAGGTTTACATTAAGGTGTGTCTTTCTCTCTTGCTCTCCACTTTTACTTGAGAGGCCCAAGGCTCACACTGATTGGCTAGAGTGGCTGGATCTTCTCTCCACCTCAGCTCCCAGCCTTGGGGTTGCCGGCATGTGGTAACACACCCAGCCCAGCTCTTCTCCGTGGATGCTGAAGATCAAAACACAGGTTCCCATGTTTGTACAGCAAGTGCTTTACCAATTGTGCTAACTCCCCAGTCTTAGGGAGATTTAATTTTGTTATAATTTTGAGTGAACAATAAAAAATTAGAATAGTAACGCCCCCAGACCCCTCCTTTATACTCTTCACCCAGAAACACAGAATGCTCTCACTGTTTGTATTATCCTAAGTTCTCTTTTCTTTAAGTATAAATAATTTATTTTTTCATCATCTCCCCTGATTTCTAAATACGTCAGTACATATTTTATAGGAGCAGGAATATTTGTCATACAACCACAGTACAAGCATCAAAGCTAAGCAAACTGAACGTTGACAAAATGCTGTCATCTATACATAGACTAAGTCCAAATTTAGCCAATTATCTTTCTAGTTTATTTATGTATCTCCTGCACCAAGACCTTTGGAGGCAGAGTTTCAGTGTGTAGTTTTGGCTATCCTGGAACTCACTACTTAGACAAGGCTAGTCTTGAATGTACAGAGATCATCCTGTCTCTGCCTCCCAAGTACTGGGATTAAAGGCTTTCTACACTATGCAGGTGTTTCTTCAGGTTTTAAATGCCTCATTTAATAAAAGATGAAACAAGATCCCTCTTTTTCTATGCCAGTTTTTTTTTGTGATAAATATTACTAAGACAACATCAATAGCTGAGAAAGCCTTATTGTTGCAAATGAAGATATGGATTGGTTTTATCTCAGAGTATTGAATCTGCACATTAAATGTTTATAAATTTTATTTTTAAAGTATTTATTTGGTGTGTGTGTGTGTGTGTGTGTGTGTGTGTGTGTGTGTGTGTGTGTCCGCAGCAGTTCACATGTATTATGTGCATGCAGGTACCCATGTAGACCAAAGGAGGGCAGGTGTTGGATCCCCGGATCTTAATAACAGGCAGTTGTGAACCATCCCACATGAGTGCTGGGATCCAAACCTGGGTCCTCTGCAAGATCAGTATGTGTTCTTAACCACTGAGCCAACTCTGCAGCCCCCTACAAACTTTATAAAATAACTAAAATATTTATAAACAGATACACTTTAAAAAGTTTACTTCTCACAATCTTTCTACAATATACCTTAATGTTTAATTTTTCTTTATTCTTGAGTATTTCATAGATGTATATACAATGAAATGTGATCACCTTCACCTTCCCCCTCCCCCAGCTCTCCCCATAACTGTAGCTTCACACATTACGTTTCATTGCTGTAGCTCTTCAGTTTTCTTCTGTTTGAGACATCTCAGTCAGAATGGTGGCTCACACTTGTAATCCCAGCATTTGGGAGGCTGACCAGGAGGAACTCACTGAGTTCCAGGCCTGTGACTGGGCTGTAGAATGAGACCTGACCTAAAACAACAACATAACACAACAAACCTAACAACAACGATGACAAACCTAAAACTTGTAGGTGTGGTGGCTCACACCTTTAATCCTGACACTCAGGAGGCAGAGGCAGGCAGATCTTCATGGGTTCAAGGCCATCCTGTACATAGAGCCCAGGCCAGTCAGGGATACATAGTGAGACCCAGGCAGAATGTGTCATTGCTTGTAAGCAAGGGATAGACTGTGAACTTGAGATGCATTATGGGCTTAGGGTATTCTTTGAACTTGTGGGCTTGAGGGATACTGTGAATGGGCTATACTTATGAGCTTGAGATATACTGCAGGTTTGGCATACTGTGTACTTGGGATGGAATATGAACTTGAGATATATTTTGCCTTGAGCTTTGAACGTCCTCTTCAACTCCATCCTCATCCCCAAGGGACTCAGGGAATCACGTCTGTCTTTTCTTTGATATCCACCATCAACAGGATCACTCATTAACTCTGTCTAGGTAGCTAGAGATGTGCATGCACCACGCCAGGCAGGACAGTGGAGTTCCCAAGGCCTAAGGACCTCAGACGCTGATGGGGAGTATGGTGAATGCACATGCTCTCTGATGCCGTGGAACAACCAAGCTTGCTCAAAGCCAAGCTAGGGGTTAGTGATGGCTTTAGGGAGGGGAGTCATTGAAGCTCATGGGGGCACAAGGGCCTGAAAACTGTGTCCTGCTGGGCTTAGAGGTGTCTCAGTTCTACATATTAGCATCACTGGGGCAGGAAACAGAAATGAAGCAGAGAAGGTTGGGGAAGTCTACTTTTGAAGTACTCTAAAGGACTACAGGCCGAGTGCTTGGAACTACAGCGCTTGCGCACATTTTCATATTTAGGGGAAGTCTGTTTTATGGCACTTTGGGTCTCTGATACCTTTTCCTATTTGATCAATCACATTTTTCTTCCTTGATTGGAACTAAGGTAAAAAGAATTGCATTCTGGCAGTCCATCAAGGAATAAGGGGGGAGGGGAGAATGAGGGGGCAGATGAGAGATGGAGAGAGAGAGAGAGAGAGAGAGAGAGAGAGAGAGAGAGAGAGAGAGACTGAGAGACACTGAGACTCCATGGACTTGGTAAAGGCCGGATCCAGCTAGTCCTGGGGACCACAAGGGGTCAGCCTTGGGTCCTACAACAGAAAGCAGGAGGTATTTTTGAAGTGTGTGTTCTCACCTGAGGACCATTCAGAGGGATTTATTCCACTTTAATATACTATGGAGTTAGTGGTTTTTTTTGTCGCCAAGGGGCCTTTAAAGCCAGCGAAGCAAGCATCTCAGGAATGACCCCTGCCAGGCCTGCTTGTTTATAACCCTCAGAGCCACAATAAAAGGGAAGGTTCCTGCTTGGTGATTGGGGTTGGGGGGCTCCAAGGGTGCCTACCCACCTTTCAGGCCTGGGAGTCTGCTGAGTCTGGGAGGGAGGAGTTGGGTGTGTGGTCTGGGTGAGATGCTTCAGGCCAAGGTGGAAACTAGGTTGGGTGGGGCCAGGGCTGGGTGGCTTTTGTTGAAATGACTTAATTGCAGATCCCTTCTTATGGCTTTCCTCTTCTGGGAATAGACTTCAGAATGCCAGAGGAATGCGCTGCCTGTACAGCTGTTTCTACTAGAAGCTTCCCGCTACTTTCCTCAAGTTTGGAGGGCAAATGAGTTGTAAGCTATCCCATTCTGGGACCCAGGGCCACTGGGAGAAGGCTATAGAGCGGGGGTGGGGGGGTGGGGGAGCAGCCAGGTACCAGGGCACCACTGGGAGCCAGGCTCAAACTAAGAGGCCAGGGAGAGCATTCCTTTAAAAGCCTATTTTAGGGTTGGCATCTGGGTCCAGCAGGTAAAGGTGCTCATTGCCAATCTTGATGGGCTGAGCTGGATCCCCGTGACCAGCATGGAAGAGGGCAAGAACTGACTCCCACAAACTGCCCTCTGACCTCCATGCACGGATAATTTCCCACTTACCCAATCCCCCTCAGAGGCAGTCCATTTTGTTCCCTTCCACGAATGGGCCTTTGCTAACTGTGGGCAGCACAGATCGTCATCAACCTGGGAGCGCCAGCGTTGTTCTCCAACTTTGATGCAATCTTTACAGCACCATGCTGGGTGGGTAGGTACTATGATGGTACCATTTGCAGAACAGGGCAGCAAGGCACACACAGCAAGAAGTGGGCTGACTTGTGCAAAGTCACAGAGCCTGCAGATGGCACAGCCAGAGTCCCTACACTCTCAGGCACTAACGCTGAAGAACACGTTAGCCCTTGAAGTCAGGGCACTTCAGTGGAACACGAGGTTTGATGCAGACAAGAGTTGCAGAGAAAGACCCAGGAGCTATGTGGGCAGGGATGGGCAGCATTTGCCAGGAGGCTGCTGGTGGGAACATTTTTTCTGCACGTACGGTGTTTCCTTCCATGTGGAGGACAAGTGAGCATAATCTTCCCAGCTTCGGTCTTGCCTGGTGTGTCTAGGACAAGGGCCTGGGTGTGCACTGCTCTGTCCCTTTGTCTCTGGGTGTGAGCTGCCTGCAGGAAGCAGGATCTCTGAGTAACTGCACTGTGCGTCAGATGCTCTCCCCTGGGAGCCTGGGGTTGCTAGGGACTGGGTAGGGATTCCACTAGCCTCTACTTCAGTGCCAGGAAGTCATATTTTGCTGTTAAGTCATAGACTCTTGTATTAGTTTTCTCTAATAAAGATCACAACCTTCACAACCTTCCTTCTTAAAAGGTTAAGATATTAGAGAAAATAGCACTCTTGCTGACTGATCTTTTTTTTTTTAAATTCATTATATCTATTTATTTGTGTGTGTGTTTTGTGTGTGTGTGTGTGTGTGTGTGTGTGTGTGTGTGTGTGCTTGTTCGTGCAGGTGCCTGTGGCGTCTGGTGCCAGATATCCTGGAGCTGGATTTACAGGCAGCTGTCAAGAGCCTGATGTGAGCGTTGGGAACTAAACTCAGGTCCTCTATAAGTGCCTCGTGTGCTCTTGAGTTCTGAGCCCTCTCTCCAGCCCTTTAAGGGCCTGTCTTAAGACTTTTAGGTACAAAGTAAACTTGCAAGAACAAACAAATCAGGTCTTTTGGCTCTCCAGTCTTTAACCTGGAAGCCTCACTGGGTGTGACTGGGCCTTGCGAAGAGGTCCTGTGACTTCAGGTTTTCCCTCAGTGTCCTGAATCCATTCTGTCAGCAGTGCCAGAAGCACCACAGCTCCTCAGCCTTCCCACCAGGATCTTCACAGCCTGTGACAGAAAGGGAAGAAAGGCCTTTTACCTTTCTTTAGAGTCCACTGGAGGGGGATCAAGGAGACACCCCAGCCCAGAGGCATCTCTCGGCTACAGGGTTGGTACCCAGAAGGGCATCCTGTGAAATGTCTCTGAGTGTCAAGAGTCTGTCTAGGCCCACCTGACCCTTGAGAAATAACCTGAGATGTGGGCAGTGTGCGAAGGGAAGCTTCCTGAGCCCACATGTAAGACAGCTTTAGGTATCGTGTAAACCTCGCACGTCCAAAAGTTCCATGCCAGATCCAGTGCTCTCTCCATTCCAGAGCTCCCAGGGGTGGTGAGGACTTTCTCTGGCCCAGCAGAGCACTCTCAACTGGGGGAGGAGCTTTGTCAGAGGAGTAGTTGACAGTACAAAGCAGTTCCTTTTAATAGTGACAGTTAAGGCAAGGCTCTAGCTGGCAGTTAGTACAAGAACAAGAACCTCAACAATGTTACTGTGTCCAGGCACCATTCCGACGCTCCATTTGATAGTCGCATACATGTATATTATGAATTTTTGTCATTTTTTCACCCCCTTACCCCCATCTTAGGGTTTCAGTGCCGTGAAGAGCACCACGACTAAGGTAACTCTTATAAAGGACAACATTTAATTGGGGCTGGCTTGCAGTTTCAGAGATTCTGTCCATTATCATTATGGCAGGAAGCATGGCAGTGTGCAGGCAGACATGGTGCTGGAGGAGCTGAGAGTTCTACAACTTGATCTGAAGGCAGCCAGGATTAGACTGTCTTCCCCAGGCAACCAGGAAGAGGCTCTGATTCCACACTGGGTGGAGCTTAGGCACAGAAAACCTCAAAGCCCACTCCCACAGTGACACACTTCCTTCAGCAAGGCCACACTTAGTCCAAAAGGCCACACCTCCTAATAGTGCCATCCCCTGTGGGCACCATGTAGCTAGCCCAGGCTGGTCTAGAATTCACAATGTATCCTAGGTTGGCCTTGAACGTCTACCTCTGCCTTGGTGCTGTGATTACAGAGGTGTGTAACCATGCTCAGTTCCCATAATAGTATGTGATGTCATAATCTGAAGGGTCTCTAGAACGTCCACATGTTATTCCTGTAACCATAGCATATGATGCAATGGAGTCCAGATGCAACTATCTGCCCAAGGTCACACAGATGGTCATCGGTAGAACCCTGACTAGAATTATCTGGTTCTGGGCTTAAAGCTCTTGTCATAACACCACATGGCCATCATTTCCATTAAACCAAGTCACAAGATATTTTAACTAAAAATTAAGCTTTGGTCACCTGGAAAGAGCCAGAATTACATGTGCTCTCCTGAGAGTACATGTACAATATTTCATAGATGAGCTTGAAGCAGGCCCTCTTGGCTTGTCAGGGCAACATAGGATCACACCCCAAAGGACAGATAGCCTCTGCTGAGCAGTGTCAGGCCTGGAGCAGCTAACAGCACCCCATATTTCAGTTCCATGTCTAGCCTAGGGAGCAGGTCTGAGACAAATGAGAAAACACGACAGTTTTCCTGGGTGAGGACAGAAATGAGTTTTTTTCCTTGAGGCAAGCCAGCTCCTCTCAGATCACAGATTGTGACAGGGATTTCAGGAGAGGCTCTGAGGGGAACAGAAAGCTCTGGTGTAAACAACCCTCAGAGAAATAGTAAATCACCTCTTGAAATGTTCTTGGCAGCTGATCATTCACTAACAAAATAGCGCTGTTCAGCGTAGCCATAGTCACCGGAGAGCCAGGACTCCAGAGCCCTGGTGACCCAAGGTCTTTGCTGCTACGACAGATGCAGGCCTTAGCATCTGATGGGAGGAGAGTAGAGTAAGTAGCATCCCCCCAGGAGAATGTGGAGATTTCAGAGCTGCCGGGCAGAGCTCAGCAGTGCCTTGTTCAGTCTGCTTCCCAATAACCCGTACATGTTATCGCTAGGTGGTACCAAAATGGAGAAATTCTAAATTGGCGTACACAAGAATACACTGCTGCTCAGCTGTAGGAACAGGGCAGCTTGCTTAGTAGGGTATGAGGCTATGGGAACTCCAGCTGAGGGAACATCGTGAGCCAGCTCTGTCTGGTTTGTGAGAGGAGATAAAGGACCCCCCCCCCCCCAAGCTGTGCTCCCAGCAACTCTGATGCCAGATCACAGGTGCAGATAATCCACCAAGGCTTGGCTTTGGTCAGCCCATCAGTCCGGATCTGAAAATCAATGTCCACCTCTATGTCTTACATGCTTAAGGGGATTTGAGCAAATTGGAAGGTAGTCAGAGAAGAACAATGCAAAGGTTTGAAGCCATGCCATGCTGACCAGAGAAAGGCTGGGAGCGTGTGGGCAGGCGCAGGGAAGGAGAGGGGAGTTGGAGGTTGCTTTTATAAATAGGAAGAAGGGAAGGAGAAAATCGTATTTTTGCTTGGGATAGTAGCAGCAAAGATCTGACTAAAGAACATGACTTTTGAAGTTAGAGGGACTTTGAGTTCACAGGCTCGTTTGTTCGGTGGCAACAGTCAAGTCACCTGACGACCTGAGGCTTCAGCACTTGCCCTGTAAGATGGAGAGAGCATCACCAAGGGTGTCGACGGCATCTGCATGGTAGCCATCCATGGGCAGTTTCCATTCTGGTCCAGAAAGCAAAGGCTTTGTGAGGGTTTACTTGCAGAGAGAGGGTCTGGGCTCACTGTGCAGGCAAGCAGTCACATCTGACTTTGAAGTCTCTCTACTGTTTGTGTTGCTCACCTGTAGATTTTTCTTCTAAAAGATTCTTTTCTTTCTTAGTGCCTTTCATTTCTAGTTACATTACCGTATTTCCTAATATAAATTATTCAGCTACTTTTTAATCTTTTATTCTTAAAAAAGAGAAACAGAACACACAGCATGAATAACTTAGTTCTAACAATGGCATATTTCTAATTTTATAAATTATACTTACTTATTTGTGTGTGTGGGCAGGCACACCTGACTGTGCGTGTGGAAGTTAGGGCTCTCCTTCCACTACGTGGGTCCTGGGGATCAAATTCAGGTTTTCAGGCTTGGCAACAAGTGCCTGCCTCTGCTGATCTTTTTTTTTTTTTTTTTGGTTTTTCGAGACAGGGTTTCTCTGTGTAGCCCTGGCTGTCCTGGAACTCACTCTGTAGACCAGGCTGACCTCAAAATCAGAAATCCACCTGCATCTGCCTCCCAAGTGCTAGGATTAAAGGCGTGTGCCACCACTGCCCGGCATCTACTGATCTTTCTTACTGGCCATTACGGTGTCCTACTTTTAAAAAATTATTTCTTTTATTTTGAGATTATAATACAATCATGTCATTTCCCTGTTCCATTTCCTTCCACCAAACCTCCCCAAATATCTCTTGCTGTTCCATTTTGAATTCATGGCTTCTTTTTTCATTAACTGTTTTTACATGCATACATGAATATACTTCCACATTCTTAATATATATCACAAAGCCCTATTTTAGGTCAGAGGCTGGGCATTACTTTAGTAATTTGATTAATTGATTCATGGCCTAATCGTGGAACAAGAAGATACATATGTACCTGCATTAAATATGCTATTGTAGTAGTTACTTTTCTTATTGCCATGATAAAATACCTTACAAAAGCCACTTAGGGAAGGAGGGGCATATTTTGGCTCGCAGTCTGAGCATGCACGCCACCATAGCATGCGAGGTTCAGCGGGGCTGGGGTGGGGGTGAGGCAGCTGGCTACATTGCTCTGCATCAGGAAACAGCAAGATGATGCTGGTGCTCAGTTGCTTTTTCCTCTTTGTATTCAGTCTGGCCCCAGCCCACTGAATGCTGTCACTTAGGTTTGGGGGCAGGGCTTCTTCCTCCTCAGTTTAACCTTTCTGGATGCAGCCTCAGAGACACGTTCCCAGGTGTGATTCTAAGTCCTATCATTGTTGACAATCAAGACTGAACATGGCAATGGGTTTTTCTTTTCTTTCCTTCCTTTACCCCTCTGGTTTTGTAAACCAGTTTTATACACTCATATGTGATAGACAGTCTTGGTCAACAAGTATTCACAGTAACAATGGTATCTCATAAGCACACAAGATACTGAAAATCATTACAACTTTAACAAACAGAATGTCTTAGATTACCCTTTCCTCTCCCCCCCCCCCAGTGCTGCCAGTGCCAAGTCTCTCTTCCTGTGTCATGGCCCCCATGACACTCTACACCCCCATCCTTTCTCTACCTAATTTTTTTCTCTCATGGTTTCTTTTTTAGTCTTTTTTAGGGTTTACCCACATTTACACCACTGTTCTGCTCCCAGGCAAACACCCAAAAGACTTCAGCTCCTACCGCAAACGTTTGGATGGCTACTGTTGCTACTCTGCTCACTACAGCAAGGAAATGGATCATGAGGATGTGGTAGGTATACATGGCGCAGTTTTATTCAGCTCTAAAGAAAAATGAAATGAAACTCTGTGTTCCCCCATGTAGGTGGAACTCGGCCACCTTGTTTTTGTAGCCAGAGTATATGTTGTTTGCACAGTGATGAAGTTGCCCAGTGACGTATCTCTCAGCAAGCGTCCCCGTTGTTAAGCAACACATGACTGGATCTGTGTCTCTTTTCACCATGTTGAAAACACAAGCTCCAAACGACATCAGGATAATTATAGCTTCATTCCATGTTATGCACACAATAGTCTTAGAATAGCAGTGGCAGCTCCCCTCTGACAATATGACAGCCCAACACAGCTTCAGATTCCTTTTTATTTTTAATTAAAAAGTATGTCTAAAGTCATTTGGATTAGTTCATTCATCCAAAATTAAACATGGGTAGGGGTGTTTATGCTATTTGACTTTCAGTTTTAGGGATTACCCTTTGAAGTTTAATTTTTGTTTTATGATGATGTGAAATACTTAACGATATCAAAAGCCAAGGCTAAAATGTGAATGCCATTTGTAAAATGTCATTTCTATTTCTGCTCTCTCCACCTGATTCTCTTTCCCTTGGGGTGATCATTTAGACTCTGTTTCTGTAGTCTGTCCCTTTCGGTAATTGGTATTTGGTCACAAGGCAGTCTAATACAATGAACAGGTACTAGTAATTCATGCCAGGAGTGGCCACTAAGGGCAATAACAAGAACCATGGATACAAGACGTGGAAGACCAATGTAAAGACCAATGTTGTAGAGTTGATGATTGTAATGAGCAGTGGGGGCTCAGGCCTACAAGGGACCTTTGAGAGGCTTAGAAGAATGTGCCTCAATATGGCTGAGGACACTGCTCCTTGGCTCTGGGCTCTCTCTTCTATTAGCCAAGGTTGCTCCAGGGGTTGTTCATGCTTTGGACTTCCAGATGTATTGAGGGTTAAAGTGGTTGTTGACTATAGCCAGGACTTCTCAGAGGATACGTCAAGAGAGAAGCAGTGTAGGTGGGGCCAGAGCTGGTCAGAGTGCAGAGAGGATCAGCTGGTTGCACAGCAATAGCTGGATGGAACTTTCGGAAGCACATGAAACGCAGAAGTACAGCATGTCCTCCACTACACGTGGGCTTGCCTTGCCTAGTGTTGGTATTGCTGCACACAGCACACACAGCTGAGGGAGACCGTTGATGAGAGTTTTCCCCCAGCAGCCTGGACAGCCCTTCTGGGTACTGTGAGGGCTAAACACAAGAAGGAACTTGGGTACTTGATGTTCTGTCCCAAGAAACAAAAACATATACAAAGTCAAACAAACAAAACCCCAATGCTTCTGCAAGGACTAGCCTCATTCATTACTTTTTTTTCCTTCAGATTTAGATATAGGATCCTGATTTAGAAGGTGAACAAACACCAATGTTCCTTGACATTGCCAAATTTCCCCCAAGGGAACGCAATCTTTCCATTCCCACCAGTGGGGTAGAAGAACGCCATCTCCCCACACAGAGTCTTACCAAGAAAATTTAATGTCAAACTTCTTGATTTTTGCAATTGGATTATGAGACATGAAGTTCCCTTAGAATTTTAATCTTCATTTTCTTCTGATAAGCGAGGGGTACTCTTTTATTTCTGCAACTGAGATGAGTCTATTATTTTTCGGCTTTTACTCTGATCCCTAATTATATCTGGGCTTCTTTGCTTTGCAGGGTCAGCCATGGCAAGTTTGGCCAACAGGGGTCATGAGGGGCATTTGGGGACACTTGGCTTTGCTCACTGGGACCTAGAAGGTGGAGATCATCCCCGAGGACAATGAGATGCTTATCCTCACTTTCCATCCTTTAAGAAAGTCTCTGTGCTCCTCCATGTGACACCAGACGAGCTCACCCAGGAGTCTCTAGGCTTCTGTCTCTGCCTCCCATCACCCCACAACAATGCCGGGAGTACAGATGTGTAAGCACGTCTGACTTTTCCATGGGTTCTAGGACTCTAGCCTCAGTCATGGGACTTGTGCAGCAAATGCTTTGACCACCCAGGCTAGCCATTTTGCCTCTCCAGCCCTCTTTTTCTAGAACTTTGAGATGAGATCGTAGATGATTGACTTGAGACTCTTCCTCTTCTTTAGTGTAGGATTTGGTATAAATCCATCTCCCCAGACTTCTGTAGTTGAGTCCCATAAAATTTGATGTATTTTATTTCCATTTTCATTAAATTCAATGGGCTTTAAATATTTGAACCTTTCTCTTTGATTTGTGGATGATTTAGAAATATATGATTTAGTGTCCACTTGACTAAAGATTTTTGTTATTGATTTAAAATTTTATTACAATGTGGTCAGAGAACACATTCCGTGTGGCTAGGGGTGGGGGTGGGGTCTGTCTTGGTACATGCCCCATAGACACTAGGAAAGAATGTCTACCGATGTTGGTGAATACATATCCTACAGATAATCCACTTGGTTGAAAGTCTTCATAATCTTTGTTTTTGTATGATTTTTCTGAGCACTTGCTCTATAAGTTGCCAAGAATAAGATGTTGACATCTCCAACTGTAATCTTGTATTTAAGCTAGGCCTGGTGGCACATGTCTGAGAGGATGATACCTGAGGCAGGACAATAGCAACTTTGAGCTTGCCTGGGCTACGCAGGAAGATCCTGTCTACAAAAACAATCTTGGAATTCTCTATTTCTCCTTGAATTTCTGTTAGCCTTCACCTCACACATTTTGCTCTGATATCTGCGACATGTTCATTTAGCATTATTTTATCTCCTTAGTGGATTAGTAGACTGCAGCTCATATTATTTTATAAAGTCTCAGGTTTTGTTTTTTGCAGTGAAGTCAACTTTATTTATTTATTTTTTATAATAAAATTTAATTGTTAGAGAATTTTAGAGAAATGTTCCATATAACAGTACAAATCAATACAGTACTTCTAATGAACAGTTTACCAACAAGTACCAAAGTATAAATTGTGCATAAAATTTTATCTAGTAAACTTATTTCTAGGAATTTATGTTGACAAAAATATGTATGTACTATGGGATATCTATCACAGTATTATATACAATGGTGAATTATAAGAAACATGTCAAAATTAAATACAGAAGTAATAAATTATGAAATTACTTGTAGATATTTCTATAATAATTAAAATGCTATTTTCTAGGCTAAAACTTTAGAAGCCAATATTATCATCATCTTATAATTTCACATTATAAATATGATTAAAATAAATTAAACCACTTTGTAAAAACATTATGCAATTGGAAATTATTTCTGACAGATCAACTCTCACAGTTTTATAGGCCATTCATTTTTTCTCCTTTGAAATGACAAAAGAAAGTTGACTTCAGTCTAAATAGCACAAAACCTAATCTCATAAATCACACGTTTAATGTTACTTGTTTTCAGTAGGTTTTGAAAACCTTGCTACTGTCACACTCAACTAGAAATAAGTTGACAACTCCTGACTAAGTTCAGAGAAAATAAATATTAGTCTTCTAAATATACAGGACTCACCTCCCTGATGTGAACATAAAATTCAAATACCTCCAATGTTCTCCCTTGAAGATTTGTTAGCTTCATTCTGAGCAGAAAGCACCATTCCTTTGCGTTTCCCAAGGCCACACTGAGATTTATCAGACACCTATAACGCTTGCTGAAGTTACCCCTTAAATATTTCTATTTGACCAGTATGAAGTGTTCTTCTTTATCTTTTTTGATAACTTTTGGTTGAAAGTTGATTTTATTCGATAGTAGAATGGCTACTCCAGCATGGTTCTTAGGATCATTTGCTTGGAAAATTGTTTTCTAACCTTTTACTCTGAGGTAGTATCTGTCTCTGTCACTGAGATGCGTTTCCTGTATGCAGCAAAATGCTGGGTCCTGTTTACATATCAAGTCTGTTAGTCGATGTCTTTTTATTGGGGAATTGAGTCCATTGATGTTAAGAGATATTAAGGAAAAGTGATTGTTGCTTCCTGTTATTTTTGATGTTATTTTTATGTTTGTGTGGCTATCTTCTTTTGGGTTTGTTGAAAGAAGATTACTTTCTTGGTGTAGTTTCCCTCCTTGTGTTGGTTTTTTTCTATCTATTATCCTTTGTAGGGCTGGATTTGTGGAAAGATATTGTGTAAATTTTGTTTTGTCATGGTATATCTTGTTTTCTCCATCTATGGTAATTGAGAGTTTTGCTGGGTATAGTAGCCTGGACTGGCATTTGTGTTCTCTTAGAGTCTGTATGAGATCTGCCCAGGATCTTCTAGCTTTCATAGTCTCTGGTGAGAAGTCTTGTGTAATTCTGATAAGTCTGCCTTTATATGTTACTTGACCTTTTTTACCTTATTGCTTTTAATATTCTTTCTTTCTTTAGTGAATTTGGTGTTTTGATTATTATGTGATGGGAGGAATTTCTTTTCTGGTCCAGTCTATTTGGAGTTCTGTAGGCTTCCTGTATATTCATGGGCATCTCTTTCTTTAGGTTAGGAAATATTGTTGAATATCTTTACTGGCCCTTTAAGTTGGGAATCCTCATTCTCTTCTATACCTATTATCCTTACGTTTGGTCTTCTCATTGTGTCCTGGATTTCCTGGATGTTTTGGGTTAGGAGCTTTTTGCATTTTGCATTTTCTTTGACTGTTGTGTCAATGTTTTCTATGGTATCTTCTGCACTTGAGATTCTCTCTTCTGTCTCTTGTATTCTGTTGGTGATGCTTGCATCTATGACTTCTGATCTCTTTTCTAGGTTTTCTATCTCCAGGGTTGTCTCCCTTTGTGATTTCTTTATTGTTTTTGTTTCCATTTTTAGATCCTGGATGGTTTTGTTCAATTCTTTCACCCGTTTGGTTGTGTTTTCCTGTAATTCTTTAAGGGATTTTTGTGTTTCCTCTTTAAGGGCTTCTAGCTGTTTACCTGTGTTCTCCTGTGTTTCTTTAAGGAAGCTATTTATGTCCTTTTTAAAGTCCTCTATCATAATCGTGAGAAGTGATTTTAGGTCCGAATCTTGCTTTTCTGGTGTGATGGTGTATCCAGGATTTGCTATGGTGGGAGAAGTGCGTTCTGATGATGCCAGGTAACCTTGGTTTCTGTTGCTTATGTTCTTGTGCTTGCCTCCTGCCATCTGGTTATCTCTAGTGCTACCTGCCCTCCCTTTATCTGACTGGAGGCTGTCCTTCCTGTGATCCTGGTTGTGTCAGAAATCCTCAGGGACCAGCCGTCTCTGGGATCCTGTGATTTGTGATCCTGTGATCCTGAGATCCTGGGTGTGACAGAGCTCCTGGGAGTCAAACTGCCTCTGTGACCTTGTCATCCTGGTGTGACCACGCTCCTGTGATCCTGGGCTTGTTAGAGCACCTGGGAATTGAGCTTCCTCTGGGTGTTGTAGGACTGGCTGAGGAGTTTACATCCAAGGTCTGCTCAGGGCACAGGCCCAGAACGGAAGGAGCCCGTGCCTGAAGTCAATTTAATATCAATATAGTCTCTTCTGCTTTCCTTTGCTTAGTATCTGAATAATACTTTAAAAATTCATTTGCTTTCATCTTATACTGACATTATACATTGGGTCTTTTACAGGCATCATATGTTTGGGGCACTTTAAAAAATCTATTTTGATAATTTCTGTCTTTAAGTGAATTTATTTAGACTGTTTAAGACAACATTTGATATATTTCAGTTTAAGTATGTTCTGTTTCTTTCTTTTTTCCATCTTTCTTTCTCTGGTTTCTTTTTTCTTCCTTTTTGTGGGCCAATTAAACATTTTGAATTCCATTTTGGTTTATCTGTAGATTTTTAAATTTATTTTCTGGGTGTGTTGTATCTGGTTGTGTGTACATGTGTGGGCCTCAAGTCCCCAAGATCTGCCTGTCACCGTCCCCAGCCCCCCGCTCCGGGAGTACTATGTGCACTGCTATGCCTGGCTTTTACATGGTACTTGAGACCAAGTGTGGGTCTTCATGGTTGTGTAGCAAGCACTTTACCCATGGGACCCTCTTCCTAGATCCATATAGAGGTTTTTTAAAACCTAAAGTGTTTCTCTTTATGGCATTTTTAGTGATTAGCTAGTAATTTACACACACGCACACACACACACACACACACAAACACACATACACACACGCATACACGCACACACGCACACACGTCTACTATTGCCATTATGTTACCAGTTTGAACAAAATGCAGAAATATTGTCTGCTTTTATGTCCTTCACCCCTCCCCCACGTATAATAGAGTTGCTGTATATATTTCTTCTATGTTTATTTAGAGCCAAGTTAGAAGGTATTTCAGTTTTTCCTTCCCCCTGACATGGTGTAGAGAACTGGAGCAGGACCTTACCCCTCCTCATTCATTGTCTTCCTTTCCCATCCCAGGGTTCTATTCTCGACCTTTCTTCCTTTCAGCTTTTTTATTTTTGGTTGAAAGAACATGCCTTGTTATTATTTTGAGATGGATTTGTTGATGACACAGATTAGTTTTCCTTCATCTGAAAACTTCTCAATTTCTGTCTCTCTCTAATAATTTTCACTGCATAAAGAATTCTGAAATGACAATTCTGTTTCAGAATCAGTCTTGAAGGGGAGCTGCTTTCTTTTGTCCTTTATAGCTTTGAGTGAAGAACCTACTGTCATTAAATTGCCCTTTCTGTACACAAAGGCATGGCTCCCTCATTCTACTCAAGCAGTGTGTGTGTTTCCTTAGCTTCAAGAATTTAATTGCGCTCTGCTCTGTTAATTACTTCAAGTTTAACCTGTGTGAGGGTCATTCATCCTCTCAGACTCGTAGGTGTGTCTTTTCCCAAATTTTGGAAGCTTTCATTCTCTATTTCTTTGAATGTGTTTTTCACATCTCCTCTTCTTTTGTCTTTTATTGGGATTCCAGAGATATAATGTCAGAAATTTGGTTACAGCCTCTCAGCTTCTGGAGATTTGTTTGTTTGTTTTTATTTGAGACAGGGTCTTACTATGTAGCCCTGGCTGTCCTGCAACTTACTCGGTAGACCAGGCTGGCCTTGAACACAGAGATCCATCTGCTTCTGCCTCTCTAGTGCTGGGAATAAAGACATGAGGCACAACATTGTGCTGTTTGTTTGTAATCTACTTTTAAAAATCATATTGTGATATATGTATATATATTTAATTTCATATGTAATTAAAAAAATAAAAAATATATAAATTACAAAAAATTGAGTTTATTGAATTTTCCTCTCTGGTCCATTCTGCCATTGGATCTATCTATTGAGATTTTTATTTTAGTTACTAATTTTTTAGTTCTCAAATGTGTTTCCTGAGATTATTCTATTTTTCTCTTAATAGTTCCTTTTTCATCATGGATGTTGGTTTTTACTCGAGATAACCAACCAACCAACAAACTAAACAACTAACCAACTAACCAACCAATCAACCAACCATCCAACCAACTAAATAAAAGAATCCTTAGCTACTTTAAGATCTTAAACCAATACCTTTAACATTTACTCTATTTCTCTTGGTGTTGGCAACGTTTTATGGTATTTTTAAATGAAATTAAGATTTCTTAGTGTTTAATGAGAGATTTTCAGTTAATGCAAAAAAGTGTAGATTTTATGTGACGAGGCTCCATTTGGATTATCCAAATTGATTATTTTAATTTCTGAATGTGTCTGTGGAGGCATTTCTAGGAGAGAACAGTGGTTGAGTTAATCACAGAGGAAAAAGACCCTCCCTCATCAATGTGGGTGGGCATGGCTGATGGCCCGAATAGAGCAAAAGGACAGAAGGGTGTTAATCCTCTCTTCTTTAGTTAAGACACCCACCTTTTCCTGGTGGCCTTTGGATTTGGAATGAACTACACCACCAACTTTCAGATGGCAGATCCTAGAACTTCTTGGCTTTCATAACCACAAGAGCCAGTTTCTTAAAAATACCTATGTGTTATGTACTTCCTATTGGTTCTGTTTCTGTAGAGAATCCTGACAGACACAGTTGCCTCACTCCATCCTTGCAGGAGTGAAGTCTAGGCTCCTGTATTTGTTAGCCTGAGTGGGAATGTGACCATAGATTTAAACAGAGAATGTGTATTGGCTAAAAGTTTTCTGTCTTTTATTTTATTGCCTTTTTTTTTTTTTTTTTTTTTTGCTAGAAAGTGTAAGTTTTTGCCACTGCTTTTATTACCTACACTGTTTGGCATTTTCAAGTGTTTTTAGCGCCATATGATATATGAGGCAAAAATAAAACCAGAGAACTCATCCTCTGCAATCCTTTGGTACCAAGTTCTACTGATCTGCCCACTCCTCTCGAGCTGTCAGACTCTTCCTTGGTCTCTCTTTACACAACATTGAGACTTTTCAGTTACACACGGGAGTGGGATAGGGGATGAGGCAGCATCTATGTATCATTTTCTAGAAGTGGCAGGCCTTCTCTCTGGGGACAGACTTCTGAGTTCGGAAAACATTAGTGCAAGGTCCCAGCCCAAGTGGATAATGGGCACCTCTGTCATGAAGCACTCACAGAGCCCTCTCCTGTGGCAGCTGTCTTGGATGCCCTTGTCACCTCATACATTTGTACCTCAGATTTGCCTGCTTGCTTTAGGAACTGGCAGAATACCTCTTCTTTTTTCTATGCACATAGGACAGTTCTGGCTGCAGGAGCAGAACTTTCTGATGCTCAGCTGCATCTCGTGAGAAACTCCCGCCTGGAGATCGAGAAGTCACCCTCAGAAACATCCAAGCAGAGAACCAAAGTCCTAGGGTAGACAGGAAACCCTAACCCTAACCCTAACCCTAACCCTAACCCTAACCCTAACCCTAACCCTAACCCTAACCCTAACCCTAACCCTAACCCTGAGAAAATCTCAGGCCTTTCTACAACCAAGATTGTGCGAGTTCACTTGCTTTTTTTTTTTTTTTTTTAATGAGCTCTAAGAGAACAGAAGTGCAGTCTCCATTTTTCGGCCCAGGTCCCCATGTTGAGCTTTGCATACAGAGTGTTCAGTTGGTGTGTCTAATGGAATGGCTGAATGGCTGAAGTAGTGTAGGCTCCAGCTGGTGTCCATTCAGACTGACTAGACTCAAACACTTGGTGGAAAGGGAAGCAGAGTTGACCCCTATCGATACCTGAATTATGCTGTAGATCAGAGAAGAGTGTTGATAACAACCCCCCTTATATATTAAATAGTGCACAGTTAGTTTCAACATATAGGCTGGCTTAGAACTCACAGCATAGCAGGCATCTTTTTCCCCTATTTTTTATTGTTTCTTTGTGAGTTTTACATAATGTACCCCAGTCCCACTCATCTCCTTGTCCCCTCATATCTGCCCTCTGCCCTTGCAACCTTCCCCACGAAGGAAAAGAAAAAACAAACCAAACAAAACAAAGCATGAAAACATCTGGTTGTAGAAGCTGTAGTGTGTCCCAGTGTGTCCCGCAGTCCACGTATGTTCGCTTGCAAATGTTCATTTCAGTGAGTCATTGCTCTGGTCTGAGGTCTCTGGCTTCTGCCACACCATCAATATTGGATCCTTACTGTGACTTCTCCCAGTTATCCTGTTGTTGCCCTGTGTCATGGAGATCCTGCAGCTTTGGATTAGTAAGACTGGCACTTTTATGCACTCTAACAGTTTCACAGATGATGTGGGTTTTGGGGTGAGCCAACTCAAAGCCCGGGATCAGCCCTCTGGCTCTCTCTTATCGGCGCACCCCCCCCCCCCCCCGGGGTGAGCTCTCCAGCACTGTGCTGGCCAACCCACCCAATGCAGCCATCAGGAAAAGGCAGGATCAGATCTCAGGCTGGCTCACTCACACCCATGCCACCAGAGCCAGCTCCACTGTGCTGTCCAGTTGAGGTGTGGGACCCACACTCCAAGTGCTGCACCTGGCCAGGGGCTGAGCCATCTCTCCTGCTTTCACACCCCCAGAGCTGGCTCACCTGTGCCTTCACCATCAGGGCCGGCTCTACTGTGTTGTCCAGGCGAGGTGCAGGGCCCACTCTCCCAAGTGCTGCAACTGGTGAAGGGCAGGGACAACTTACCCACTCTCATGACTCTAGGCCGGTTCTTCTGACTGCCTCAGGTGGCAAGGGGTGAGGGAGCAGAGGCCATCACCCCGCACCCAAGCCACCTCATGGCAGAGGAGTTGCAGGACCAGCTCTTCTGTTCTCACGCCCTTGGGACCCACTCACCCATTCCCCTGCCACTAGGGCCAGCGCCACTGTGCACAGCAGGTATCCTTAGAGAGTATATAAGCATCATCTTACCTTGCCTCATCATTCCTGGCTCAGGACAGTTGATCTCTTCCAGATCTTACAGCACAAGGGTCAAAGAGACACCCAGGGCTCTGATGTAAAGATTTAGAAGTCCATTAGGGAGGGAAGGGAACCAGGCGCTAGAAAGAACCGATTCAGCATTTTGGCCTCTGAGCAATGTGCAGACATCAGCTAATTAAATAAATCCATTAGAAAAGGAAGGTAAGAATTTTCAAGAGGATGGAGGCCCTCTGTAAGAAGGCTTTAAGTCTGGGAGAGGGAGAGCAGGGTATCTTGGGGGGTAAGATATGCCTTTAAAGCACTTTCTTGGAAGGAGACAGAGGATCAGCTTTGCTCCAGGAAGTTTTTATCTAGGTTGTCTCAGCTAAGTCTCAACAGCTAGTGGGCGAGAGCATTATTATATCAGTTTTAAAGTAAGGAAACAGGCTTAGAGAGATTAAGAAATTCTCTGAGGATACAGTTGGCAACCGGCAGAAGCTGCGATTTATGCATGAGTTCATCTGACTCCAAAGCTTATACTTTCAGCAAGCCACCACATGGGTGTGCTAGGAAGGGACCAGAGGGACAGTGTCTGGGAGATTCACCTTCTAGGCACCAGGCTGAAGAAGATTAAAGGAGGAGATGCCTGCCTCTGAGACTCAAATTCTCCTTTGACTCACTTTCTCCCTAAACCACACATTACTTTGAACGGGGAAAATTTAGTAGAGAGAGGGGTTGGCTGTATTAGGAACTGAGATAATGAGGAACTGGCTAGTAAGCAATCAAGAGACATTAATAGGCCTAAATACAGTAGCTATGTGGCTGCTAGGATGGCTCAGTAGGTAAAGGCCAAGCCTGATGATTGCTCCCTGGGGCCTATGTGATGGAAGGAGAGAAAAGACTCCCAAAAGTGTGTGTGGTGGTTGGGGGAGGGCATGTGTAACACACACACACACACACACACACACACACACACACACTAAATGTAAGACAAAAAGCAGAGAAATAGTTGATGCAGGAAGAAGCCACTTCTCCTAGGGCTGAGATGTAGCCTCTGAGGATTAAATCTCTCAGGGCTGAGATCCAGACCGTGAAGCGAGCATGGTAGCCTGTTGACTGGCAGAGACACCACTGAAGCATTGTACTCACGGAACTTACTGGAAACATTCTCCGATTTTATTATCGTTTTCCTAGTTTTTCAAAAAGATATTTTCTTTGTCTTCAATGTTTTGTGAATTGACCATTCCTTCCCCCTCCCCCGCTTTGAAAAGATGCTGGAGCCTCCACTCAGTCCCTCAGTCCACCCTTTCTCTCCTTGCTCTCTGGTCCTCCTTTCTCCTTGAAAACTCAGTGAGATGTAAGTTAGACATCCCTCCACCCTGCAACCCCAAACTCTCTATCTAAAGTTTTAATCTTTGTTGAATTTTTTTTTTTATCATCCCATAAAGCCCAAAAGGTATTTACTGTGTTTCTCATCTTTTTTTT
>CM052703.1:85215557-85262517 GCA_028551405.1 Uromys caudimaculatus | reverse complement strand
TGAGTTACCTCGCTCTGGAAACTACGAATGGTTTTGGAATCCATCATCACAGCGAATCTTTGTTGAATTTTGAGCATGTTTTTTAGATTTGTGGTCTTCTCTTAGAGATGAGAAAAACTTCTCTTCATATATTCCTAGTAGTGTTTTATCCATTTATTAACTTTTGATTTCGAATCTTACATTTTTGTTTATAAATGGTATATTTCTTTCTTTTTGATATCCAGTCTTGCTTTCAATTTCTTGTTCTTTTTAAAAATTACAGTTATGTACTTGTTTGTGTGTGCTTGCATGCACAAATATGTGTGTATGTGTGTGCGTGTGTACTGTGTCATGCTATAGAGGTCAGAGGGCAGGATAGGAGTGGGACAGGGTCAGTTCTTTCCTTCTGCCATGTGGTCGCCAGGTTGATGGCAAGCACCTTACCTCTGGGCCATCTCAGGCTTCCCCCAGTCCCCTCTCCATCCCACCAATTTTTAAATTATGATTTCCAAGCAAATAATATATTCTTTATATTTTGTGTTAGATGGTGACCTGAAGACTCTATGTATGTAATAAAGCTGGTGTGGGTCCTGCTGGCTTTTTCCCACTGTGTTGTATTTCCTTGTGTTGTGCTTTATTACATGACCAGACAATTCTTGGGATTTTGCAGGAATTGTTTGAGCCCTGGGTTGAAGATGTATTTCCCTAGATATTTGTGTCTAGATAATGATGCAGAGGCACCATTCAAGAAGGGCCCTCATCAAACTTGAGAGTTTGTGGAAAAGCTAGCTAATATTAATTTGAGCTGGCCTAAGTTTAAAATCTCTGTCTCTCATTTTCTGTAACTTGCTGGGACCAAAGTCACTTGGGATTGGCAAATATTCTTCAGGAAAATTTGCTCCAATGTTCTCTGTAGGTTTCTTCTTTTCTCTTCAAAAAGATTTTTAAATTTTAGTGTGTGTGTGTGTGTGTGTGTGTGTGTGTGTGTGTGTGTGTGTGTGTGTGTGTGTGTGAATGCAGGTGACTTTGGAGGTCAGAAGATGGCATCAGATCACCTGGAACTAGAGTTACAAGTGGTTGTGAGTTGCCCCACACAGATGCTGGCTACAGAACTCCAGCTCTCAAGTGCAGTGTGTGCTCTCAACTGTGGAGTGGTCTCTCTGACCCCTAGCTTTTCCGTTTTTGCCTAGCATTTTGTCCCTGGTAAATACATCCTGATTCTTATTCATTTCTATACTTATTTAACACAGTGAGAGGGCCTGTCAGAAAACCTAGTCTTGTGCAGAATGAGAAGCAGGAGTCTGAGTTAAGCCAGAGACTGCTTCTCAGTTCTTACAACAGTCTTGGGGTTTTCCGATAAGTATTGGCCTGGGAAATTGAGGCTCACAGAGGTGGCACAGAGAGCAAGTGCTGGAGCAAAGCTCGGCCTATTTTATTCCTTTCTAACTTCCACACTTCTCCAGGCTTTCTCTAGTAAATGTAGTTTGCAGCCGTTGGGACATTCCTGCAGGTCAGAAGGCCACCAAAACTCCAGGGACTGTCTTACTTTAATTGTCCTTTCACCAAACAGTTTAGCTTCTCCTGTGGAATCTCACTTTTCTTGAGGTGGAAGACCCAGTCAGGACTGACCACACTGGTAAGTGGTCTTCATAGCTGCAGCTTCTCTCCCAGGAGAACTCTGAGGGATGAGGGAGTGTAATTTCATCATCGGGACATTCCTCTACTCTGTGTGGAGTGCGGAATTCACCTGTGATTCCAAAGAGCCCTTGAGAGGAGCATTCACTACAGCACGCCTCTTGTCTGACAAGACTCCCCCTTTTTTCTTTCTTCCCTACCTGTCTCCCCACCCCATCTTATGCAGAATAAACTCTAGGGATCGAGTGTCAAACAGACATCAACACCGGGACATCAGAAGCATACATTCTATCCTGCTCTCACACTTGGAAAGGGCTGAGGCCAATTAAAAGTGAACTTTTAAGAGAAATGAACATCCTGTATGCCAGGTTTCAGCTGAATGTCACCGCAATTGCCTAAATTATGACTATCAGAATAAAACACATTCTAATTATGGAAATGCCATTAGAAGGAGCTCCTTCTGCCTGGAACCAGCTTAAAAAATGACTACCACCCACCCCTTCCTTTCATCCCAACTCTAGACAGCAGTTCTATGTTTCAGAGAGATTGAGAGGCAACATGTTATGGTGAAGAGAACTGGTTCTCCAGTCTGGGTTTGGGTCCTAATTCTATCATTTACCTGCCATGTGATCTTCAGCAAAGCCATTTGTCACTCTGTGGTCCTCCTCTTGTGTAGCTGTACAATGAAGACAATCATACTCAGTCCATGAAGTTGCTGGAAAGATTCACCGAAGGGCAGTACATACAGAAGTATGTAGTAGCTGGCCTGGGACATCCTGGACTACTGAGTGGAGAAGATATAGGGTAGAAGAGTGGAGGGGCAAGGCCCATTGTATTAGAGACTTGGTACTAGGGAAGGAGGTGCTTAGAATTTTAAGAGGAGGAGCATAGGGGAAGTGTTTGGGAGAGTGGCCTTCAGGGGCATACTCTAGTACTCTCTGTCTCCGTCTCCCTCCCCAGCCTCTCCCCCCTCCCCCCCCCGCGGTAGACAGTCTTATTCCAGTTTGTACTGCTACTGCTATGCTGCACTGTCCCAGATCCAAAGCCATAGGGCCATTGGTTATGGACTGAAGCCTGAAGAGCTGGTAAGCTGATTATCTTTTGTATGTGTTACACTGATATCAGGCTACCAGTCTATTCCCATGATATCAACACTTCTCATTCGTTTGGAGAATGTTGTTTGTGTTTAGTGAGCCTTCCATCATTGTGACAAAATACCCGAGGAAGTCAACCAAAAGGAGAAACATTTGTTTTTGCCCATGGTTTCTAAACTTCATTTTATGGTCATTTGGCTCCTTTCCTTCTGGTCTTGTGGAAAGGCAAAGCATCATGGGGGACTGAACATGTCTTGGCACAAATCTGCTCACTTCAGCTAGGAAAGGAGAGAGAGGCGAGAAGGGTGAGGGGGAGAGAAGGGAGGAGAAGTGTCGGGAGCCAAATCCTGAGATGCTGAGAGCCAAACCCATGAAATTACCTGCTGTCAGTTAAGGTTCAAGGTTAGAAAGGACAGGACATTTGTGGTGGTCTCAGGTCCCAGGAATTGAAAGAACATCTGGTATTTCCTGAAAACCTGTTGTGGTAGTGGGTTGGCCTTGGGCCATGTGTAACCTTCCCGCTTGCTTGTCTTTTTTTTGGTTTTTCAAGACAGGGTTTCTCTGTGTAGCCCTGGCTGTCCTGGAACTCACTCTGTAGACCAGACTGGCCTCAAACTCAGAAATCCGCCTGCCTCTGCCTCCCAAGTGCTGGGATTAAAGGCGTGCGCCACCACGGCCCGGCTGCCTGCTTGTCTTTTTAAGCTGCTGTCCTGAAATAAACTTCAAGAGCTTGGTCAGAATGTACAACTTGCTCTCCTTCCTTGCTGTCTCTTGTTCCCCATTTGTCCGTCCCCTCCCTAGGTCCATGTTGATGACCCCTTGGGCTGGGGCAAAGAAAGGAGAAGAGAGAGAGAACAGGAAGCATTAGCTGAAACTTCACCTAAAGGAACTAAAAATATAATTGTAGCCTTGGCATTGCTTTTGGAATGGCTTGGGAATGTGGACCTACTTTTTACCTGTAAATCGTATGATGTCTGATGACAGATAAAGTATTTCCCTCGACTGTGTAGCAAGTGAATTGAGATGCACTGCAAAATGTAAAAGTACAGAGTATTATGAGAAGAAGTAATGTGAAAAGACCTCACCAGTAAGTTTTATATTGATTACATTTTGAAACAATGCTATTTTGGTTAGTTTGAGATAAAGGAATTGTTATCACAGCTAATCTTATCCCTAATATGGGCCATAAATGAGTTGACTTCACAAGTGTGAAGAGCAGAATCGTGGTTACCAAAGACTGGGGAGGGGAGTGGCGGTCAAAGGGCACAAACAAAGCTAAAGTGAGGTAAGAGAACCATTCTGCAGTTCTATTGTGTATTAGCCTGGAGCTAGGGGTGAGTCATATAGTCCATCAACTTAGAACTGAAGTTTGAGGTAAGAAATATGGCAATCATACTAATTATTTTGATTGTATCATCATGCAACTTAAAGTAATATACATCTCATTGTATCCATCAATCTGTTACTAATTGTGTGTCAAGTAAAATGGAATGTAAAGACACAGTCAATTTTAACCTTAGATCCTATTTTTGAATGTGGATACCAGTACACTTAAAATTCTGTAGGTGCTGGCATTGGATTCCCATTGGCAGTGTGGTCCCAGAGGCTAAAGACACTGCTTAGTGAGGGGTAGCAGGTCTGGGTCTCAGCTCCATAAGTTGACTGGTGTTTCTAACTCCCATCGGTGCCCTCTGTGGGCTTCTCTGGTGCAGAAAGTATGGTTCTCAATTTCACCATATACTGGAATCTAGTGTCTTTGGACTTTTCTTATTTGTTACCATATGGCTGTGGGCTTCTGGGGTTCCAGGAGTGGGCTCACAAATGTGAACACTCAGTTCCCAGTTGGTACCATTTGGGTGGGTTTAGTAGGCAGCCTTTCTGATGGCAGTACATCACAGGAGGCAGGCGTTGAGATCCAGAGCACACAGTCCTGTCCTATTCAGTTCGCTCCCTGTGTGTACATTAGGAGGCGATCTCTCAGCTTCCTTCTCCAGACACTATGTCTGCCTGCTGCCATGCCCCACTGTGATGAACTTGTCTCCATTTGGAACCAGAAGCCCAAACAAACTATTACTTCTATAAATTGCATTTGATCATGGTATTTTATCACAGCAAAAGAAAGGTAACTAATATAATTGCTGTCTGCCTTTCATCTTTTTCTTTGTTGTCCAATATATAGAATTGTAGACCGTATATGCAATTTAAATGTATTTGCCTTAGTGGGGCTCTTAGGAAGAAAAATGGAGATAAAATGTATGGGTTTGATCTATCATCCTAAACTGGAAGTCCTAAATACCTTTTGATTCTCTCTTGATCAAGTCTGCTCTGTATCCCCATAATTTCCCAAGAGGAAGATTGCATCAGCCTCCTCCTGGCTGGAGATGCCAGCTCGCCCCAGTTCGCCCCATGTAACTCTCTTTCAGGCTGAAAATCTGATTATGTGGCTTCTCTAACTCTAGCAGTTTACAACCCACAAGCAAAGAACTCAGGCTTCTCAGCATGAACAAGAAACTTTCGTACAGAATGACTTTTGTCTGTCTTTGTCTTATCTGCTACTTCCACTCATTACTCATCGAAATGGCATATGCTAGACCATTTAATGTATGCATATATACATACATTTTAGGGCATATACCTGTAGACGTGCTCTCAAATATACGATCATGTATAAAGCAATAGGGATATGTCAATAAAGATATAGATGTGTATATATACCTGTATATATCATGTTATTTTAAAATTCATTTATTTATTTTGTGAATGTGGGTGTTTTGCCTGCACAAATAAATCTGTGTGCCACATGTGTGCCTGGTGTCTGTGGAACCAGAAGAGGGCTTGGGATCCCCTGGAACTGGAGTTACAGATACATGTGAGCCACCGTGTGGGTGCTGGGAATTGAACCTGGCTCCTCTGGAAGAGCAGCCAACGCTCTTAACCACCGAGCCATCTCTCCAGCCCCCACATCATGTTATTGTGTACAACACATCCTTGGATCGATGCGCATGTAGAAACGTGCCATTGAACATTTGCACATAACAGGATGTCATTTAATGTATATATGCAAACGTGGCATTTAATGTATACATATTCCCACAACGTGGCATTTAGCATACACACATGTACACAGCATAAACTTTAGTGTACATACATGCATGTGACAAGCCATTTTATGCAAGCAGATAGACAAAGTGCCACGTCATGTCTCGTCTTTGTCATTGCACACCTTCCTCTTCCCGACTGCTCTACTTGGCTAACTTCTCCAGTCCTTGATGACGCAGTTTTCCAAACAGTCGCCAAACTCTGCCTTTGGGTGAGCAGCTGGTGACTGACCACATGCCTCACCTGTGGTGACGACAAGGATGACCAGCCTACTTACAGCAGACACCCTTCCGAGTCCTGCTACGCGTTTGAGCTCCTTGCTACCACCCTCATTTTCTGAGCAAGGAAAGCGAGGCATGAAGAGATTCCAAGGCTTTCCCAAGTAAACAAAAGAGTGGGCAGCTGAGCTCTAGGGCTGCTGACTGCACACATGGATGGCTTTCCCACACGGTGGTTGGTGGCTCATGAGTCTGTCACCCTGAGTCACTCATGAGTCTGTCAGTCATCTGCTGAATTGGGAGCAGCCTGAGGCCAAGGACATACCTTTAGTTTAATCTCCGTGTGGTGAATCCCTTGAGCAGGAATATTTATCTAGCAGATCTTTCATACCTGGATCATCTTATCATGGCTCATCCCATCTCCCCCCAGCCGCCCCCTTCCCCCGCACACATTGCTGTCCCCCTTTATACTAGTTCTTCATAAAACTGTGGCTGTTAGTTCCAACAGAGGTTGTAAGACAGAGGCCCATTCAAAGATATCACAAGTAGCTTCTCAGACACTGCTTAAACATCTTCTGTGTGTCTCAGGAGGATTGTATATTATTATTATTATTATTATTATTATTATTATTATTATTATTATTATTTTATCATCATCATCATCATCATCATCTTATGCCCTCCACTGGTTTAAATTATCACAGAGGGTGAAATGATGTGGAAAATTCTAAACATGATCTTTTGATGAAAAGATATTTCCCTCATTTTAGCATAATCTTCCTTTGAATCATGCCAGAATATCTTAAGGCCAGAGCTCCCTGCACTGTTTTTCCCCTCTGTTTGGATGCTATGCCAATATACCATGGGAAGAAAGAAGCTTCTAGCATGCACAATAAATTTCTTCTTCACAAGGCAGCCTGAGTGCAGAATACTCCCAAACTTGTGATCTGGGAAGCTAGGGAACCCCAAGGAGAGAGCCAACTAGCCTGAACAAAAGGCGCATAGCTTGGCCAAAGCTGCTTTGGATACAAGTAGGTGTTGGTACCAGAAGGTCAGTTGCACGGGCAGCTTTAACCAGGTCCCATCCTAGGACCAGGTCAGGGTGGTTCTAGCTTTCAGTGTTGAAGCCTTTAAGGAGGTGATGGTTAGCTGCAGCACAATTGCTCCTGCATAAATGCAGCCAGAGAGTGGTGCCTGTAAGCAAGCACTGGCCCTGGGGCCACAGGGACCCAAGGAGGATGCTGATATGCCCACTCGGAGTGTCGCAGAATGCTGCAGAAACTACTGTTGCCTTTCCCCCTCCTTTATTAAGCTGTCACCAGAATCCTGGGGCTCGTGACTATTGGTCACTTGCAGATGCCAGTGAGCAAAGGCAGGAATTGAATCTTTAAAACCGTGCTTTATTTAGAGAGACAGCAGTCTCTAAATATCTCTACCCTAAAAATCTGTAGCATCTTATCTCCAGCTGCAAATTATATAGGGGTCAAGGCAGTGAATCATTCTGGAATTCAGGCCTGCCCCACTTGTGAGACAGCGTCTGAGCATTGCTTGCCATCCCTTGCAATCGTCCCTCCTTCTCTGGGTGTCAGGGGTTAGGCACTTCTTGTAATGCTGAGTCTAGTCATTTCTGTTGCTGTCAACCTTGTACTCCTCTAGGGACATCTAGTCATAGGGTTAGCTCAGAACAATCCATTAACAGTGCACGTGTGCCAATCAAACAACATGCATGTGTTCATTGCTCTTTCTTACATAGCGTTCATGCATGTCTGTAGTACAGGATGTGAAGGCACTCCTGCCCATCTCCAGTTTCCTATCAAGGTGGAAACTACTCCTTGTGGAAACTCTCATTTAGTTAGTGGCTAGAGGTAGACCCTAAACCCACTCACTGGCGCTCACAGCTTCATTCTTGGTCCTTATTCACCATTGCCTTTCAGGTAGGATGTCGAGTTTAGTGCTGAAGTGGATACATAACATAGTCAGTGCTGATATCAAGGCCTGTTTCTTCTGTTAGGGTAGTGAATCTCAACCTGCGGGTTGCATATCAAATATCCTACACACCAGAGGTTTACATTACAGTTCATAACAGTAGCAAAATTACAGTTATGGCGTAGCAACAAAATACTTTTATGATTGGTGGTTACCAGAATGTGAGGACCTGCATTAAAGGGCCACAGCATTAGAAAGGTTGTGAATCACGGTGGTAGAGGCATATCAGGCTCCTGTGATGGTTTGTGTCAACCGGCCAACTCCACAGAATCTAGAATCACCTGGGAGATGGAGCTCTGGGCACGACTGTGGGGAATTATCCTGATCGAGTTAACTGAAGACGGAAAACCTAACCGTTCTGGTGGGACCCTGGGCTATAGAAACGGAGCTGAAGGGTGCCAGGCATTTCTTGCTGTCTGCCTCCTGATGGCAGATGCAGTGTGAATGATTCCCCCAGACTCCCACTGCTGTGGCTTCCCTGCCCTAATAGACTGTAACGGGGAACTATGAGCCAAATAAATCCTTTTTCTCTCAAGTTGCTTTGGTCAGAGTATTTTAGCACAGCAACAGGAAGAGAATGAAGATAGTTCTGCCAGCATATCTGCTACATTCTGGTACCACTTCTGGTACACTCTCTAGCTGGAATACATCATACCTTCTTGAAAGAATCTATCAATTATTCATATGTTGGTTTGAATATGTCACATGGTCATAGACTTTTCTCCTGGAAAGGATACCTTAAATTATATCCAATTTTACTTTTTACAAAATGCAGGCATTTTCTGAACAGTCATTCCACCCTGGCTATCCTTTACCACTTCCTGTGGCAGGGAGCTGATTATCTATCATGCCTCCTAGGTCAGAGTCCTCTAATTGCTAAATTACATTGGACAGAAACCTGCCTCTGGTCAGCTCTCCACCTTCAGTCTTCACTCTCCTCTCTGGAGCAATTATGAAATAAATGCTTCCTGTCTCCTGCGAAAAAACATAGCAGAACTGTGTGAGCTCTCGTCCCTTTTCTTCTCCAGGGGAATGAATGGCTTTGCCCCTTTATGGACCTCTGTGGGACTAGCTTTGCAATCTCTGCACATCCTGACCCCCTGGTCCTTGGTACACACTCTAATATGAACAGCACAGAATTGAGCATGTTCCTTCAGGTATGAGATCACTACCAACCTTTATGGGAAACATTTGAAATTCAAGCCTTACCTCTCACAACGGAAGGGAGGTCTGTGTCCCTTAATATAGAAGTTCCAGATACAGATTTATGCTGAGAGTTGGTGACTGCTGTTTACACCCAGACACTCCACTCCTCGATTCATTGCTATAACTTTTTTGTGATATATGCATGAGTGTGTGTGTGTGTGAGTGTGCGTGTGTGTGTGTGTGTGTGTGAGTACGCTCACAATCACCCGTGCATTCATGTGTGTTGTCTTCCCCTCTTGCCTTCCACCTCAGTTTTTGAGCTAGAATCTCTCAAAGAACTTGGAGTTCACTGTTTGGGCCACACTGGCCTGTGAGCCCTGGTTAGCCACACGTCTCTGCCTCAAGCCCCAAGGTTACAGGTGCCTGTCGTCATGCCTGGCTTTTTATGTAGGTGTGTTAAGGATCTGAGGTCAGGTTGTCATGTGTGTGCAGCAGCTGCTTAACCCATTGAGCTGGGTCCTCAGCTCCCAATTATCTTCCCTCCTTCCTTCCTTCTGTTCTTTCTTTCTTATTTTTAAAACTTCAGGATAATTTTATTAGTCTTTAAATGAAAAACTTCAAGTCAGGAAAGCTATAAACCTAAGCAGCTGCTAGGAGGAGAGGAAAGAGAAAGCCATGCTATGCTCTTTGAGTTAGGCACAACAGCCATGCTGTTAGACAGGCAACCACGTGGTGGGGAAGGGGGCTTTAGGGAAAGAGAAGAGAAGCTGCCCAAGGGGAGGTGTTCTCAGACTCTGATTAGCATCTGAAAAAAAAAGACTCAAGAGAAGAAACAGGGAAAGTTGATGCAGACGGATCAGCAGACCCAACAGGACCTCCCAGCAGCTCTGGAGTGGCTGCACTTGGGGCTGAGCATTCTAGGAAGGAAAAGTACATTATCTCATTAAAGGGATGTTTACTCCTCCCTCTCTTTAGCAGGGCTCAGGGTGGATGTGCTTTCTGGGGGTGGGGGGTGGTCTCTTAGCCAGGTGACTCATCCAGGCCAGGGATCCTATTCTCTTTACCACAATGGCAGTTTCCCCTTTGTGGGCTTTCACATTCCTCTCCGAAGAGGTAACACCCACCTCCCAGTCATCTAGGAGACAGCCCAGTCCCCAGTTCTTATAACTTTTTAACCTGGTGGGGATGATGTGCACGCCCCTTGACCTTCCCTTTGACCCTCTGTTCTGTCCAGGCAGGCATTGCGTCTCCTCATTCTGAGTCTTCCCATAGTCTTTGCCACGATGGACAGCTGTCAGAAACTGCAGTTGATTGATAGGCTTGCTGGAGCCTGGGAAGTCATTTTCTGCTCTGCTGCATCTCAGAATCCACCTGTGTCCAGTAGGAGCCAGATCCTGATCACTTATTTTCTGTGTGAACATAGGCTCTGGCCTGGTGGCTTGCTCATGCATGAGAGAGGATGAATTTCTCTTTGGAGTTTGACTGCTGTCTGCTCTGAACTAGGAGGAAACCGTAGCATATCCCAGTCTCTGAAGATCCCAGGACCTTCTTCTCCAAGACGAAGGAGTGAAAACCTCTCAGGTGTGGGCATATTTTAGAGGGTGTGTGTGTGTGTGTGTGTGTGTGTGTGTGTGTGTGTGTGTGTAGAGAAGCACATCAGTGTATCAGACAGCTGCTTCCAATTGTGTCCTCTTTGGGTCTCTAGCCTTTCCCTCCTTCTGCCTGCCCCCACCCCCCGGCTGTCACCTATAAATCAAGTACCTCTTCTTAAAATTGTAATCACCAAAATAAGGAGGTGATTTATAGGGAATTCTGAAATACCAAAATAATCAGCCAAACACTTCAACTTAATGACAGCAATAAGTCAAAAGGCTCTGCTTATCCGGGGAGGAAGATCACGTGGGACTTGGTGGCTTCCGAATGACAAATGCTTTCCTGTGACTTGTAACAAATCAATTATCCACATGTTGAAAACTCAGCAACTCCCCCTTAAAGACAAACTCTTATGGATATATTTTACAAAATCAAAACAAAAAACCTGTCCAAAATCAGCCAGAGATGTGGGTGCCCCGTGCCTGCAGAAAGTGTCCACAGAATTCTTGGGTCTGTTTTCAACCGAGTGTAGAAAGTGATAAGGAATCTACCTTCACCTGCTGTGCTGTTTTCAATCAAACTTGCAGGCTTCCACTGAAAATCCTGTGGGGACATTCAATCCTCAGGTTGTCCCAGATACATTTGTCTGCTGTGTACTTCTCCTGTGAAGGCGAGTGTCTTTTTTTTTTAGATGAAGGATGAAGTCTTTTCTCAGTAGCTGGTTCTACAACGGAATCTGTGCTTGCTCTTTATGTGCGATCCCATCTGGCTGCCCAGAGAGACTCTGTGCCCTTTCTCAGGTTCTTATTTTCCTCTCCTCCCACACTGCACCCATTTGTCACACAATAAAATACAAGCGCATCTGTTGTAATGTCTCTTGTCAAGGCACCGGGCTGTAAGCCATCCCTGACCTTCCCCCAGCTGTTTGTCAGATTCAAGGGCTTGGAGAAGGTCATGCTGTGACCATTCCTGTTGGATCAAACCAACACGGCAGAGAGAGTGAAGTCCTGCGCGATGGCGGAGATGCTCGGGCAGTTGACCGTGTGCACCCCCACAGGCCTCAGGGCTTGTCAGGCTATGAAAAGCCTCTGCGGAGACACAGTCTGAGGGTGAGGGTGGGGGCTGTGGTTCTCGGGGAGACATGCCACAGCCAGCTGCGTAGGGTTCCCAGGCTCTGGGCATCGTAGATGCCACTGGATGCTGCGGAGAGCTGGTAATGAAGTGGGAGGCCTGCGTGTGGGGCCAAGACAGGAAAGAGCGTGGCGAGGGTCCCCGCCATAGGACCAGGTTGGTGGCTTGGGTGCCAGCTAGCTGCTTTGGCTTGAGTGGATGACTGCCATGGCTGGGAACACTGAGACAGCTTAGGCGGGAGGCTACACATGGCTCTTTAGGTGAAGGCCCGTTCCATTGTTTCCCACAGCAGATGAAGAGAGACAGTCTAGAGTTTCAGAGCATTTATTGTCATTGTGGAGAGTGGTGTGGGTGAGACTGTACCCCCTGCGCCCTCAGGGAGGGGCAAGGTTGAATAGTAACTGGGAAGGGGTGTGGCTAAGCCTCTAGGTACCTCAGTAACATGGAGATGTCTTGAGACTATGTGGCCAAGCCTCTACCTGTGGCGGGGCTTGGGGGACATTTCCTTTTTTTCGTGACCAAATGTCACAGACTTAAGAAGAGATATAGGCACATGTCAGGAGCTGTTTCTAGGAGCCTGGCAAACATCTGCTGTTGTTCCTTATAGGGCTTTTACCCCGTATTGGGCCCACAGGGTTCAAACCTTGGCTCTACCAGAAAACAGACTGCCTTTCATGGCCCCGCACATTCCCAGGGTTGCAACTGTCCCAGTATATGGGGTTTTTGGTACACCTGACAATCTGTATACCGAAGCAGGCAACACCCTTAGGACACTCCATGAGATGGCTTGATCTGGAGGGGGGAGAGAGAGTGGAAAGCAAGATCACCATTCCGCTGAGAACCATGATGGCATGGAAGGAGCTTTGAGTGGTTAGAGAAGAATAGACTTACTGGGCATGTGGTTGAAAGTGTCCTGGCAGAGGAGGACTCTGGGAAGGTATCAGTGACTTGGTTGGCCTTGGATTCCTACAGGTCAAGCCATGCTGGTCTCCATGTCCATCAGTGGAGCTTTTGCTGACATGCAACATGTAGTACAGCTTTTAATTTTACTTCATTTATGTGTGTGCTTGCGTATGTGTATGCTACATGTGGGTGGGGTGCCTGAGGAGGCCAGAGGAGAGCATCCAATCCCCCACAGGTTCCTGATAGTTGTAAACTGTCCAGCGTTCCTGCAGGGAACCACACTAGGCTCTCTGAAAGAGGAATACTCTCTGAGTATTCTTCATGGCTGAGCCATGCCTCTGACACCTGCAGCTGTTGTTTGATAGCAGGATCTGTGTCTGTGGCCCATGGGCCTATCTGGCCTGTTCCCTCAACACTCCCCAAGATCCTCTGCTTGGCTTTCTCTGGCAGATTTCCTTCCCTCTGATCCTTCTCCAGCTCCTTAATTTCCTTCATAACTCCCCTTTGTATTTGCCCCTCCCCTTTCCAGCCTCACCCCCTTAGTTTGGATGCTCCATGATGGACTCTTCCCATCATGTACTGAGTCATCTGCTCAACACTTACTCCTGAATATTTTCACTTAATTAGAAATGTTGGCAATATTTGCATACGTCGCACTGTGATTAATTCACCTCTCAATGCCCTATCTGCCTTACCCCACCCCTCCCGCTCCTGCCGATCTTCCTTTTTTTTCCTCAATTGGTCTGCCTCCTAGCCCGCGTTTCTCCTTTCCTCCCTTCCCTCCCTCCCTTCTTTCTTTCCCCTTGCACGCAGTCACAGCTGCCGCCTATTCGTGATTGCAATGGCTACGTCATATCCAGAAGACACCTTCCCCCATCTCCCCATCAATTGGCTCCCACAGTTCACGCACTTCTTCTTCTGCAGTGTTCACTGAGCTTTAGAGGGGCTGACACAGGTGTCCCACCCGGAACCAAGCAGTCACTAGTCACTAATTCTCAAGACTGCCATCCTCTGACAGAGGCTGAGGGATGCACTAATATGTGGGTATAAGCATTTAGAAGGTGGTCTAACTACTTGTCCATTTGATAAAGCATCAATAGTAGATTTCCTCATAAGATCTGTGACTTCTCTAGCAATAGGCTTTTTTCTGCTGCACCAGGCATGTATTCCCTCCCATGAAGCAGGCCGCAAATGGAATGGTTACCTCAGAATGTGCCACTACTGCACTAGTGGGCAAATCTTGCCAGGGAGTTAAGCACTGAAGTAGGCAGAGTTTGCATGTGAATGTAATCCTTGATAACTCTTCTCCCTCAGCAGTCTGCATAGCAGCTTCTGGCACCATGAGTGCTAGCCAGCATGGAGACAGCTCCCAGCTTAGTTCCCATGTGGTTTCTGTGTCTAGTATCCAGGGTATGTGGTGTCTCCAGCAAGGGGTCTGGTGGGCATCCAAAACCCTGCTATTTTTAATGTGCACTTTTTAGTATATTGAGTAAATACATATCCAAGTGGTTATGCTTTGTGAGGGCCAAGCAGCTGCTTCCAGAGTGAAAAAGGAGGGTCCACCACAGAGGGGACTTAACTGGCAGTGGTCTGGGAGATAGCTGTGAGAAGTCACTCAGGTGAGAACCGAGAAAAGAACAGCCCAGACAAAGAAACAGAATGTGCAAAAGCTACGATGCAGAAAAGAGCTTGGAGAGTTCTAGAAACTTTACGTGGAAATAGTTAAAACTTAAAAAATAAATGAATGAATGAATGAACAAACAACAGAAAGGCCACAGTAAGGACTCTTTGACAGGACGTTTCCTAATGGAGGAGTGACATTTTATGTCTGAAGTCCCCTCTACCTGGGGACTTAGTCACAGTTCTTAGTCACAGGGCTGCTTCCTTCGCAAGTCCTTGCCTCTGCTCAGCTGTTACCACCTTCAAGGGGTCATGACCTTTGACATGACCTGTATTAGCGGCTTTTCATTGTTGTGACCAAACTATTCAATGAAACCACTTACAGGACGGAAGCTTTGCTTTGCTGGGTTTCTGGGCCTTTGATTCATGTTTACTTCAAGTGTCCAGGCTGTGGGGCCATCATGCAGTGCGAGAGGATGGTGGAAGAACTCACTCTACTGAAGACAGGAAGTAGAACGAGATAGGAAGGAGACGGTCAGGATGTCCTCGAAGAACCTGTGACCTACTTCCTCCAGCTAGCCCTCCCCCTAGAAGTACCCAGAGGCTCTACTACGTACCCATGGACGGTTATTTCATAGGGAGATCACATCTTTCGACCATCCCCGAACGTATGTGTGCATGTCATATCACTAGATGAGGTCGGCGTTGATTGGATGCTTTCCATGAAGATCTTCCGTTATTACAACGGAAAGCTGACAAATACAGTGAACAGTCGTGTTCTCAGCACTAGGCAAGAGGAACAAAACAGAACAAAACAACATAGCCGCCCAGACATTTAGTAAATGTGGGTTAATGGATGACGAGGGAGAGGCTGGAAAGCAGGACATTGCCGAGGAGATGTCTCCTTACGATCCAGCTCTCACGGGAACAAATGCTAGAGGGGAGAGGGTGGATGTGTTAGAGCCATGCTGTGATGTTATTACGGGGACAGAAAAACAAGTGTGTAATGAGCATGTTTATTATGTGAACGCAAAGGCCAGTACTTATGTTCTCAGCTCTTACGCATGCTAATTTCTTTCCTGTTTGCATTATCAGTTTGCCTAGCAACTTTCATGATAAATATATACAGACATATTTCTGAAAAAGATACTCTTGATAATTAAGTCACTGCAGAGCTCCTGGTAAGGATAGTACTTGTCACTGGTGGTGGCTCTCCACTGCATAGACTCTGACCTGTGTCCATGGACACTCCTGATCATCACAGCCTTCTGGAGGCTGGCCTCAGCCTGTTTTGTGCTTACATAAGCATGCGGGCCTCACTGAAGTTCTTTGTGGAGTTCTGAAGTAGCAACCGCTCACTAGGCCCTTCTGCTGCTTCCATCATCATAGGTGACTGTTTATAGACTAGAGGTAGTGTGATCCTCAGAGCCCTCCATAAGACAGAACGAAACAGGTATCCAGGGTGAAAGGCAGGTTGGGAGGTAGAATGGTTTGTTGAGCAGATGCTTAGATGTTGGGAGTGGGGGGTACATGGTTGAGATGTCATGCATCTATTTAGGGGATTGGGTGGGTGTTTATGTCAGAGGCCAAAGAAGCAGAACCATTAAGATTTCAGTTTCTATATATCCTGCCCATGTACCCATCACGGCAGCATGTGATGAAGCAAAACAACTCACTTTATGGCTAAAAAGCAGAATTTGGAAAGAAGAGATTAGGGGGTCCCACAATCCCCTTTGAGGGTGTATAGCACTATGACCTAAGGTTTTATGCTAGGTCCCACTTTATGTTGGTGGCAGTGGGGACTGAACTGAGAGCCTTATGAATGCAGGCTATGGATCTATTACTTGAGATATGGCCCCCGACCCTAGGTGCCTACCTCTCAGAGTTTCCATTTTGTTCTATCTATAAGCCCCAGCCTTTATCATAATTCTAGGGACTTTTGGGGTCCTGTCTATCATCTGCCTATTTACCGCCTATCTCTCTGACTGTGGCTCCAGGTACAAGAACATATTGACCACAAGGCTTTGACTTCATACATTGTGGGGATGGGTCAGCAGCTGTGCACAGCTGCTCTAGGGCAGGGTAGGAAATGAGTCTTTCTGTGAGACAAAGAAGCAAAACGGAATCTGTTAGGAGGGCCAGATGCTTGGGGCTGGAATAGCATTAGCACTGATCTGGTTGCACCCCAGATTCAATGTGCACCTGGCCCAGGAGCAAGAGATACCAACAGGCAAAATCCAGCAGGAGCGGCGCAGCTGCCTGCCTAGCTCTTGCCTTGCATGAGTGGGGAGGGGCAAAGGCTATGCAGTGAGGGACCTGTGGCCTTGCAGAGGCTTTCAGAGAGCAGGACAAAAGTCACCTGTCTGCTCTCTTCCAAGTTTCGTGCAGAATATCTCTTGTGACTCATGCAAGCCCAGAACTCTGCAGGGAAGGGAATAACGGAAAGCACAGTTTAGGTCTAACCTAGGAAGGCTGACGGTTCTCATGCACTGTAGGAAAAGCCATGGTTATGGATGAGATACCATGGGAATGTTGGTTCCAGAAAAGGTCGTCATCCAAAGGATGCTGAAGATAGAGACCTATGGTGAAGAACGGGAAATAGAAGTCACAGGTCCAGCAGGAGAACAAGTGCATGCATGTGTGCGTATGCGTGTGTGTATGTTGTGTGTGTGTGTGTGTGTGTGTGTGTGTGTGTGCGCGCGTGCGCGCGCGTGTGTCTTATTTCTGGTGTTACAGTGTATGAGAATTTGAGCCTTTAAATGATACCAATGGCAATAATTATAGACTTGATACTGTATTTTATGATTGTGTGTAATTCAGTAACTGGAAAGAGGCTGGGCTGTGAGGATCTAGGACTACCAAGGAGGAGGTACCTCTCACTGAGAGAGACGGTGCTGGTAGTGATGGTGGAGGCTGGATGGATTAATCCCTAGCTGTGTACCATGTGCTATGGGAGCTACTTTGCATTTGAAAACTCCACTGTCTGCTTCTGTGCAAACCGAGAACCAGCACTGGTGAGAGGCAATGTTAACTCAGTATCTGCTAGGGGTCGGGTGCTTAGCTGAGCACTCCTCATAGTCTGTAAGATAGTGTGGTTGCCCCTTGACTGCTTCATTCTGCTCCTGGGAAGAGTCAAAACCTGAGGTCCTGGCAGAGCAAAACTGTGAGGAAGGTCATCAGCAAACATCTGCCACCACAGTAAGATGTATTTTGGGAGGCTGCCTAGCCCTGTTACGTTCTCTCTCTCTCTCTCTCTCTCTCTCTCTCTCTCTCTCTCTCTCTCTCTCTCTCTCTTTCTGAGTGATTTGAATACACAACAGCTGTTAATGAATGTCACACAACTAATTAAGACAGCCAGAAAGGAGTAGCTACCCCACACAATGGCGACTTGGAATGACAAAGATACCAGTATCTAACTGGTGCAGTTCAGGGCCTGAGTTCTGTCTGTCGGACAGTCAGTGATAAGGAACTCAAGAAGACTCTTGAAGCATTGAATTTGGACATTGTATTAGTCATAGTTCTCTAGAGTCACAGAATTTAGGGGTAGTCTCTATATAGTAAGGGAATTTGTTAATGACTTACAGTCTATAGTCCAACTCCCAACAATGGTCAGCAGCAGCTGTAAATGAAAGTCGAAGGATCTAGCAGTTGCTCAGTCCCACAAGGTCCTTACATAGTCTCCAGCAGAAGGTGTGGCCCAGATTAAAGGTATGTACAACCACACCTGGATCTGGGACTTGCTTTGTCCTAGGCTAACCTTGAATTTAGAGATCTTGCTTCAGTCTCCTGCGATTAAGAGTGTGTACTACTTTGCCTGGGCCTAAGTTTTTCATGGCCACTATGCTTCAAGATCTCCATGCCAAGATCCAGGCCAGAAACTTGTGTCTTCCAGATTCAAGATCTGGATCACAGGTGAGCTTTCTAATTCTGGATTGTAGTTCACTCCAGATATAGTCAAGTTGACAACCAGGAATAGCCACTACAGACATTCTTGGCTTGAAAGATCTCATGTGGTTGTTCAGGCAGATCAAACAATAGAGAGGATTTTCCCAAGGTGTCCTTTGATTCATAAAGATGGATTTCACATTCCACATTGGGTCTAGTGTCTGGATGGCTGGATATCAAGAGCAACCTGGAGGCCACTCCCTGGTGACTTTATCCTTCCAGTGCAACATGAAAAGTTTTATTCTCCCTTTGACCTCTGTTTTCCAGGACCCAAGATTTGACCTGATGCTTTCCGGTTTCCAGAGGCTGTCTTCTGCTTTCCAGAGGCTAACACAGAAGAAATAGCAGTGTGTCATTGTTTTATCAGTTTCTTAAAGATCTGAGAAGTCAGTAATTTAACTGACTGAAATCGTTCAGGAGATTCAACCAGAATGGACCCTTTCCCAAGTTGTCAGTCACCATTTAACTTGGCACTGGCCAAGGCCAAGGTGGGCAGGTGCAGTTCTTCACACTGATGATGTTGTGGGTGCTCTTGGCTGGGTCTCTGCAGGGTCTGACGATGAGTGGAGTGAGCAGAGATGACCTGAAGTCAATGCTCACTGGTTATCCCACACCAACACTAGGGGCAGCACAGAGCAAGGCTTTTAAAAAAGTGGGCCAATGAGTGTCATCCTCATTTAAGAGAGATGTCACAAAGACAAAAACAAAAACAAAGCCGGGCAGTGGTGGTGCACGCCTTTAATCCCAGCACTTGGGAGGCAGAGGCAGGTGGATTTCTGATTTCGAGGCCAGCCTGGTCTACAGAGTGAGTTCCAGGACAGCCAGGGCTACACAGAGAAACCCTGTCTCCAAAAACAAAAACAAAAACAAAAACAAAAACAAAAACAAAAATAAGAGAGATGTCATTTAGCTATTCCCAGTCTCATGCTCTTTCCTTGAGCCCCAGATAGAGAAGGAAACCAGCAAAAGGTGGAAATCTTGGGTTGAGAGTCTCAGCTCTTGGATTTTTATTCCTTACTCTGCAACCCTGAATTGGCAGTGTGGACTCCCTATTAGCAAGCAGCAGTCTTCTGAGCCATGGTGTGTGAAACACTAGGCTCTGTAGCCTGAAGCTGGAACCGAGCCTAGAATTCCACAGGGCAAGTCCATAGTCAATGTGCAGCTGGGGAAGGCTACCTTGGGGCAGAGTAGCTGGGCAAGCCGTGTTATATATAATATAACAATTATTATTATAATAATATATAATATAATTATATCATATATAATATAACAATTAATAATTGTTATATTATATATAATTATATATAATACTGAGTTTTTTGTGACATTTTCATACATGTATATAATTTATTTTTTTAAAAATTATATTCACTATCTATTATCTTTCCTTTTAACATTTCAAAGGAAAGGCTATCAGTTACTATCAGAAACTTCTCAAATCAATAACTGAGCTCTTGGATGGTTGATCAGTAGTATTTTCAAAAGAAAAGAAAGAAAAAAGGTTATTTATTGTGTATGATTGTTTGGATGAAAAATTACCCCCTCCCCGGTCTTGGACATTTAAACACTTGTTTTCCAGTTGATGGCACTGTTTGGTAAGGCTTCGGATATATGGCCTTGCTTGAAGAAGTGCGTCACTGGAGTTGGGCTTTCAGAGTTAAAAGACTCAATTATAGTTCACTCTCTCTGCTTCATGTTTACAGTAAAAGATATAAACTCTCAGCTTCTTGCTCTAGTGGTCATGTTTCTTCTCTGCCATCATGGATTCTTACCCCTTTAGAAACATAAGCCCAAATAAACCTTTCCTCCTATAAGTTCCTTTGATCTTGATACTTTATCTTAGCAATAAAAAAGTGACTAGTTCAGAAGCTGGTACCAGGAGTCCTACTTGATCCACTCTCACTTATGCCTAGTAGATTAGTTACTTTCGTGTTGCTGTTCTGTAGATACTCTCTGACAAAGCAACTCAGAGGAACAGAGCTTATATTTCCAGATCACACTATTGAGTGAACTCAAGGCAAGAAACTGGAGCAGAAATCATAAAGGGACACTCATGATTAGCTTAGCTAGCTTTCTTACACAGCCCAGGAGCACCTGCCTAGGGATGGTGCTGCCCACAGTGGGCTGGGACGTCTGACATAAATTAATAATCAGGACACCCCTGCCACACACAGAGAGAAATGTTCAAAGGCCAATCTGATCAAGGCAATTCCTTAGCTGAAGCTTTCCTCTCAGATGATGCTGGGCTGTGCCAAGTTGACAATTACAGCTAGCCAAGGCAATAATCTCCTTAGTTATGTTTGAAGTTACTAATAATTAGACTGTTGGGATGATGACACTCTCCCACAATGTTTATGTTTTTTATGGATTCCTGTAATGATCTGAAACATGTTTTACTACTCCTGATATTCATATACAAACATGAAAGGTTCCATTTCAGGTGGGTAGAAGCAGGCCCTGTCAAAACGGGTTGACAGGAAGATGGCCCTTATCTCTCTGTGTAATGGCAGCTGAGAAATTTGTCTCTAAAGTGAAGTATAATCTACTTTCCTTTTCCTGAGGACCTGCCTCAGTCTGATTTGTAAGCAAACAGATTCTTTAACTACCTGAGTAGTAAATAATCTTTATCCCCTACTTCTGTTATCAGCCAAGAAAAGCAATTTACAGTACGATGCCTGAATAAACAATAGCGCTCTTCTCTGTCAGTTTTCTGCAGTTACCCTTAGATTACAGCTGGCTGTCTTCTTACAAGCTGATCCATGTTTCATGTCTTAGTTTTAATTTCCTTAAGAGTGGGTTCATATGATCCTGTTCCCCCCTTGATGTTAGCATTTTTTACCATGTAATTATTATTATTTTGTGGTTCTTAGTGTGCAGTAGTAGAAGTAGTAGTAGTTCTTGCTGCCCTCCTGTCCCTAATCCCTGACCCGTCCCTCTTTTGTGCCATTCCTGGAGACTTGCTCTGTTTCCAAAGCCCTGCTGTTGAGGGACAGGGCACTTGTACTCACAGATGAGCACTTCAGAAACCAGGAATGCTAAAGGGATGCATAACCATTTTCCACCTAGAAGGCTGGGAATGGGTGTGCTTAATAGGCTGGTGACTTCTGTCCTTTCTGTGTGGCCAGACCATACCTGCCTCCCCCAGACTTTCCCTCCCTAGACCTTTATCTTGACTGTTTCTCAGTCAATAGAACCGATCTTTATGGAAGATGTCACATGGCCTTTACAAATGGCACAGCCTTTACAAATGGTGGTTAATAGCCTGGTGACTTCTGCACTATCTGTATTGGCAGGCCATACCTGGTTTCCCCAGGCTTCTATGTTTATTCTAGTCAATTCTCCCTAAACTCTCGCCCTGAGCATTGTTCCTCAGTCAATAGAATCCATCTTTATGGAAGAGGTCACATGTACTTTGTTTTTTGTTTTTTTTTTTTGGTTTTTCGAGACAGGGTTTCTCTGTGTAGCCCTGGCTGTCCTAGAACTCACTCTGTAGACCAGGCTGGCCTCGAACTCAGAAATCCACCTGCCTCTGCCTCCCAAGTGCTGGGATTAAAGGCATGCGCCACCACTGCCCGGCCACATGTACTTTGAAAAGTGTTTCAATGTAATCATGTCTTAAGCTTTGTTGTATACACAGGATTATGTTAATTATCATCAGGAGTTTTCCCCTAAATCATGCTGTGCTTAAATATGCCTCAAATAAAATTTCTTGTGTCAGACTCTTGAAGTTTGAACCAACACCAGCTACCATGTCATGGTGAATCAAATTTCTTTCTTGCCTTGTGTGGATCAATACTCTGCTGGCCTTGGTGGTCACAGAGACCCACCCTTTCTCATGGACAAGTTTATTTGCATACAGTATTTTTTTTTTTTTTTTTTTTTTGCCTTTAACCATGTTTATGTTACTGTCTGTGTGTAGCTTTATGTTACTATAACAAAACACCCAGAATCATTAATTTATACGGAAAAAAGATTTATTTTGTCTCATGGTTTTGCATGTCTGAGATTGGTTAGCACCATTGTTCAGGGCTGCTTGGAGATGGCACAGCTTGGCTTGACCACCCTGCTCAAACCACAGTCAGGAGCAACGACAGAGAGAGGGAGAATCCAGGGCCCCATAATTACCTTGGGGAATATCTCCAGTGATCTAAGGGCCTTCCATTAGGCCCCTTCTCCTAAAGGTTCAGTGACTTTCCAACAGCATTTCCCTGAGGACCAAACCTTAAGAGACAATCCAATCTCTAAGTGATGGCACCTTCCGGCAGTAACAAGCTAGTTAGTGTTTATTTCACACAAATAATCTTTCCCACAGGGAATTTTCTCTGGTTCCCCCATCCATCACTCTATGTAGGTGAGTACCCTCCTACTGCAGGATTTGGCTTTCTTTTCTTTTTCTTTTTGGTTTTTCGAGACAGGGTTTCTCTGTGTAGCCCTTTCTGTCCTGGAACTCACTCTGTAGACCAGGCTGGCCTCGAACTCAGAAATCCGCCTGCCTCTGCCTCCCAAGTGCTGGGATTAAAGGTGTGAGCCACCTGTGGTCATCCGTAGCTTTATACTAATTTACTCAGTGTCTTAGTTAGGGTTTCTATTGCTGTAATAGAGCACAGAACAAAAGCAGGAAAAGGGGGATTATTTTTTGGCTTACTCAGCTGGATCAATCATAGACCATCATGCAGGGAAGTCAGGGTAGGAGCTCAATGCAGGAGCCTGGAGGCAGGAACTGAAGCAGAGGCCATGGAGCAACATTGCTTACCAGCTTGCTCCAATGGCTTGCTCAGCTTGATTTCTTATACAGCCCAGGACCACTCAACCAGGTGCCATCACTCCCAGTGCAGTCCCACATCAATCATTAGTCAAGAAAATGTTCTATAGAGTTGCCTACAGGCCAATCTGATGGAGGCATTTTGTCAGTTGAGGCTTCCTCTTCCAGGTGACCCGAGCTTTGGTCAAGATGGCAAAATACTACCCAGAGCATGAAGCACTTGTTTTCTCTGTTAGATTTCAAGTTTCTTGGGACAGACACGATGTCTGTTCAGTCACCTCTGTATCCTGTTGTGTGTTCACAGTGCTTGGTCATGGTGATTGCTCAGTAGGTATTGGGGGGGATGACTGGCAAAAATATAACTGCTCACTGAAACAGCATTAGAGTGGAAAGAAGCCACACTGTAAACCTTAAAATAGTGACAGTGAATATTGAAAATCAAGACTTGCTATTGTGAAGTCTAGATACATGACCCTTACTCTCATCACAGGAGCGTTTCTTGCTGATTCATTCCAGAGTCACCCTATAGTCCAAAGCATAACTGAGACAGGAGTTTCTTCGGCCCAATGATTTCAAGAGAGTTTGATGATGAATGCCCTTCTGTGTTGGGGGTGTTGGTGGCATTTTCCTGCTGTGGGTTTTATCACCTGCTCGTGGGTTCAGATCTGACAACCATGGCCTCAATTCCCTTCCTGGCCTCCAGTGAGAAATCGCTCCAATGCAGGTTGTAGGGTACCAGCAGAGCAGCCATCTTGAAGTCATATCAAGAATTGTTTTCTTGGATCTCATGTGTTTTAGAAACACGGTATGATGACTTTCCCCTTCCTCTGCCTTCCCTGGATAGTCCTTTCAGTAAAGTCTGAGGAATCTGGAAATTTTATGAAGTCATGCCAAGCTCTTGTCCTCAAAGAATTTAACGTTTTTTAAAGGTGATAATAAAACCCAAATCAGACTCATATGCATATGCATTAGAGTGTGGAAAACAGGAGTGTGAGGTGGGGAGAGGAGAAGAGGGAGAGGAAGAGGGAGAGGGAGAGAGAAAAGGAGAGGGAGAGAGAGAAGAGAGCCAACATAGCATTTATGTTGATTTTTGATGGGAGCAGAGACATGTACAGTTCTTCCCCCAAATTTTATATAACTCTGTTCACTCATGTTTTGGACCCAAGTGCCATCTTTGGAGACTTTACTAACCACCTTGCAACGTGCACAGATATTGTGCCATCTTTCGCCCTCTCCTGCTTCAGTGCTACCTCGGCCAGGACAAGGTAAGTTTCCAGGGCAGGACTTTGTGCCCATATCAATGGGTTCCCTTCAAAGAGGGCTTCGTCCACTGTGGGCACTCATTCCTGCTTTCTGAGTGCACGGATGGGGAAGAGGCATGTGAATACACACGGAAAACATGCGGCGAGCAAAACCCTGGCAGCTAGCTTAGATGGGAGCCGACACCAAGGTATCAGGAAGTTGGTACGGCATCAGAGAAGGCTTTGGATGGTGGACTGTGGGCTTGAAATGATTGAGGCATATGAATACAGGCACCCTGGTGAGGAGACATCTTACAGAGCCCATCCATAGTGTCTGCTTAATGACTGCATTTGGGGGAAAAAGAAAATCTCAAGAGGTTGCCTAGCAGCTGCTCATCCTTTAGGAATATTAATGCTTAGGACAATGTTAATGAAGCCAGAAGTAGAAATTGATTTTGGAGGCAGGCAGGTGGGCTCTGTTGGAGTAATATGTAGAGTGAAGAATAGCAGACCGTCCATTAGAGGTGACCTGAGGCCAAGGGTGCTGCTGTATCCGTACCAGGAGATCCTCTTCATGGGTGCTGGAGCCATATCATGGAGTCAAGACTCCCACTATGGTTTTTCAACTGCACCCACAAAGTAATCTGCTGACCCATCTCTCTCCCACCCCAGCTGCATTTTGTTGGAGGTCCCTCACTCTGCTCTCCACTCCATTCTGATGAGGCTCATTTCAGGCCTTGCTCAGAGCTGATGGGCAGACATGTTTAGTCCTTGCCGTCAACCCCATGTATGAAGCTGTTCATATCCACATCTTTCTTTCTTGGCCAAAGTCAGAGAAAGAGATGTTTTCATTCTTCCTTCCTTTTTCGATAAAGGTCAAAGTTCACCCAGACTTCTGGATGCCTCACTTAGAGAACCAGGTTAAAGTTTACGCTACCCCTGGCTGTTCTACATTCAAGCTATGACTCTTTCCAGGACATCACTTTCTACCTTCTGGAAGTAGCTGGTGCTGCTCCCCTCAGCAGAGCCCTCCTTCTTCCAAAAGTCTACTGTGGGAAGGTGGGTTTGAGAGACAGATCAAATTATATCTGGAGGCTACAGTAACATTGAATGGACTTGCTTAATCCCTCTGAGACCCATTCCATTGTCCACCAGACACCGCAGATATTGTCTCCCAGGTTTGGTGTAGGCTTCAACCAAGTCCCATTCTACAGTCTTCCTAGCAGTGGACATTTTACAAAAATCCATTTTCATTTTAATGGGAAAGCATCTGGGTAGTTATGTGTGATTCAAGCTAATCTGTGTGAGAGAATCTATGGAGAGAATTAGGCTTAGCCAAAGTGCCTCTTAGTTCTCTGGAAGCTGAACATCTCTGGTGCCCCTGCCTGCCATCTTGTGATGTACATCTCCAGTGGCCACTAGGGGGCATCTTCTCCCCCCCCCCCCTTTCTTTGTTTCTTTCTTTGTTTCTGGCTTAGTCTGAGGGTGAGATTTAGGGAACTGCTTTGTGCACAATCTCTCTGATTATCTCCCAGCAGCAGACCAGATTGGTAAATAACACAGCCAGGGCTCTGGATGCATCACACTACTCGGCAGAGACAACTAAATACCCAGAGGAGTCCATCTGGCTTTGGGAGACTCCCAGGATGGGCAAGAATCACCATTCTCTCAGCTCTTTCAACATTCTTCCATCTCAAGCCTCAGTTTCAGGCATCTTGTGTCTCTGATCTCCACTGACCCTGAGTCATGTTCAGATTGGTTACACCTGCTGGAGGCCAGGCTGTCTCTGGCTCCTAAGGAGATTGCCTAATTCACCGTCGATTAAGGCTGCTCTTCATGCTTGGCCTTCATGCACCTTTGATCTATCTTTACTTTCTTTTCTCAAGCACCTTATGCCTCTTCCCCCTTCCCTCAGTTTCCATGGAGACTGCCATATGCTGGCACATGTACAACATCTACCTGTACCAACCGTGTCTTCGTCAGAATCAGAAGCTCCCGTGACTCACTGAGTAATGCCCAGCACACAGAAGGTGCCTAATAAATGCCAGTCCTCATGACCCATTTCTATCTCCCACCTGCTCCATTTGATTGCAAAACTCCCCAGAAAAATATGGGACATTTTTACATTATTACTAAGTTTCTAAATCTGATCAGTGTGTGGGGCCAGCAGCTGGGTTTCCATGCCTGCATACCAATGAGGCCTCGCCTGGAGCAGAATAGCATGTGCCCATAAACCGTGACCTCTATTATCCAGGGAGTCAGGCAGCAACGGCAGCTGCCCCTATAGACGTCTTCCCATCCCCATTGTGGGAATGGCAGAGGCACACAAAGTACTAGCAAATGCTTCCTGTAGTGTTGTTCGTGGGACATGCTTGTTCTGTTCTTTCCAGCTGGGATGGGCTTTTTTTCCAATTAAAAATTAAAATAGCTGCTGAATTTATATTCATTTCCTGGACCCACGATTCACGCTCCATTTCTCACAGCAGCCGGCACTATCTCCGAGCTCATCTTCTTACATCAACTCTTGGAAACAGCAGCTTAAAAATCAGCATAGTTAAAAATGGCTCCCTTATGCCAGAGAACAGGAGAATCAGGTCGAGGAGAGCAGGAGGAGGCCATGTAGCCCCACTGCCTTTCTAGGGATTGAGGACTGGCTCCCACTACCATCCTGTGCTTTCTCGGGCTTAGCCTCAGGGTGGGAGCACAATTGTGTCAGCTTGCATTTTAGAGTCATCTTTATAAGTAGCTACATTTTGCACCTTCCTATTGTACATAATCCCTCCTATTCTGTGAGTGTGCGTGTGTGTGTGTGTGTGTGTGTGTGTGTGTGTGTGTGTGTGTGTGTGTGTAGAGTCCAGAGCTTGCTCAGCTAGCCTGACTAGCCAGTGAACCTTTGGAACCTGCCTTTTGGTCCCTAGAACCCTGAGGTTACAAATACATGCTGCAGGATGCTGGAGGTCTGAACTCAGACTCCCATGCTTTCGGAACAAGCACTTGATTTTTATTGAGCCATCTCCCCAGCCCATTCCAACTAGAATTCTTAGTTCTGTCCTATGAACCCATGCAGACCAAATCTTTCACATCACAGTCCTTAGAAATATTTGAAGAAGTCTCTCTTACTCTCTGGCAAGTTGAGTTCTGTCATCCAAAAAAGGTTTATTGAAATCCTAACTTCCAGGACCTTAGAGTGTGCCCTTGTTGGAAAATCAGCTCCTTACAAACATATTTAGTTTACATGGGGCCACACTGGAGTAAGCTTGGCTCTCTGTCAAATATGTCTGGTGTCCTTCTCCTTCTAATGAGACACACAGACACACAGAAGAAGCAGGCAGAAATCAGTGAGGCTGCCACAACCCAAGGAATGCTTGTGACCACCAGAAGCAAGAGAAACAAGGATGGATCTTCTCCTGGAGTCTGGGGAGGGAGCATGGCTTTGTGAACAACTTGGTTTTATTTCTTACTTCCAAATATGTGAGGGGACACATTTCTCTTGTTTTAAACAAGCTAGCATGTGGCCCTTAATAAAGGCCAAGCAGTAATGCAACCTCAGCCTTTTCTAGGTCGAGCCCCTCCAGTCTCTCCACTCTTTCCCACGTGCCTCTGTTTCCCTCCTCTGGGCATATTTCAAACCCCAGCACATGGCCGTGGTGGTTCTCAGGTCAGCACACTTTGTATGGTCCCATTGCTTTCCTCTGCTGTAGGTTCTGTGCCTTGGTATCCAGAAACTCTCTCAGCAGATTCTCCATCCCTGGAATTCCACTGAGTTGGTGGGCAATTTAGAATGGTGGTTGCTTCCCAAGAGCATTGCTGCCAACCCGCACCTCTCATCGTCTGGCATGAAGGTTCTAATACCATGTCTCACTACAATGGCCACTTTTCTCTGGCCTCTTCAGGTACTTTGAATTCTAAAGTCTCCCCATGTTATCCATTTCTCCCCAAGCTCTCTGAATGCTTTCATCGACTTGTTCATCCTGGTGGGCTGCAGACAGAGAATCTGTGGTCAGACATTCTCTGTGGACTTGCTGTACACAAGTTCTCACTGTAGACATAGCTGCTGAGTTCCTGGCATTTGTTGGACATCAGTCCAGACACTTAGGGTTTGGAGATGAATAAAGAGAACCTTGGTCTTCATGGAGCAAAAGACTTCACCTTAGTCACTCTTTGGGATATTTGGAGATTGGCCTGTGGGTACCAGCTTCCTATAGATCTTCTATCTAATTATGCAAGCTTGTTACAAACCTTCCAAGTTAGGGGTCTGCTGAACAATCCCTGACTTAAAGAATTAATTTAAGGTTGCTCTTTCCAGCAAGCAGTGCAGATTCTCCTTGTTCTTGCCTTTTGGTGTGACCTCTTACTGGTTTCTGTCATTAAAGTCACTTTACTTTTTTTTTGGGGGGGGGGTTCAGCGAACTTTATTGATGGTATGCAAGAGAGTAGGGAGGGCTCCCTAGGCCCCTCCTGTTATTATGGGCTCTGGGATGGAAACCGTGAGGGAGATGCTCAGTGTTGGGGGCCGAGTTGGGACAGGGACTCCTCAGCAACCGAGGACCTCTCTCTTGCTCTCGGTGTCCTTGCTGGGGTGGGTGGTCTGGGGCTTCTTACGCCTTGGAGGTCATGTAGGTCATGAGGTCCATGATCCTGTTGCTGTAGCCGTATTCATTGTCATACCAGGAAATGAGCTTTACAAAGTTGTCATTGAGAGCAATGGCAGCCCCACTTCACTTTTGAGCTAATGAAGTTTAGAGTAACTTAAGATTTGGATGGCAGGTGAGAGACCAATGGGAGAGAGCTCTAAGCAGATGGGCTGAGTCAAGAATTGAGAAGGAGGGGTTGGCGAGAGGGCTCAGTGAGCAAAGGCACTTGCTACCAAGTCTGATGACCTGAGTTCAACCTCCAGAACCCACATGGAAGAATGAGAGAACCATTTCATGCAAATTGTCCTCTGGCCTCCATGCACATCATGGCATAGAAATGCTTCCTCTTCCTCTAAGCAAGCAAACAAACAAGTAAGAATAAACGTGATATATTAAAAAAAAAAAAAGAACTGGGAAGGAGGGAAATGACCTGACTTTGGACCTTGAGACCATGAAACAAGATCAGCCAGGGTTGTGTATGAGGGAAAAAATTAAGAAAAAAAAAAAAAAAAAAAAAAGACAAAGCTTGCTCACTAAGGAAGAGTTAAGGAGCGAGGTTGCTGGAGAGAAGACTGGAGGAGCTAAGACTTGCACTCAAATACCTGTGCATTTAGATGCGCCTCTTTCCTTGGTATCTTCAAGGGCTGGCAAGGTTGGCTGTGAGGGACCCAGAGGGGCTGAGATGAGGCCATTGGGCTGCCAAGTGTCCACCTCTTCAGTGGACATGGCTGTTGCCACCTCTGGCACAGATCTGTCATCATGGCATCTGTGCTTCCGTCTATCACTCTTATTTACTATCCTGTCCCCAACTGCTACGGTTTGAATATGAAGTGTCCCCCATAGGCTCATGCATTTGAACAACTGTAATCAACAGTTGATTCAAAACTATCAACAGTGTGTGCCGCCCCCCCTAACTCTGGGCCAGCATCAAGGCCTATTCTAGCATCAAGACTCCTGGGTGTGATGGAGGAAGTTAGGGTGGTGGTCATGCCATTATCCTGTCACTCACCACGTGTTTCCTAAGCATTTCCTCTCTACTCTCTATTTCTGAGTCTCACTACTGTCCCTTCATTTTTTAGACTGGACTGTCAACAGCATTCTACAGCCTTGGTCTTGCTTCATTTCTCATAGATCATGTCACTGTGACCTTTCTAAAATATACATATGACATCAGCCCCTGTCTAAAATCTTACAGAAGCTCTCCATCTTTTTTTTTTTTTTTTTAAAAGAACCAATTACACTTCCTTTGCTCACTCATGCTTTGTTCACTATGGACCTTCCAGACCTGCCCCTCTACCTCTCATGTGCCTTTTGTATTCCATCACGCTGCAGCCTGAGGTTTTGTTGCTCCAATCCGTAATTTCTTTCCCTCCATGAATGCAAGGGAAGCCCTCATTCCTGTTCCAAGCACATTGTGTGTATCTCCTTCTCAGGAAGCCCGCTCTGGCAGCAACCTCTGCTTCTGCCTCAGAGTGAATCGCTTTCCCCCTGCATTTACAGGATTCTATTGTTGTACTTACCATGCTGGATTAGAATCTCCTTTTAAACATTTCTTTCTCTCTTGCTAATTTGCACGCATGCGCAGAACAGGAACTATTTGTTATGCGTGTTCCCCTCTCTAGTGTTCGCCAGCAGAGCTTCGCCTTTATTGAGTGAGCGAATGAATAAGAAAAGATGGAGATGAACTGACCCACCACGCACTGGGCTCTGTGCTAACTGCTCTCCATGAACCCATCCCATTTAGTTCTCATACCTGGAGGATCAGGAAGAGGGGGCAGAGGGGAGATCGAACACCTTTCCCAAACAGGGTCATGTAACAACACAGTGGGACTGAGATCTGGGGACTGGGATCTGAGCCCAGGTTTGTCTAATTCTGGAGCCCTTGTTGTTTGCACTGAATTAGCAGAAGGAGAAATGGTAAGGGCAGATTCTAGCTAAATAAAAACATCTTTTTTTTTTTGGTTTTTCGAAACAGGGTTTCTCTGTATAGCCCTGGAACTCACTCTGTAGACCAGGCTGGCCTCGAACTCAGAAATCCGCCTGTCTCTGTCTCCCAAGTGCTGGGATTAAAGGTGTGCACCACCACTGCCTGGCTAAAAACATCCTTCTTAAAAGGACCAGTGCTGTCCAAAGAGGAAATGGATTACCCCAGAGTTCCAAGTCAACAGAGTAGGAACAGCCAATATGTGGGAGAGACCCCCAGTGGGACGATACAAAGTAACTTTCTAAAAGTGAAGCATAACCATTTGCATGCTAATAGCAAAATAATGTGTGTCAGAGATTTCACTCAGGTTCTGTGCTAATCAGAGGGAGGAAGGAAAGTCGTAGGACTTGGGAAGCTGCTGAGACCGGTGACTCACATGGGGCCCCTCCCAAGGTCATAGAAACAGCAAGCAGCTTCTAGGGAAAGGCTCTTCGGTAGAGCTGTCTACAAGTTGAGTAGGGAGTGCTGGGAAGCCGCTCTCACAAGGTTTTATTCAGGCTAGGTTGGGGCTTTTTTGGTGCAGCAGATGCCTGGAAGTTATACCCAATACACACTGGTTCACAGAGCCAGGCTTGGGAGGAATTGGTTTGTCACCAGTGCCCTGTCTGGGGGAATAGACATTTATTCATATTCACCTCAGGAAAAATCAGTAGAGCGTATTAGTCAGCTAGTGAGAAAGCCAGCAAGCTGTTAAAATCAGCACATAGAACATTTAATAAATTAGTTTTTTTTTTTTTCTTGAAGGGGGTGGGGAGACTAGGAGATATTGCTGGGTTAAATGCAAAACGGATTAATGGCCAACGGCCGCATAGATATAAACTTATGGGCTGTCACAGTTGCTGGATAAGGATCACTTCTATCTCTAGTGGGTAATGTAAACTGTAAAGGGTTTGGATGATTCTTGACACAACTGTCCTCCTGCCTCAGAGCTAGAACCAGCTGCCTCAGGACATGGCTGGAGGGTGGGATAGAGGAAGGTCATTGTCAAAGAGAATCCTCCCATGTTCTTTGTCATTACAAGGGACACTCTTCTTCCATCCTGGTGGTGAAGAAAAAGGAGGGGGAGAAGGCCTGGGTCAGAGTTGGGAGTTATAGCAACTGAGTTAGAATGTACCAGGGGCGGGGGGGCAGCTTTATAGACTCATAATAAACACAACCCTGAGGGTCTGAAGAGATGGTTCAGTGGGTAAGAGCGGCTGCTGCTCTTCCCGAGACCTTAGTTTGATTCTCAGCACCCACATGACAGCTCACAACCACCTATAACTCGAGTTCTAGGGGACCTAATGCCCTCTTCTGGCCTCTACAGGTAGTAGGCATACACATGGTATACATACAAATGCGCAGGCAAAGCTCTCATATACATTAATTAAAAAAAAAGCTGTCATGAAAATTTCCAAACATAAAACAAAGTAGAGAGCCAAGTATAGTGGTGCACATCTGGAACTCTGTCACTCAGGAGACTGAGGCAGAACAAGCCACCCTAGGTTACATAGTAAGACTCTGTCTCCAGACAAAACCACTGTCACCTCCAACAGTAACAGAGTGGAGTTTAATCTCATGGCTTCCTTTCAAGTTTTGATAACATACAAAGAAAATCCCAAACATCATGGTATCTTGCTCTTAAACAAGTTTAGACTACCCTCCACCCTGAAAAATAAAAAAGCGTTGGGTCTGGTGATGGAGGCCTCTGATCCCAGTTACTCAGGAGACCTTAGGGTGACAAGTTCAAAGCCTTCTTGACTGCGAGGAGAGCACAAAGCTGGCTTGGGTAACTTAGTGAGAGACCCTGTCTCAAAATAAAAAGACTGAAAAGAAGGCTGGGAATGCGACTCTTAGTAGCAAGCACTTGCCTACCATGTGTGAAGCCCTAGGTTCAGTCTCTAGTGTTACAAAGCCAACCAACCAAACAACCAACCAACCAAATACACAACAACAACAATAACAACAACACAGTGGCTCCTGTAAGACATGGCTTCATTATTAAGTTTTAAGTGACCCCCAAGTAGATTGAGGGTGAGTCAGAACTTAGAGCTGCAAAACAAATATTTCCCCAATGAGGACCATGTTATGAAGGAGGAGTCAGGGGCTTTAGTTTAAAATTAATATAATAAACACAACCCAGTGCCCACATTTGGCTCAGGCACTAAGTGTCTTGGGAAAGTTCTTTCTTTCTCAGCTGTCAATATTATCCACAAATGGGAGTGGATTTATTCAGTCAGATTCAAGCTACTGTAAAATAAAGCAAATTCTTCCTAGCTGAAGAAAAGAGAAGGCTAAAGAGGGGCCGGACCATGAGGGATGAAGCTAGATTGCCTGGGCGTCTCTGACCTGGGCCATCTCTCCTACCTGCCCTATCAGGTCTGTGGGCTTCATGATGTGGTGATGTGTGATGACCTCTGAACCTCCACACCGCAAACCTCTCCATCCTACAGCAGGAAAACCGAGGCGCAGCAAGAAGCAATGGCCTCTGAGATGGATTTTTAAGGCATGCTGCAAGGCTGAGGATTCTATCGACACTGGCATATCTCATACCGTCCTGCTCTCGACTCAGACTGTGGAGTACATTGATAGTCACTATCTAAAGCACAGCTACACAAACAATAGCTTTACTCATTCTTTGAAAATTTCATGCAATGTCCTTTGATACATCCATTCAACGCTGCCCTCCCCCACTCACTCTAATGCCCCCTGGCGGCCCCCCTGACCTCATGTTCCTTTTGAATTTGTTATTAAAGACCCTCTGAGTTCACTTAGTGCTGCCCATGTGTGTATAGGTGTGGGGCGTCCACTGGTGACCTACCATGTTCTCAGAGGAAATTGACTCTTGCAGCCATTAACCATCAATAGCTCTGCTGCTGCTAGGGGTGTGGCTTTAGATGGTCCTCCCCATCCAGGTTGGGATTTTGTTTTGACTGACAGCTATACATTATTGGCATGTTTGGATAACTATATCTAAAACAGTGATATTAATAAACAATTAATCTCCATGGGGGTAAACTCCAAATATTCCATTCAAGCCTCTCCATTGCTCCCATCGTCTCCTAGCCTCTTCTACATTTAGTAACTGAAGTTCTAGCTGCCAATTTACTTCTTCACAGGGCAAAGCTGACTGACCAAGTCTTATCTGCCACTTGAGTTTGTGAATAAAGTTTTGTTAACGACCATACCTCTCATTACACACCAACTGAGACTGCTTTCCTGCTATAAAAGCAGAACTGGTCAGTTGCAGTGAATAGAGTATGGCCCAGAAAGGCAGAATCACTAAGTATATAAGCACTGATAGCACTTCAGACCTCCTGCATGATCGTCAGAGCAGCTTCTCAACCTTCCTAATGCTACAGCCCTTTAATACAGTTTCTCATGTTGTGGTGAACCCCAATCACAAAATTATTTTGCTGTTACTTTGTAATTGTAATTTTGCCACTGTTATGAATTGTAATGTAAATATCTGATATGAAGATGGTCTTGGGTGACTGTCAACCCCCAAAGGGTTGAGAACTACTACATTAGAGGGACCTGTTTCTCTCTAAGACACTGGTATAGGAATGAAACACTGCTAAGCATTGATATATACTGTTAGCCACTGTTAGACGCTGGTGAGAATGTTAGTTTTATGTCTTTATTTTTCTCTGTGAATGACATCACTGCAGTGGCAGTGGTAGTGGTGGCAGTGGTGGCAGCAGTAGTGGCAGTGGTGATAACAGTGGTGGCAGTGGTGGCAGTGGTGGTGGTGGTGGCGGTGGTGGCAGTGGTGACAGTGATAATGGCAGTGGTGGCAGTGGTGGCAGTGGTGGCAGTGGTGGCGGTGCTGGTGATGGCGACAGTGGTGGTGGTGGTGGCAGTGGTGGCAGTGGTGACAGTGATAATGGTAGTGGTGGCAGTGGTGGCAGTGGTGGCGGTGCTGGTGATGGCGGCAGTGGTGGCGGTGGTGGCAGTGGTGGCAGTGGTAATGGCAGTGGTGGCAGTGGTGGCGGTGGTGGCGGTGGTGGTGGTGCTGGTGATGGCGGCAGTGGTGGCGGTGGTGGCAGTGGTAATGGCAGTGGTGGCAGTGGTGGCGGTGGTGGTGGTGGTGGTGGCGGTGGTAGTGGTCACAAGCAGCAGTGGTTATAGCAGCAGGAGCAGCAGCAGAAAGATGGTGGCTGAAGACCTCCAGAGAGGGCCTAGCAGCAGCTACAGGAAGGAGAGGCAGCTGAGACAATGTGAACAATGAGAGGTGGGGAAAACCAAGATGGGGTTAGGCAGAGGTCTGTGAGGAGCTGAGGCTGCAGACCCTGGGCCCCAGTCACAGGAAACACAGCACTAGCTGAGAACTAGGACAGGAGCCACTGCTGGGAGTGAACAGACCTCTGCCTGCTGCTACTGCTTGTGCTGCTCTGCACCATGGGCCATTGGTAAGTGTGGGGCCTGGATGATTAAGGCAGCCTGACTTGAAAACCTAGAGCTGTAAGTCTCTGGCCTTTCGAGCTTAGAACCACGAGCCTCTTGTTCTTAGGACTAAGAGCCATCCACCTCTGGGTCTGTTAGTGTACCCATAGGCTCTTGGCACTTGAAGGCCTGGAATTGCCACTAATGATGAAGCAGCCCTCAGCCTATTCACATTTCCACCAGAACCCAGCAAAACAAACCAACAAACCAACAAACCAACCCACAAACCCACCAAACCCAAACAAAAACCCAGGCAGGGCTGGAGAGATGGTTCAGTGATTAAGAGCACTGGCTGCTCTTCCAGAGGACCTAGGTTCCATCTCCAGCACCCATATGGTAGCTCACAACTATCTACAAGTCTAGTTCCAGGGAATTGGATGCCCTCTTCTGGCCCCCAAGGGCATTGTACACATGTGGTATATAGATATCCATGCAGGCTTTAACATCCATACTTGTAAAATAAATAGAAAAAATAAAAATAAAAAGAACTCCAGGCAGCCTGTTGGTAACCCTATTGTGTCAGGCTGAGTCTTAGCATGAGTGAAATGTGACTATGGTTGGGGAAGAGAAGAGTGAACTGAAAGCCCTGCGGGTGCTGAGTCTCCCATGCTTCAGAGTTTAACCACATGAGAGGGGACAGAGAATGGGTACCATCTGTAAGCATGCCAAATGATGGAGGCTTTGTGAGGGCTTCGGCTTTCACAGCTCCAAGAACATGGCTAATGAACTGGCTTTAGAGAACAAGGGAAGGGGGGGGAAAAGAGAATCACATCTGGTTTCTTCCAGATTCTGAAGCCAGGGCCTATGGAGACGTCTCCTCAGGAGTCATTGATTGGCAGTTGCAGATCTGGACTCTCCTACCACCGCAGCTCTTAGTGGAGACACTCTAGATTTCAACTCAATTGGTCTGACAGGTGCTAGGTTGTTACCAAGTCTTTAAACAGCCTGTTCTTTGACTTGCTACCTCATTAATGAGTGATGGATGGGAGCTGCCATTTTGTATGCAGTACAGAGACCCGGAGGATACCCTGGGTACCATGGAGATATAGTGATGCCCTTCTCAAATGAAACATGACAAGTGGCACCTTAGGAGCCAAGGTTTGGATTTGTTGGTAAGAATAAATGAGACAGGTTTTTGTTGTTGTTAATTAGGAACAAATGTTCGGATGTCCCTAGCTCCACTCTTGGAGACGGTGGAATGGGAACTGTTCTTGTGATGTGACACAGTCGCCTTTGTATTTGAGGACCGCATGCCTCTGGGAAGGATCCACATTATGGAAATGCATTCAGCTCAGTCCAGCTCCTGGTGCGTGTATTACCAAAGCAGACGGCAGAGTTCAATGGCATGGGTAGTTGGTGTATCCATCTGCGTGTGCACACGCATTAGGTGCAGCATGGACTGCAAGGATGCAGTCTGCTAAGGACTAAACAAATGCAGTATACGTCTGTTCCTATGGCCATTGCCAAAGCGTACTACTGCCGTACATTTAGAGACAATGAAGGAGGAGAAACCTTTTTACTGAGTACCTTCTCTGTGCCAGGTACTATACACATATTCTTTCACTTGGTTGCTCCAGCAAGTTTTATATATCTGACATGTTAGACAGTTTGTCACATGTTAAGTGTATTTATTATATGCTTTTATTGTATTTCGTGGACTATGTGACCAGCAGAGAGTGCAGAAGGAAGCAAAAGTAACATGTGTCATGTTCTCAGCAGTCTATGCTGAGTGGGGAATGCCGAATTATAAAGTATAACAAAGGCTGGGGAGGAAAGAACCCAAGGTTTCATCAAAGCAAGTTCCAGGATGATCTGTTCTAGACCAGCATAAACACAGAAGTGCACTGCAAGTCAGAATAGAAGACATATGTATCGGTTGAAAAATTCCAGGACTGGAGAGGTGGCTCACTGGTTAAGAGTGTTTGCTGATCTTGTAGAGGATCAGAGTTCATGGGTTAGCACCCACACCAGGCAGCTCAGAACCACCTTTAACTTCAGCTTCAGGGAATCCAAAGGTTCTATTGGCTTCCACAGGCACATGTGTATAATCACACATGAATATAGATACATACACATAAAATTGTGAAAATTAGATTTCTGGTAGAACACAAGGAAAAGTAAAAAGAAAGGTGAAATTAAGAGCAATATATTTGGCTATTCAAAATATCATTTTAGCACTAGCCAGTGTTCAAATTTTCAGTGATGTAGTTCATACTCTTACAGTCTAAGCAAGCTTTCAAACCCCTCACCTGTATTTTGTGCTCCCAGCACTTCTTAGCTCAGTTTCACCATGTTTCCAGCACTCAAGGGCAGTGTGTGGCTAATGGTTACCCCACTGGACAGCCTAGCTCCAGGCTGAGGCATCATGGGAGAGCTCCCTGAAGAAGGGATCTAATTGATGTGTTCTGAAGGATGAATAGAAGATGAAGAGATGGAGGAAGCATAGGAAATGGGTACAGATAGACCTGACTGAACACAAGACCCTGTAGAGGGATTAAAAGGCAACATGTCTGGATGTTAGCAGGTCAAAGGAGCCCAAGAAAGATCAGGCTCAAATGGTATCAACTGTATTATAGAGTAAATTAAGAATTTTTAAAAGATATTAAAAAAAACAGTAGAAACTCACTGAGAACCTTTAATGTCAAATGAATTAACCTTCAACACATTGGGAGGAATGAAGTTACTGATGCTTGGAGCCTGTGGTAGTCTGAACGAGAATGGCCTCCAAAGGCTCATGTTTTATGCTTGATTCTCAGTTAGTGGAACTGTTTGAGAAGGTTTAGGAGGTGTGGCTTTTTTTGGAGAAAGTGTGTCACTGGGGCATGGGCTTTGAGTTTAAGCCCATGGTAGGCTCAGTGTCACTCTTTTAGCCTGCAATTTGCAGATCAGGTGTGAACTTTCAGCTACTTCTCCATCACCATGCCTGCCTGCTGCCAGGCACCCTGCCATGATAATCATGACCAACCTTCTGAAACTGTAAACAAGCTCCCAGTTAAATGATTTTTTCTATAAGTGTCTTGGTCATAGTGTTTCTTCACAGTAATAGAACAATAACTAAGATAGAGACTCATGAAGATGGATAGTTCCTCCCACCCCCTCCCATTGCTACATATGCTGCACAGACTCTGGACGGCATCTAGGGTAGGACAAACTTTTCTTCCAAAAAATGTATAAAGTAAAAAATGGATTTCATCATTATGTCTTCATACATATGAGTATTGTACTTTGTTCTTTCTCTGCCATACCTTCCCATGCTCTCCCACCTCCAGATTGCTTCATTTCTTTCCCCAGCTAGTCCTCATCTTTTATCTTCCTAGTACATGTATTCTACCTCCCATGACATGTTCTCACCTCTCACACTTCTTCCTCCTCCTTCATATTCCCCTTTGTAGCTTTATGGTATACACACACACATACACACACACACACACACACACACATGCACACACAGAGAGAGAGAGAGAGAGAGAGAGAGAGAGAGAGAGAGAGAGAGAGAGAGAGAGAGAGAGACTGGCTTGTTTCTGTTAACATAATGACTTCCATCTCCCCTGAGACTGTCATGTTTTCATTTTTCTTTATGGCCGTATGAAGTTCCATTGTGTAGATGGACTGCATTCTTTTTTATCCTCTCATCTCTTGGTAGGCATCTAGGTGGGATTGATATCTTGGCTATTATGAATCGTTCTACACAAATGTGCTACTGTCTCCTTGGCATGTTGACCTAGACTCCTTCAGATCTATCTCCAGGAGAGGTTTCGCTGGAACTTATGGTAGTTCTATTTTTGGCTTTTGGAGAAATCTGCACATTGACTTCCATAATGGGCATTCCAGTTTACATTCTCACCAGCAAAGACTTGTGTTCCTCTTTCACTGCATCTGCATCTGCCTTTGTTCAAGCGATTTCTCCATGAGAGTCATTTTGACTGGGGATGGAATCTCCAAACTGTTTCAATTTGTGTTTCTCTGATGGCTAAGGATGTGGAATAGTTTTCAAGAATTTATGCCATTCATATTTCTACTTTTGATAACGATCTGTTCAGTTCATTACCCGATTTATGGATTAGATGATGTTTTTCTGTTGTTTAAATTTTGCAGCTTTTTATTTATTATGTGTAGTAACCATCTGTCTGAGATGTAGTTGAAAAAGATTTCTCTCCCCATTATGTAGATTATCTCTTCACACTGCTGATTGCTTTCTTTGCTATGCAGAAGCTCCCAGTTTTATGTTTTAGGGATTATTTTCCTGCTGTTGAATCCTGTTCAAAAAGCCCTTGCCTTTGCCCATGTCTTTATGTGTTTTACCTGAGTAGTTTATGAGTTTCAAGTCTTATATTAAGGTCTTATCCATTTTGAATTAATGGATAAGAGATACAGGTCTAGCCAGGCAGTAATGGTGGTTGCCTTTTAAGCCAAGCACTTGGGAGGCAGTGGCAGGCAGATCTCTGTGAGTTTGAGGCTAGCCTGGTCTACAAAGCAAGTTCCAGGACAGCCAGGGTTACACAGAGAAATCCTGTCTCAAAAAACAAGCAAGCAAACAAGCAAGCAAGCAAGCAAGCAAGCAAACAAACAAACAAATTAACTATCTAGTTTCACTATGCCTGGAATTATTCCACTCTAGTCACGTCTATCAAGAGCCATGAACATGTAATTCACAGACAGCTGTGATCTGGAACTGGTGGTCCCAGAGGAAAGTTGGTTTGCTTCCATTCTTGGAGAAGGCAAAGGACAGCTGGAGCTTCTTAGGCATGTCCTCTATGAACCCTATATAGCCACTGGAACCTAGCTGTGTCAATGGCAGGTGCTATGCTTTGAGAACACTCCTTGTTTATCTAGACTTTCTCATGTCTCACAAGGCTTTGAAGCTTCCTTTGCTCAGGGGTCCCACCTATGAGTAGATGACCAAATATTGTTTTTGCAGGCAATGGTTCACTGCCATTGGAGCAAATCTAGAAGTTAGGAAGCTAGGGAAGACCTCTGCTGTGCACACACCTTCCCTTTCTCTTTGGGAGTTCTTTCCTTCAACAGCCCAGGAGCTTCACACATTCCAAGGGAGGCGAGGGAAGAACTGAAATTGAGGTGCACACAGCTTAGGAGATGGGTTTCTTTTCCCTGAAGGAAGTGGCATCTAAGAATCTGGGCTGTCTGATGTCTGGCTGAGAAAAGTTGAGTAGAGGCACAGAACATCAGGGAGACCTCAGTCACCCTTCAAGGATAGTGGTTCTAATATTCCAGGCACTGGATTAGCAATAACCCACAAGCAGTTCCTGCTGGCTACCGGTAAATAGGGAAATGTGTGTATTTTCCCATAGAACTCACTTTCCCCCCCCAATGCTAAAATTGCCCCCACCCCCTTTTTGGTATCAAGATATAATATCTAGGCTTGAAGTACAGCTCAGTTGGTAGCGCTTGCCTAGAATGCTTGAAGCCCTGGGTTGGATCCCCAACACTACATGAATTAGGTGTGGTGGCTCATGCCTGTGATCTTATCACCTGGGAGGTAAAGGTAGGAGGATCAAGGTTATCTTCAACTATACACTGAATTCAAGGCCAGCCTGGGATACATGAGGCCCTATCTCAAGAAAAGAAAAAGGATGTAACATTTTGCACAAAGTGATGGCAGGCACATATTATTATTTCCATTGCCAACATTATAAAATCTCCCAAAGACTGTTTCTGAAGTCATAATGGTCTATGAAATTAAAAACTATTGACTGCATGTACTGTGTTGCTTCTCTTCCCAAATTTAAGCCATGAGAATGGCCTCTATACTACTCAGTCAGCACAACATCAAGGGATAGCCCAATACTCCTCACGACTTATGGGAGAAAGGTGGCAGCATTCTGGTGAGCATTTAGGCCATAGGAAGTTCCAGGAAGGGACTGAGGATCTGGGGGTAGAAAATTGTCTCTAGGAGGAGTGACAAGAAAGGAATAAAGGTCAGGAGTCTGCCAAATAGAGTCAGGTTCAGGTTCAGCACAGAAATCAAGTGCTTGGTAGGGAACCTGGACAAGAGGAGTACGGCTATGCAGATGAAGCCAAACTATGGATAGAGAGGACCGTGAGCCAGAGTGCCCAGGGAGTTGGGTGCTACTTAGGTACTCTGGTAGCTTTCTCAAAGCTCCCTAGTATTATTGACATTATCCTTCCCTGATTAGGTAGGCTGCAGGCTTAAGCTGGGTGGAGTCTCCAAGGAGAGGCTTCAACATCTAGAAATGTTAGGGAGAGAAAGATTGGAGCTCATGCAAGACAGTAGTCACCTGTGTGTCCCATGTGGCACCACAGGGAAGGGAATTTGGTAATTCTGTTCTGTTATTCTCTCAGATACTCATTGCTATAGGACTAGATTCTAGGCCTTGTAGAGTTTGGTGGTGAGGTGGGAATTTCTGGTTTCATTGGAGACTCAACTGTGTCATGTGATGTTTTCCTGGAAGCTATCTTATGAGAGGATGTTTTGCTCAAGCAGACATGTGAGAGGATGTTTTGTTGAGAACAGACACGTGGTGTTTTTCTGGAAGCTGTCTGGTAAAAGGGGCATGTGATGCTTTTCTGGAGTGGATGCTTGAGAGGACACGTGATGTTTGGAAAGAGTCTAAGTATAACATAACAGACAGTGGATGACACTGTGGCATTGGTTCGCCTTGCTGGTCTTTGTTGGACTTTGCTGATGCTGGTCTTTACTGACTATGCTATTGCATTGGTTCACCTTGCTTTCTTTGCTGATCTTCTCTTGTTATTACTTTGTAGAAAGAAATACACCAAAGAACTTGTGGTGTTCTGACTGCTTCTTGCCACTTCAGTAGACTCCTGCCAATCAGTCAAGCCCCTCAGTTTCTTCTGGATTGAGCTGCTGCTGCTAGTTCATGTTTGGTGTTTTGCTAGTGGACTGGACTGCAGACAATGAAGGTTGGAATCACCCCAAGGGACTCTTCCTAAACAGGTCCACATCCCCTTTCTCCTACTAGACATTTTCCTACCCTACCTTTGGTCAGGGGGTTATAAGGGAGGTTGAAGTGTTTAAGAATCCTTATTAAAGTAGGGGTTGAAAAATAAAAGCCTACAGGTGGGGTACAGTTGGCTTTGCTTAATCCAGCATTCCCAAACGATGATCAAATAGGTCCTGTGTTAACCTCAGGCCTGATGAGGTGTAGCTCATCACTAGCATCTGAGGAGACATCCTGTGTGAAAGTTTTCTAGAGGCCAACTGGCCAACTCCCTGCTTTGAGTGTGTGTGTGTGTGTGTGTGTGTGTGTGTGTGTGTGTGTGTGTGTGTGTGTGTTTGTGTGTGCAGGGATGTGTGGTGTATGTGAGGGGTGTGTGGTATATGTCCATGAGCAACTGAACAACAGATAAGTCTTCCAGTTAACAGCAGACATTCCAGGAAGTCACCACCTGCACCTGCTACCTAAGATGGTCGCCTTACTGGGCTCTGACAAGGATCCTTTGCTTCTGCTGTGATTTCAGCATTCTGGAAAGGGCTTGTTGGCTCACTTTCACTGCTGTGGGGAAATCCAACAGGACAGATCTCCCACTAGCATTTCTGCTTCTTTCATTTGTGCTCTGTGCCCAGGCAGTTTGGTTGCTATTCATTTTCCACAGTTTATGACCAGCTGCTGCTCTGGGATGTGTCCATGAGAGCTGACAAGCGTTCACTTCAGCATGGCAACACTCCCTACCTGTGTGCAGAGCATGTGTGTTCACAAAACCCCCACCAAAGTTGGTCCTGGCAGAATATGGAACTTAGAGATGCTTGGCCACCTAGATGTGATCTGGCTGTTGCCTTCCTAGAGGGGTCAATGTCACCTGGTGGCCCTGAATCTGAATGTCTGCGTCTATTACTTTGGCCTTGGGCATTATCTAACCCTTCTCTGCACCAGGTCTCTGGTCTTGGCAATATCTGTCTCACAGCATGGTAGTGAAATGTGAACTTTTATAGAGGAGGAAGCATGGAAGGCGCCAGTCTTCACCATTGTCAGAGGAGACCTTCTCACCTTTTGTAATTACTAACATGTTTCTAGTGTGGCATTTAGAAGGGAGAGGGGAGAAGCTGATTCCATTTTGGAGGTTGGCTCATGTGCACAGAGACTCCATCCACCTTGCTTTCTGAGGAAGGACAACAGAGAACAGTAGTAACATAAAAGAAGCATCATTACAGCCCAGGGCACACAGCACAGTCTTGGACTCTGTGAGGGTCAATATGACAGCACATGTGGAGTACTCAGCAGTGGGGAATCTGCATGATGAAGTTATTAGATTTAATAAAGTAACTAGTTTGCTCTCCAGGGTCACCAGTGGTTAGATCTGGGAAGGAATTTGTGGATTATCACAGGTATGTCCTAGTCTAATTGCCTGTAATAAAATGTTCTGATGGACGATCAGGGCTCACACTGTGGTCACCACTCATTGTTTCCTCAGGACCTGCTTGCTTCCATTAATATGCAAGGAGACTTGGTTTTCTAGGTGGCTGCCATCAGAGGCTACAGGAGGGAACACAGACCAGGACAGAAGCTATGACTGTTGTTCTCATCTGGCCCCATGAAAGTAAGTGCTGAGCTAGGAGGTAGAGTCAAAGTGCAGACACTTTGACATACTGAGGGCACACCATGGAGCTGCTTTAGAGTCTTGGGACCACTTTGCCCTGTCCAGTTCTAGGTGGATCCCACTCTGTTTTGGTGAAGTACTCTGGGCACATTGAGAAATAGTGCCCTGGTTGGAAGATGGCAGCTTTTTATAATGTGCACCTGCAGCTTGGGCATCAGGAAGGGCTTCAGGTCATGGTCCAAGTTAGGAAAAAGCAGAAAGAGAAAACATGAGTGACATGTAGGTGACAGTCCATTTTTGAAGATCTGTGTGCATCTGTGAGGCTTCCTCCAAGTACCTTCACTAGGAAGGCAGGCTCTCCAGCAGAGAGACAAATCCGCAGCATTCTTCTTGCTACTTATTCCCCTCTACCCAGTATCAGAGCAGACATCACTAATCTACCACTATCCTCCTCCTGATGAGCTCGGATGCAATGCTTCTCAACTCTGAGTCCACCATCAGTGATGGAAGAGGTAAGAAGCTGTGCAGTCTTTGATGTGTCATCTGTCCTGAGCGAGCCTCCGGGGCTCAGCAGGGTTAGCCTCCTGCCTGATGTCCAAGCCTCTTTCCTAGCCCATTGTCTTCCAAGCACTCTGAGTCCGACCAAACCATACAATCTTTTTTTTTTTTCAAGACAGGGTTTCTCTGTGTAGCCCTGGCTGTCCTGGAACTCACTCTGTAGAAACTCAGAAATCCACCTGCCTCTGCCTCCCAAGTGCTGGAATTAAAGGCGTGTGCCACCACTGCGCTGAAAACCATACAATCTTAATCTTGTGTTTTTATTCTCCAGACAGAAATATTCTTTGCCTTCATTTCAATCAATGTATAGCCTATATGTCCTTTGAGATCCTTCCTCTGTGATAAGTTCCCGGACCATGCCAGATCTTCTCAACAGCTTTGGAAATCTAAGCTGCTCTGTCTCCATTGCTGGCAGAGTTAATGCCACATAGTCACAGAGACAGTGGGGTCACCTGCATCATTGCTATGAAACCTAATTGTACTCTTCCAGTTTACACACTAACCTTAAATCCTTGGAGCTGAGCAAGCAGCCTAGCCTTACGTAACACTCACAAAGCCATGGGTTCACTCCCCAGTTCTACAATTTAACCCGTAAGTCTTTAGTGTACTGAGGTGACTAAGATGAAATGAGATTGTAAGAATGGGGTTTAAAGCAGCAGAACTGATGCCTTGGAAAAGCCAGAGGGGAACCAGGAGTCTTTCTGCTCCTTAAGAAGTGGCAAAGAACAGCTGCCATCTGGGAAGAGAAGACATAGATACCAAACCCCACTGGAACCCATATCTTGGCATTGTTGGCTTTCACAAATTCTATGTTTTCTGCTGAAGCCCAATAGTCTGTGTTATTTTGTTATCACAGCTGAACTGAGCTGAGACTTCACTTTTCTGCTACTGTGCCATGCATATGGGCTACACTAATAAGAGGCAAAAAGTCATGAATTCAGGAACTTCATCAATTTTACTAGGAGGGACAGGTAGAGACAAACATGTGATCCAAAGCCAGGGGCACTAGAGATAGAGCCTTGGTAAATACAGTGTGGTGGGCATGGAGACTGGGTCGTCAGAACTGGAATACTGGAGTTTAAACTCACTGATCTCAACTTGACTCCTGTGATCAATGTGACCTTGGCCATGTTACTTGACCACTTTGAACTTCAGATTTCCCCTATAAAATAAGGACAAACAGTAATGGTTCTACAAAGGTTAATTACAGATGAAGTGAGGTGAAGCGGGGAAGAGAGTTAACACCCAAATGCCAAGTACAGATAATTATTTAAAATATTGCTAGTAGCACGTGGAAAAGACACTTAAGTCATAGTAGAAGCAGACATAAGAAAATCTCAGGAAGATATTTAATTGAAAGTGACTTTCACAGGCTGGCCAGTAGCTAACCAGAGAAGGAATGTGAGAGACATCTACAGGCAGAAGAAATAGAATTTGACAGTCCTGGGGCCAGGAAAGAAGGTGCTGTGTTCTGGGGACTTCTGATTGGTTGGTAAGATCTGACACACTCAGTGAGTGCCAGGAGTGTGGCTGGATGACACAAGGAGTGACAGGGTGATGCCTTGCCTTGGCACCCTCAGATATGGGAAAAGAGGAAGGGTAAAGGCACAAGTAAGCTCAAAGAGTGGGGAAAAAACACAAACGAAAACCAGAACAACAATCACAACAAACAACAGTAGTGTCCAGTTGGTGTGGAGTCTCTGTGGGGGAGGAGGAGAGGAGAAGCCACCAGAAGATTAGTTTGCCCAGAGGCAGTTTGTAAGAAGGAAGCAAGGGATAGATAGAAGGTTTCTCAGTAGCCCAGAAACCTTGACATTTGTAAAATGACCTACATGGGTCAGTAGATGATAATAAAGAAAGAGACATCGGTATGCTTTCTATCCTGGCCAAGGAGAGGCAGCTATGAGAGGGTAGAGTGTGGGGTTCTGGCATGGCCAATGCAACAGAAGTCTGAGCTATGCAAGGTTCCCATGTTGGAATTGTTAATAGCAAGCGAGAAAAGATTACAGAGTTGGGGGAAAGCATAAGAGTCCAGAGTAGGTGGTCAACTTGTAGAAGAATGCAAATTGATCCATTCCTATCTCCCTGTACAAAGCTCAAGTCCAAGTGGATCAAGGACCTCCACATAAAACCAGATACACTGAATCTAATAGAAGAGAAAGTGGGGAAAAGCCTCGAACACCTGGGTACAGGGGAAAAGTTCCTGAACAGAACACCAGTGGCTTATGCTCTAAAATCAAGAGTCGACGAATGGGACCTCATAAAATTGCAAAGCTTCTGTAAGGCAAAGGACACTGTCAATAGGACAGAATGGCAACCAACAGATTGGGAAAAGATCTTTACCAATCCTCCATCCGATAGAGGGCTAATATCCAATATATACAAAGAACTCAAGAAGTTAGACTCTAGAGAACCAAATAACCCTATGAAAAAATGGGAAACAGAGCTAAACAGAGAATTCTCAACTGA
>CM052703.1:85183164-85215057 GCA_028551405.1 Uromys caudimaculatus | reverse complement strand
GTCCTTGCATCCCTTCAAAGAAGCTCTGTAGCATCATCACAGCTCCCAGGGTTCCTGTAGGATTCTCTGGGTCTTTGTTGGCTATGTATTGCAATTCACTTCCTTGCCTTGTACAGTTCTACACCCTATATCACTCCACACATGTGGGTCCTGACAAACAACACACACACACACACACACACACACACACACACACACACACACACACACACACACACATTGTCATTTCAGTGGTGTTTCTGGAAGAATCTGACCTGTGTGCCATTTCAGGTCACTGACTTGGGTTTCATCCCTCAGGGAAGTCCTGTTCTGTGACCTCTGCCCTAACATGAAAAACATGTGAATGTTGAGAATTCCCCAACTCCCTTCTCCAGGATGGGTCTGATATTCCACCCTAGCCATAAGAATGAGGAAAATATGATAGGTAAGAAAAGAGACTTGATTGAGAGCATGTAATAAGGTCATGGCCCTAAGTTCTCTTAGGAGGAATTCGTACCACTATCATACCTGGCTCTTCCCTGGAACTGATTCTGTCTAATCCAACAAGCTTTCTTATGTCCCCAGTCCTGCCCGGCTGTTCCTGCTGCTTCACTCCTCCTGGCCTTCCCATAACCACAGACATCATTTCTGTTATTTTCCTCCATTCAGTTCATGCTTCACAGAAATTCTTATCTACTGTTCACTCTTGACTAAGAACCACTAACAAATGTATCTGTATTGTCTTATTTATTGAAGCTGTCTATAACTCTCAGAGTTTCTAATTCATGAGAGATTATCACATAGGGTATAAAAATTGAATAGCTAGAAGTTGAAGTACATTGGTCCTTTTAGTTTGGTGGTGTTGAAGTGGTTCCTGAGAAAAGTACATGTAGTTTCCATGAGGATCTTCAAGTGTTGAATGAAGCACATAGTCACCCTTTGGTGCTTCATCAGAGAGGCAGAGAAGAAAGCTGAACTCCCAGCCTCTAGCATGAAGCCTGAGACTCCTGCTGGGAAAATTCAAAGGCAGTAGCTCTTCCATTAGTTATGGAGCTCCTGGGGTCTGGGGACCACAAGGTCCTTGAGACAGGACACTTTGTTGTGTAAGGGGAAAGTGGTGGGACCCTCTGCTCCAGGCACTATGTCATCACTTAGCTTTTCTTCCACAATGACTGCTCCATTGCTTTGTGCCTTGAAGAGGTACAGTTGAGGAGCTGGGCAAGTGGGCCCCACCAAAATGTGATTAGCCATTACTCCTTAGCTATCTAAACCCTTTCACAGTGTCCCCACAGCTCCTTCAAACCAGGTCCTATGGGGTTCCAGCTAAGCTCCTCAGAGATGGCGAGGGCTCTGAGGCAGCCTAGAAAACCTCTCAGTCTTATGTGATGTGGCATGTTATGGCCAGGTCACACTGTTGGGATCTCTTTTTGGCACATCATCTCCAGTTTAGAAGAGTGATCACATCACAAGACTGTTCTCTACTGGAGGGCTAGAGCCTGAGTGTGCTGGCAACACCGGCTTTTCCACATCATCCCAGGTGCTGTCAGAACTCGGGAATTTATTCCCCTTGCTCCACAATACTGTTGGCAGGGGCATGCATCAAACAAGGCTTAGAAGAGTGGTCGCCATAGAGACAGAGACACCCAGAGAGCCCAGCCTTCTCTCCTTTGATGCTGGTGTGCTGACATTCCTGTCAAACCTACTGTAGACATTTTACTGCTATCTACAGAGCCCAGCACCCAATGGGATCTTCACAGGAGAGCTTGACACCACACAGCCATCAGATGTTACTGGAGGAGGGCTCATGTCACAGAGCTGTCCTTTTTCTTTTAATTTGTTTTACTTTTCTTTGTATGTGTGTTGTGCACAGGTGTATATGAGTGTTTATATCTGTGGGAGTATCGGTGTGTACAGACATACACATTTGTATGTGAGAGTATGTGTTGAGGTTCAAGGTTGATGTGGGGAGTTTTTTCCACCTTAATCATTGAGGCAGGGGCTCTCAATCAAACTCAGAGCTCACCAATAGGGTTAGTTTCCCTGGCCAGCTTACTTTGGGGGAGCTCTTGTTTCTACTTTCTGAGGCTGGAATTAATAGGGGACTCACCTCACCTACTCAGAATTTACTACTACTTTTTCTTGCTTATATAGCCAGGGTTTTAACCCCTTAGCAATCTCCGTAACCCTCTCTGTCTTTCTTGATTGAGCAATGAAATTTGCCATGACCTTACCCCAAAGGACCATCTATAGGAACTGAATATAACTGCCCCAGTAAACAACTTATCAATTATGTTTTTTCTGACAAAATAGGCCATGGCAGATCAACTTTGCCTTCTACAATAATAACAAAAAAAAAAAAAAAATAACCACAGCACACATAGATTTCTGTACAATTAAATTTTTACTGTTTAGATACATGCATTTCAATCATTTAATCATTAAAGGAATCGTTTGTGTCCTTTCAAACAATATTTAAATGAAAACGCTTTTTGAAAGTTTTAATGATGAAGACTGGGAAGACTGAATGAGAATTCAAGCTAAGGAAGCTGATGAAACTGTGTTAAGAGACAAATCATTGCAAGTAAACGTTAAGAATGAGCAACAATGGCGGGCCAAAATAACTCAGTTGGGAGAGCGTTAGGCTGAAGAATGAACACCACCACCACCACCAGCAGCAACAACAACAACAACCCTTTTTGCTGGATGGAGACAGAGAGAAAAAGAAAATAAAGGGGCAGAGGGCTAGGATGCAGTTCATCTGTAGAGTGCTTGTCTAGTATGAGCAAAGCCCTGTTTGACCTCCAGCACTGCGTTAACTGGGCCTGGTGGTGTGCACCAGTAATCTCTGCATTAGGGGGCTGGGAGCAGGAGTATCAGAAAATCAGGGTCATGCTCTGCTACAAAATGAATTTTAAGTCAGATCGGAAAACATAAAACCATCTAAAAATCAAACAGAAAATCCTGGGCTGGGGAGATAGGTCAGAGTACTTGTTACATAATGTGAAGGCTTGAGTTCGAATCTCCAGCACCAATATAAATATCCCAGTGGGGCCACTGTAACACCAGATCTGTAGACAAGAGGATCTCTGGGGCTTGCTGGCCTCCAAGCCAGCTTTGGGTTCGGTGAGAGACCATCTTAGCTATTTTCAGAAAGGTTTATTATAAGAGGAAACCGTGAATACCAAAATGCAACTATAGTAATAATAAAACAAAACCCCAGGGGCAAATGGCTAAGACTTGTCAAGCAGTCTTTACATTGGGCATGCATCTTTCAGCAATTTTAAACAAGGCCAGGCTCCAGAGAGTTCAGAGACCTGGTTATGGGAATCAGTCAAGACTTCCAAATGTTGAAGGCTGTACTTTTATACTTCCATTTGGGCTTCTTCAGTCCCAAAGACAGTGATGCCAACACCGTGGACTTCTCTGGCCAACATCCCGCTTCCCACATAGATTATCTCCTTTCACGCCTTGAACGTGAGTAAAGGTGCTTCTCACAGATGCTTCTTTTCTCTCAACTCCTGGAAAACAAAGAGGCTTCATGCTTCTTCAAGACAATTTTTGGGGTCAAGGGTAGAGGAGGATGATGGGGGAGTGGTTGCTTTTGACCTACAGCTGTGAGATTAGCAGACAGTGGGAGCAGCAGTGACCGACCAGGAAAAAGGAGCTCTGACCTTTTAGCTCTGAAGCCTCCACCATTTCGGACTCATTGTGTTTGTGGCATCAAAGTGGGTGTGAGGAGGCCTAGAGGTGTCTTTCTTCCCTTAAAACTGTAAGTTTGTTTCCTAAACTTCTCTCCTTGTTAAATAACCCCAGTGGCTGTAGAATGACTTAAGTGACTTTCCCAAGTGGTTCAAACCTCTTTCCTATACCTAACCCTTTATAGATTTTACTGACTTTACAGCCCCCTTCCTGGCCTCAGGTTATTTTATTGGCTCAAAGGGAAGCCATCTCCTATTAAGGAATATTGGTGTGAGGCCCATCAGAATGCTCCTTAACATATACTCTATTCAGTAAGAATATTCTGTCTCAGAGACCAATAGCCCAACCCTAACAAACCCTTACCTTTGGAAAGTGTAAATGCAAAGCATATATAAGGGTTCAAAGCTGGGCTTGGATTTGAGTTGTATAATGAACAGCGATGAGCGACAGTTCTGGTCTCACAGTCTGCATGCACAGGTAGAATGCTGATATCTATGGCTCAGGACTGCTGTTGTTTCCGTATCAAATAATGACAATTCTGGTGTCGTAAAACACAAATTGAGGGGCTGGAGAGAATGCTCAGTGGTTAAGAGAGCTTGCTGCTCTTTCAGAGGACCTGGGTTTGGTTCCGAGCACTCATGTCAGGTTGCCCCTACTTACTCCTTTTCAAATTTAAGGCCTCTTCTTTTCAATAATTGTTGTTACATGTATATATGCATATACATGTATATGTATATTCCTAAATATAACCTGCTCTGTCTGTAGAACATCACTCATAGGTATGTTTTCAGGGTTGACCATTTAGTATTGGATAACCAATTGGTATGTTATTCTCTGGGAAAGACTATTTTTCCCTCTCTCAGAATTCCTTGGTTGCCTGTAGTTCTTTGTATAGTGTTGAAGACTCATGGGCCTTTCCCTGTTCAGTGTGACATATTCATTGGAGTCCTCTTTGGTCAGCTTACGTTTGGGTGGTCATGTTGGTGAGATTTTATGGAGGTAACTTCTGGTATTACTAGGAGACACCATCTCACAGCAAACTCCCAGATATTTTGGCTTTTATGATGTTGCTTTCTCCCTCTTCAATGTCCCCTGAGCCTTAGGTGTGGGAGTGCTTTGCAGATGTCTCATTGGGACTGCACTTCACAACTCTGCATGGTGATTGCTTGTGGTTTTCTCTAATGGTCTCTGTTTATTGCAAGGAGAAGTTCCCTTGATGAGGACTACAGTTATCTGTAGATAAAAGGGCTAGGGATTATGCTAGCTTAGTGGTTTAGGTTCTTTTCTAGGATTCATGACTTCACTAGCTCTAGGTAGTTAGCAGGTTTTCCAGTACTTAGCATAGTTCCCTCTTGTTGAGCAGATCTTAAGTACACTTAGAGAATTATTAATTACTGCCAAAATATGTGTGCCACTACTATACCATTAGGTCATCTTGCCTGTTTAGTCATTGTTGTGGTTCATAAGTGTCATAGCTGGGTAGGACTATTGGTGGCTTCCTTCTGTTGGAAGCTTGCATAGCACCTTCCTTTACCATAACAGCTAGTCCTCAAGGAGCAGGCATTCAGATCAGTTCTAGTTCTTTGGGCCTTGAGTCTGAAGAGCATGGTGTCTTTGGCAATAGGAACTTACCTTGTTTCTCTAGGTAGTGGCAACCTAGAGCACTAATAATAAGCTATATATTTTGGGAGGTTCTTGGACATTCCTGACCAACAACTCAAAAAAGGGCTGCTCATATTTGCTATCTGCATGCCACCATGCTTCCCACAATAATGACAGTGGATTAAACCTCTGAACTCAAACCAGTCACAGTTGAATGTTTTCCGTGGTCATGGTGTCTCTTCACAGCAATAGAAATCCTACCTACGTCAGAAGTTGGTGCCAGAAATTGGAGTATTGCTGTGATAGGCCTGGCCATACTTTTTCTGGAGGAATGTGGATTTTGAAACTTTGGGTTAGAAAGGCAGTTGAATGCTTTAAGCAAGGCTTTATGGGCCATACTAGTAGGAACATGGAAGACAGTGATGCTGAGGGTGATTTGAATTATGGGGACCTGGCTCAAGAGGTTTCAGAAGAGAAGAATATGAGGATGTGGCCTAGAGACTATTATTGTGATATTTTGGCAAAGAATGTGGCTGCTTTGTGCCCTTGTCCAAAAAAATCTTCCTGAGGCTAAAGTGAAGAGTTTTGGATTAATTACAGTGGCCGAGGAAAGCTCAGACAGCTTACTATTGACTCTGTTATGTAGTGAATAGTGTTCACTCTTATGCAGATCCACAATGAAAAGGAATAAGATGAGCAAGGGAAAATAGAAAATATACAGTTCAAGGAGAAAAGGGGCAACAGGAAGTGGATTCAAGGAGATAAACAGATTAAAGCAAAGCCTAATGTTAAACAGAATAGAGTGGAATAAAGATCTCAGGGCAAGATCCCACCCAGCCAAGCTTCCAATCTGTGAAAAGGAATTAAGGAAAAGCTTAAAACCAGGTTTAATCTCAGCACTGGGAAGGCAGAGTCAGTCAGGTCTCTGAGTTCAAGCCCAGCCTGGTCTACACACCGAGTTCCAGGACAGCTAAGCTTAGGCAGTGAAGGAAGCCGTCAAAACCAGAAAGCTGGTGAAGATGTAGTTGACTGAGAGGACCATGTTCCAGCCTCAGCAAGCAGCAGACCGTGGCAGCTTTGGACACATAATTCTGGCTTTAAGTCACTATAGAAGAAAGGGGTTATGGAATCTCTCTCTCTCTGTGAGTAAGGAAAGCTGCTGAGGCCAGGCGTGGATCAGGAGTGTCCCTGCATGGAAGCCTAGAGAGGCCATTGTGTGAAGCTGTGAAGGCGAAGCCTGGATTGCCTTGAAGTCCCCATGATAGTAAAGATGACAGAGTCATGGGATATCTGTTGAGGAGAGCTGTTAACAGGAAGTAGAACCAGCCCAGAATAAAGAATTGTGTTGCAGTCAACAAAGTGGAAAGGACTTGGAGATTTGAGCACTTTGACGTCAGACATGGAGTGGGAGAGTTGGAGCATACCGAGCTGGTTTCTGGTTTTTCTTTGGTCCAATATTTTCTCACTGTGCTCCCTTTCCTCCCACTTGGAGTGGCAATGCATATCTTGCGCCATTATATGTTGGAAGGATGAGATCTGCTTTTTTAGTTTGATTTTACTGGGGATTACAGTTAAAAGATTGCTATGACTCTCAGAAGAGGCTTTGAACTTCGGAGTTTTAAACAAGTTTGAGGTTGTTATAGACTGTGGGGTCTTTTGAAGTTGGACTGAATGCATTTTTGCATTATGTAATGGCTACAAGCCTATGGGGGCTAGGGCTGGAATGTGGTGGCCTGAATAGGAGTGGCCCTCATAGACTCTTGTGTTTGAGTGCTTGGGGTATAGAGGGTGCACTGTTAGAAGGTATGACCTCGTTGGAGAAAGTGTGTCACTGTGGAGGCAGGCTTTGGGGTCTCCAATGCTCAGGCTAGGTCTAGTGGGTTATGCACGTCTACTGCCTATAGATCAAGAGGTAGAACTCTCAGCAACCTCACCAGCACCATGTGTGCTTGCAGGCCGCCATGCTTTTTGCCTTGAGGATAATGAACTAAACCTCTGAACTGTAAGACAGCCTGAATTAATTGTTTTCCTTTATAAGAGTTGCCGTGGTCATGGTGTTTCTTCACAGCAATAGCGACCCTAAGACACTCCCTGTTTCCCCCTAAAGAGAACCTTGCCCCCTTGCCTTTCCTCGATTCCCATTTCCTGACTATATCACCTCTCTATTGCTCCCCATCCACCCTAACCCTGCAATAGTCCTTCTTAAAACTTCCCTGCTTTCTTTAGTTACTCCAGGATATGTATGTACATCTGGAGATGTGGAGCTCGGAGCCTCCAATGAGAGAGAACATGTGCTATTTGTTTTTCTGGGTCTGGGATACTTCACTCAATATGATCGTTGCTAGTTCCATCATTTACCTGCAAAGTTCATGATTTCATTTTTCTTTACAGCTGAATAGTATTTCATAGTGTGTATGTACCACATTTTCATTATCCATCTGTCAGCTCTAGGTCATTTAGGTTGTTTCCGTTTTCTAGCTATTGTGACTAGAACAGCAATGAGTGAGGCTGAGCAAGTATCTGTGGGGTAGGATGTTGATAGCTCTGGGCTTTAAGTGCCCAGCATCTAGAAACTCATTATCCTTCTCTGAGCTCAGGCTGTTGGGACCCTGGCTGTTGGTATCATGGCTTCTTGGCAACCAGAGCTAATAACTCCATGACTTTCTGGAATTCTCCCAGCAGCTAGGGCCCATAGCTCTTCACAGCTGTGTGCGTTCCACAGCATCAACTCTCCATTCTTTCTCCCTGTCTCAGCCCTTCTGAAATCCCTCATGGTCTAGGCTCCCTGAATTCTCAGCTTGCTGGTCCTTTATGAAAGGCTTTTGCTACCTTCTAGCCTGCAAGGTATGGCAGCCTGGCAGCCTGGGAAGCCACCTGCTTCTTGTGTTTCCAGCTTAGTCCATTCTGTGCTAAAGACCACAGGCTGTAAAGTGCTTGTGGAGATTTTATTGGGGTCTAGGTTACAGCATCAAGGGTGAGTGCACAGGAGGGAGACCTTCTGGAGTGTTCCGACAGGACTGAGAGGAGGACCCTTATATTGCCAGCCACACATGCACACAGCCTCCTGTCTAACTACAGTAGTGGTTTTGCTTGTGCTTTTTTTTTTTTTTTTTTAACTTAGCCACATACTCTGCACAGGACAGGATCCCAAAAACAGTAATAGCAAAGAAATGTTTCCTATAAATAATCTCAGTCCACAGCCTATAGAATAAGACCCAAAACTGTCCATTGAGAACACACACAAAAAAAAGATAACCAAATATAGGGGAGTCCATCTCTTAGATGGGAGAACTCAGCAGGCTATAGACGTTTGTTTGTCCAGGTGAGTTTATAACGTGGAGGGTTGGGGCTAGATCAAGACAAATGCTTTAAAATTCACCTGGAGACACTAACAGGGAAGAACAGATGAAAGGAAGTATTTCAGGCCCTGGAAAGATGGCTCAGTCCAGTGACGGGCCTGCCCCACAATCTGGGGTCACAAGCACATGCAGGCATGCCTCAGCTCTAGGTCCTGGTGGGAACCACTTGCCTGCAGGTTTCCGCTCTGGAAACCTTCCTTGAGTTGTCTACGTCATTCCACTGTCATTTTCCCCCTCAGTGTTGCTGGCATCATAGGAGACTCGGGCATGTGGCTAATACCCCAGGATGCAGCCGTTGGTTTCTGAAACCCTGACCACAGCACCAGGAGCCCTGCAGCTGGCACAGTGCGGCTAAACATCTTTTCTCCTTGCCTTTAAAACAATGGCCTAGCCAATCTTGGAACTGAGAAACTTTGTCCAAAGGAAATCTTCGAAATGTTAGAGGGGCAGTGACGAGGGCGGGGCTGCTCTCTGTGTGGCCTGATGCTGGGGTGCTTCATCTCTGTGCTATGGTGCTCTTCCTTTCTGAGATGCGGCTGTTGAAGATCTGAAACGGCTGCAAACAGTTGTCATGGCACCCTTTTCAGGGGGTGGTTACAAGGAAAGTACCTGTGCGTGGTCAATATTATTCTCTCAATCTTACCAGAACAGGAAGCTAGTTGACACTTTTCTAAGGGGTGGGTCACTGACAAAGTACTCACTATTGCCACCTCCACCACATTTACCATCACCAGAACCACCACCGCCACCACCACCACCACCACCACCACCTCCATCACCTTTACCACCACCACCCCACCACCTTTACCACCACCACCCCACCACCTTTACCACCACCACCCCACCACCTTTACCACCAGCACCAGCACCAGCACCAGCACCAGCACCAGCACCACCACTTTCCCCACTCCCTATTCTGGTATTTCTAGACTCCTCATGCTGTCACAGCTCACTGGTCTGGCCTTCTGCCTCCATTTCCTTGTACTGAGCTCTGGTCTATCATCTTGAACTCCCTACCCAGCCCTGGGAGTAAAGCTGCATTTGTTTTGCCTCTGCTGGAACTCCGATGTGTTGGAGCCGCACTTCAGAACTGTCTTTTACTAAAGGGCATTATGCTCTCTAGGTCACATTGCTGTAACCAATCCCCAGGTTCTGGTATCTTCACTAGGCAGGTGTGTATTTGCCATCATCTCTGACCCTTGTGACCTTCCTGGCAGGATTCTCAGGGTCATGCTGGTTTCAGCAGTTAGGGATTCCTCTTGTACCCCATTAGCAGATATAAATGAGAACCCCAATGTCTCATTCTCCTGCTCCTCCTTTCCTGCCCGAGAGGAAGTGCCCGTGAATCCCTGAGCTATGCATTAATGGATTGATTTTGTTCACCAGCGTGGATTTTGTACAACAAAGTATTAATGGGGTCTCTCCTGCCTCCAGTGCCTTACTTGTCAAGGAAAAATTGAAGAAGACCAGAACCTGCTGCGAAGCCAGCTGGTGATTTAATTTCACCTAATTTTTCTACCTCTAGGGAAATTGCCAAATTAATGAGAAGCCAGACCTCTTAGCCAATCTCTGATGCAAAGTGAGACTAGTTGTTCTGGGAATGTGGGACACAGTCACTGTGTCCTCTGATACAGGGTGTGCTAGGGTGGCCGTAACCATCCTGTCTGAGGCTGGATCCAGGATCCAGGACACACGATGGGAAACTGAGCTCCATGTCCTGGTGAGAGCAAGTTTATCCTCAGGTTTCCCTTTGGAAACTTCCACAGCATTCCATGGCTGTTTCTACTACGGAACTGATACTGATTTTTCCAGACTCCTGGTGACCCCAGGCACCTGGGAATGTGGATAAACAGTCCGTTACTTTCTGCAAGCTTAGACATGCACCGGCAGGTACAGCTGGTACAGCCGATCCCAGCTCCGGTGCAGGTTGCAGCCTGGGCCTTCTCATCAGGCCTCTGCTGGTTGATCCCAGCCCTGGGATGTCTCGGGGTGTATGCCGCTTTCCATTGCTATTCATCTTTATTTTATTTGTTTTTCAGAGCACCCTGTAGCTTTGAGCATTACAGTCTTACAACTTTTATGGATTCTGCAACCACAACATTCTGGCAGTGAAAATACTTTAAGGAAAAACCTGCTATAGGACAAAAAGTACGATCTCATTATAGCATCTTCATGCATGTGGCATTATACTTTGCTCTCATTCAGCGCCCTTCCCCACACTGTTCTTCCGTGGGACCTTTCCCAGCCCACTGGCTTTCCTCCCCCAGTTGCCCCTTTCTGTTTTCTTTCGTTTGTGGGTGTTGGTGTGTTTGTGTTGGACGGGTACACGAGTGTGTGAGTGCACACACATGTGGTGGTTGGAGCGGGATGTCTGTGGCTCTGTCTTCCTCATTCACTCTCCGTCCTATTGCCTTGAGACGGGGGTCTCCTGACAAACTGGGAGTTCATTGTTTTGGGCTGGTCAGCCAGCAAGCTCTTGGAATCTGCCTGTCTCTACACACCCTGCCCCTGCATCCTCCATGATGGAGATGCAGGCAGGTGTAGCCATGCCTCTTGGGCCTTTATGTGGATGCTGGAGATTCAAACTCTGGTCCTCTTGTTTGTAGATCCGGCTTACCAACTGAATGGGCTCCTCCGCCCCCAGCTTCTGCTTTCTTATTGGTTGTGCTCCATTACCTGACAGCTTTCCACTTCTCTCAGGATCACCTCCTCCCCTCTCCTCAACAAAATGATTGTGAAACTTCCCTGTCAAGAGGCCAAGTCACAGACTTTGTCAGCATGCTGCCTTTTGGATTTATCGTAGTACTCTCCTGTCCCCTGTCTCTCCTCCTGGCTCCCAGCTCAGCCATCCCTCATAACTCCTGAACAGACCAAAGGTCAAGAATTCTCAAAGGTCAAGATTTCTCAAAAAATCAGAGATAGAATATTTGCACATGGCCCATACACATCTCCTCGTACTCTTTGTTTACTTGATATTTTTGAGACAGTGTCTTACTATGTAGCTGAGGCTGGCTTTGAACTCCTGTTTCCCATTGCCCCAGCCTCCAGAGGACTGAAACTGCTGGCCTGCACCACCGTACTGAGGTTTCTTCCTGTGTGTTTATATCATCTCTAGATTACTCACAATAGCTAAGGCAAGGCAAGCGATACGTTAGCAGTTATCATAATTACGCTTTAGAGACGTTTACATAGGCCTAGTACAGTTTCCTTTAAAAAAGAATTCTCAGTGTATCATTGGTTTTGTCTGTGGGTGCAGAATCGGTGGACACGGAGAGCTGGTTTTATTCCTCTGGTCCTAGTCCCTGTGTTCTGAACTAGGTAGCAATGCTGAATGCATGGGGAGTTGGTGACTCATGTTCCCCCAAAGCTTGGCCATTGTAGACCATCCACAGTATCTCAGGATATTGGTGGTTTCTTCATGAATCCTCAAGACCCTGGACTCCGTACCTGGACGGGAGTTGGCCCAGGCAGGCCACCAACTCTATCAACAGGGTCTCTTACCACATAATGCTTCTGATTTCTCCAAGCAAGGACACTGCTCTACCCCAGGGACCTCTTGACTCATTCCTAAGTCCTTTCAGCGCTTCCCCACTTGAAGGTTAGAAGGAAGATTCTGCTTTAAAAGAACTAAACAGAAATGCCACAGTATAAACTATTTTTCTACCCATTTTTTTTTTTTTAAATCATGAGTCAAAGACGTCAGCTTTCTTTCCTCAACATTCTCAGAGCATTTCAAATGTAGCGTGTCCTGGGAAGCTCCTGAGGTGAAGGTCTAGCCTGCAGTCTTTCCCGACTTTATTTGCTTGGAACAGTTTGGTTTCTAAGACTGGATTAGCATCTCCCTCAAACAGTGTTCAGTGGAATACATTTTGGAAAAAGGTTTTCTATGATAAGATGTATCACACTGTAGTGCAATGATTCAGTCACATGTCTGCCTCCCCTACTGGGCTGTGATTTCCTGAAGGCCAAGGAATGCATCTTGTTCTTGTTATGGCTCCAGCATTTAGCACCGCGCTTCCTCGGGTTGGTCCCCTATAGAGATCTTCTAGGATCTCCAGCAGATTCCATCTCTTTTCTCCTATCTGAAATTTTGGGCATCATTGTTTTTCATTTGGGTCTTTTCCCTCCTCCTTTAAGCATCCTTGAGCTTTTGGCCCCTGCTACATCGGATCCTCTTTGGCAACATTGCTGTTGAATCAGTCTCTCGGACCTGTTAGCCTCACACTGAGACGCCCGGAGTCCTCAGGCAGACAGCTCCTATACTGCTGCTACACTCTGCTTCAGGTTGCCAAGTTGACCCATTGCATCAAATAGCTTATAAACTAATAGTGGTAATGTCTGTGTTTTCATACATACCTCTTCTGAGTGGGAGACTCATCAAATCGCCTATTCAAGATCTCCTCTAGATGCTGCAGCGACTTCAGAACAAAACTGGTTTTTACTCAGCAAACCTGTTGTTTGTCCAGTTAGCACACCACGCCTGCCAGCACTCACATCCAAATTCTAGTATATTTCTTTATTTTCTCTTTCTATCCATTAGCATCATGTTCTGGTACAAGGCTGTGATCATTAAGATTAACAGTTGGCAAAAATTCTCTCTCTCTGTCTGCAGAGTAGATATTCACTACCCAGTTGGTAGTTAACTTACTCTGACTGCTGGGATGTTAGCAGTGTGTCCGGAGCTATGGTCTTGATGTGTTTGGAAAATGTGCTTTGTCTCTTGCAGCCTGTTTCAGTCACTGGATTTGTTAATTTCTCTTGCTGTGGTAAAACACACCATGACCAAAAGCAATGTGAGGCTTACAGGTCTAGAGGGAGATAGTCCGTAATGGCAGGGAAGGGGTGACATGAGAGCAGGAGAGAGAAGCTGGATAATCATTTTTTTATCCACACACAGAAAGTGGAGAGAGCGAAAGCATGGAGTGGGGTGGGGCCATCAACCCTCAAATCCCTAGTGACACACTTCCTCTAACAAGGCTACCCTTCCTAAAGGTCCCATAATCTCCCCAAAGAGCACCACCAACTGAGGTTCAAGTATTCAAATTTATCAGGCTATAGAGAATATTTTTTATTCTTATCACAGTCACCAATATATAGCTTTTAGTTTATTATCAAAACTCATCCTAGCTTCATCTACAGAAATAAGTATGAGCCTGTTGGCAACCTTCCTTTTATAATAGGCGTGATACTCAGCGGCACCAATAGAGGGCGCTAGGTGTGGTTGCCTCCTTGGCACACACTTACACCAGACCATCTTGATATGTGGAGGGTGCTTCTAATGTTGATGGCTTAGTACCTTACGAAATGTCTCCGCGGACATGTTCCTAGTAGACTGCTCCAGTGCTTCGTTCTTACAACTGCAACCTATGCTGATTCTAGCTGACTACAGTGCTCTGTTATTATGCCTTGAGTTTTGTCTCAATCAAACATCCGTTCTAGCATATTGACCCATCAGGTTAATTTTGAGCCTTTAAATACAAAGTATTAAATTAAGGTAGGGCAGCTTGCATCCCCATTTCTCTCTCTCTCTCTCTCTCTCTCTCTCTCTCTGCGCCCGTGTGTGTGTGTGATATGGACATGTGTGCATATGCATGTGAGTATACATACGCACATGTGGGCATACAGAGGGCAGAGGTCAAAGTCAGGTGTATTTTCTCTGCCACTCTATTATTTTTTTGAGACAGAATCTTTCACTGAAAGTGGAGCATTCTGGCTTGGCTTGGAGGGCTGGCTAGCAAGTCCAAAGGATCCTTCTGCTCCTGCCCTCGAGCACTGGGGTTGCAGACAAGGCTTCCATGCCTGGCTTTTTACACGGTGCTGGGAGCCAAGCTGAGATCCTTATGCTCCTTTGGCAGGTGCTTTGCTACACAGAGCTATCCCCCAGGCCCTGACACACTGTCTTTTCATCTGTTCTTCGCTGTTTGTGTTTCCAGGTGGATTTTAAAATCATATCTGTTCCACTCCCAAACTTCAATCTTATAATTTCACTTAGAACATCTTTAGTCTATTGAGTTCTTCTGTTTAAGGATGGACACAGCTATATCTAGTTATCTGTGATGTCCGCAATGGAAGGTTCTGGGTGTTTTTTTTTTTAAGGCTGTGAACTAAGATTATTTATAGGCATTTTTCTTCTACTTTGCATACAGGAGGCTTTCCTCTCATTATGTCCTTTAAATGGCTGCTATTATTTAGAGAAGTTATTGTTTTTTGCATATTTATTTTGTGACAGATCATTGTATTGGAGTCTCACCATCCGAGGTGCTTTCTGTGAGTTTTCTGGGATTTGCCAGCGTGGGAACACACGGATGCACATATGGTGGCCACTCCCTCCTTTCCAGGAACTGCACCTCTTTCCTATTCTTTGAACGTCATCATGCTCAGGAAGGCAGCGCTAAATAGCAGCATCCTCTAAGAGTTTTACGTTCCTGGGCAAAGGCTGAATATTAACCCTCTTCGCACACGGTCAAGAAAATTTAGCCCAGAATGAATGACAGATTTGGAGCTAAAAACTTTTATACCAGAAGGGAAAGTAGAACAGGAAAAATCTTGTGTTCTTGAAGATTTCCTAGGTAGGACTAAAAAATATGAACCATACCGAGGGGGGAACAGAAGAACAATCATGATTTATCAAAACGAAACCTTTTGCTTTTTGAAAGACAGTCCTAAGCAAATGGAGAGGAAATCACAGGCCAGGAGGAAGCATTCTCAAAGCAGGGATCTGACCAAGAACTTGTATTGAGAACACAAGAAGAATAAATACATATTTATTCTTATGTATAAAGACATCAACACAGTAAGTAGGTGGATAATTTGAACAGACACCTCATCCAGAAAGAATCTCAATATAATCAAAACACCACTGCGCACCCACTCGACAGTTAAAATTAAAATTCGGATATTACCAAGTGCTGGAAGGAGCCAGAATAGCTGTGGCTCCCGAGATGCTGTGGAGAATGCCACCAGCATAGGTACATTGGGGCAAACTTGTCAGCTGCTTTTGAAGTTAAATGCTTACTAAATGTGACTCAGTACTCCTACATTTAAATATTTACCCAAGAAAACAACAACAACAATAAAATCCATGTCTTTACATAAACCTACCCACAAATGATATAGAAACTTTATTTATAACAGTCCCAAACTGAAAATAATCTAAATATTTAAATGGATGAAATGAACAGATTTGGGGTGCATCCTTACAATATAATGCTACTTGCACAAGATTATGGAGGCACATGTCTTATGTAAACACATGGATTTTGTTGTTGTTGTTTTCTTGGGTAAATATTTAAATGTAGGAGTACTGAGTCACATTTAGTAAACATTTAACTTCAAAAGATCTCAGTTAAGTTAAAGAAACAGTGTGCAAGTGACTTAATGCTTCTACCATGTGATTTTTGTCTATGTACATCCCGAGGGGGGATATTATAGGAACAGGAATGAGACCAGTGATTTCTGGGGCTGAGATGAGAGGAAAGGTTAAATCTCAAGCCAGGTGGGAATTGGGGGTAGTAGATGGGAAAATGGTACCTGAATAAACCTATCTGGCTTTAAAAAGAGAGATGGATGCACAGATAACAGTGCCAGTCATGTTATTAATTTCAGCAGCAAGGTTGGCCAGTCCTGTTTTATTAGGAATGTCATAGCTATGCACAATTTTGGCCATATATTTGAAAAAATATGGCACATTCTCCACCATGTTAAGGAAATTGACTTTGGTACCTAAGATTTCTTAGGTGCCAGCAACAGAAATGGAGTTTGGCTGATTTAAGCAGAAAAAACAAACAAACAAACAAACAAACAAAAACAAACAAAAATAAACCATGGGCAAGTAGTCTGGATATCCCAGAGCCAGGAACAAGGGAAGTGTGAACATCTGGCACCTGGTCGTAACTCTGTGTGAGAGACATGGATGCCACTGTAGTTGGATAACTGCTGCCATCTTTGAATGAGTGGTAGGGTAGCCTGAAAGACCAAGGATGCTGGGCTCTACAGCTAGGATGTGGTACTCCTGCTCCTTCACCAGGATCAAGGAAGCTGATGTGGCTGTCATTACTGGGACCCTTGCTCCAACATTAACACACAAGCTCCATTTCCTGTTCTACCATCTGAACACAGGACAAGTACTTGACCAGGCAACTCTACTGTTGCCATAAGGAAGGGGCCAGTGCCCAGAACAATGAGAGAAGCATTTTCTCCATGTCTATGGTGGAAGGTAGTCTGCCATCACCCAAATTCAGAAAGTGGTCGGGGAGACTGGCTCAATCAACAAAGTACTTTCCTTATAAGTGTAAGACCTAAGTCTGATTCCCTGGTACCCATGTAAAAATGCTAGGTGTGGAGACACACACTTGTAATCCAGCACTGGGGAGAGGGGGTTAGGTGGTTTTCTGGAGCTCCCTGGCCAGTCAGATCAACCTAATCGGTGAGCCTTAGGCTAGTGGGAAATGCTGTGTCCAAGGAGGTGGGTGGCTTTCTGAACATGACAATCTGGGGTTGGTCCTCTGACCTCTACTCATTACCTTTCCTTCCCAATTCACACACATGTATTTACCCAAATGTACACACACACACACACACACACACACACACACACACACACACACACTCACTCACTCATGGGGATTTCTCAAATATGAGAAAGGCATTTGGTTATGGGACATTTCCCCCCTTAAAAAAACAAAAACAAAAACAAAACAGAACAAAATCCCCACAGCTGTCAGCATGTACTACTATCCCTCGTATCTTAGAGAATGGCCCTGTTAGGAATTCATGATGAATCTTCACGGTTGGTTTTCTTGCTCTTGTTGAGATAATCATATGGCATCTCTTATTTGATCCACTCATGTGTTCCATAAACAGATTTACTAATATTAAAACAGCATTGCCTTCTTTGGGAAACCTACTTGGCTGTGGTAAATTATTCTTTTAATATACTGTTGAATCCAATTTGCTGGCATTTTGTCTGGGATTTTCACATTTAGATTCATGAGTGAAATTGGTATGGTTTGATTTTATGCGGTCTCTTTGTCAGCCTCAATGACATTCTGGGCTCCTTCCTCCCAGGGATTTCATGCCCCCTGGTTGGGATGTGATCTCTGAGATATTTTTCATAAACCACAGACTGTACCGCAGCCCACATGGCTCATCGAGTGTTAGGAAATTATGGGATAGATGCATATATGATGAGAAATTCTAGATGCCCGAGGCAGCCCTTAAATTAACTCTGGGACATTTACCAAGGGCCTGCCATGTGCCAGCTGCTAAATGATGCAACCTAAAGTTTAAGTCAGCTGCTCCTCTGTGAGGAAAATTCAGATGAGCCATTGAGAACTGTCTGGAAGCAGAGAATGAGTAGAGATGTAGAAGACCATCTCATTTGCCTGTGTTTTATTGTGGAGAAACCAAGCTCCAAGAAAGCATGACCTCGCATACAATCCATTCTCTGGGTGCTCTGACCCCCTGCTCCTGTGTTTTCAAAGGCTCTCCATCTCCACAGACAGGGAAGCCAAAAGTTAGGTTCAGACCACAGGGAAAATAATTTTCTCAGATCCTTCAAAAGGTCAGAGAAGCAATAAGTCTTTACACAGCTTTTGTTAATATGCTATGGAGTTAGGCTCTTGACCTTGGACCTCAGGAGATTATAGACTCTGAGTTAGTTTTGCCCATGGGCAAGCCAAAAGAGTATCAACTGCAGCCCAGAGGTAGAACCATGCTACCTGGGATCCAGTTTCTGGAGAGAGGGCCATGTAATTGACCTCAGGGCCTTGAGGTCCAATACCTCATCTGAGAAATGGGATAATAAGAACACGTTAAGCCAATCTCCATCTATCTCTGTCACAAGCCTGCTTAGTGCTATGCCATGGCTTCATAGCCACAGAGGTGACCAAAGCTTAATAAGACACATTTCATGTAGTTCAAATACCTCCAGACTACATGGCTTTGCACTCACTGAAATGCATCCTCAAAATTCATGTCTTTTAGTTTTCTTCTGGTGGCATGTTTAGGAAAATGGAAAGGTCTCTGAATGCTGGTCTTGGAATTGCCTCCTCAGCCACTCTAGGCTCTTGGTTTTCAAGATGATGCTTCTGGGGATTCACTTCTGTTTGTGCTCACATCCCACAGGATCATCTGGTATTCATGACCACGCATCAGGGTGAGTCCCCCTCCAGATCTCTCCCATCCAGCAGGGTCTCTCTTCTGGCTTTGAAAAGGTAACCCCTTGGCTGCAGTGCTCACTCTGGGCATGCGCTAGGCGGGACTCGGTTGTCTTCTGGAGTATGTCTAGTTTCACAGTCAACAGGATTGCTTATTTCCCTTCCCCTCCTACTGCATCTACAGTCCAGCAGTCATGGCTCCTCCCATGATGCTTTCTGGGCACATGCCACAAGAACTGAGACTGCTCCACAGTAGAATTCCACACAGAACTTTGACTCTGTACCAGCTTTAGCTCAAGATATAGATATCACCAGAGAAAGGGGACTCTCTGAGGGCACCACAAAGACCCTCTAGAGCACAGATTGGCCAATTTGTACTTCTGAGACCATGAGTGAGTCCATCCTCATCCCTCACTGGATCTCAGTTTCCTCATTTGTATAATGAAACGCGAAGGTGTCCTTTCTCTGATCTAGTACATTCAAATAAAAATACTGTTATTCCTTGGAATTTATGTGGTGCCAAGGTCCATATGATAAAGACTTGGTCCTCAACATGGTGCCACTAGGAGATCATGGAGCCTCATGTGGTGGTGTCCAATGGGAAGTGTGAGTGTGCTCTGGAATGAGAGTGTGCTCTGGAGTAGGATGCTGGGATCCCAGCCCTGGCCTTCTCTAGTTTTCTTTGACTTTCCAGCTGTGAGGTGAGCAGTTTTCCTCTCCCACATACTCCCACCACAATTTGTTACTTTGCCCCAGGCCAAGGGTGACAGGGACAATCAATCACATCCTAAAGCTTCCAGAACTATTAACCTAAATAAACTTTTTCCCTCTGTAAGTTGGTTACTTCAGGCAATTCCTTATGTGATGGAATGCTGACTAATACAGATGGGTAAAGACAGAGGTCTTTGAAACAGAAGCTGTCATGAGTAGAGCCCTCTTATTTAGCTAAGGTTTTGTTCAGTTGGCATCTGGTATGAGGAGATGACTTAGTCAGCAGCCATTTGGCTACAGGAATAGAAACAGCCGGAACTTCACTTAAGAGATGGAAGATGGGGACTTTTCAAGCTTCTGGTTGCAAGGATTCCAACCAAGGTGGCTTCTCAGAGACTGAGGCATTAAATCTTCTTGGCCTCTTGTCTCCATCTCTGAGCCCAGCTCTTTCCTCAAGTTCATGGCAGTTTTACTCTCACAGTTATTCCTGGTGTGGCCCTGACTGGCAGTGGCTGCAGCTGGGTCCCCACGTCTCACCTGTCATCCTACAACTTCACAGTCTTTTAGCCTTAGGCCCACCATGGGAGAGGTGTTCTCCTTGGTTTTCTCTGGGATGTGTCACATGAGACTGCCATCCTATGTGACCTAGCCTGAGTCAGTAAGATAAATAGGTAGGCTAGACACTACTTCCTGGGATTCGGTCACACATCCCCGTGTTTCAATTTCTGTGAGTCAAGTGTGTCTTGGGGTCCTAGTTATAGCGCAAAGTGACATAGAGGCTCAATGATGACACAGACTTAGATTTGGTCCTCTAAATTCATAGCATAAGATCTTCCCAGAGCATCACTATGGTCTTTCTCTTGTTCAAACACAGAGGAGAACTGGCCTTTGATGGACATGCTCTGCCACTGAGTTGCAGAAAACAAAATGACATAATGCTACAGCCATGCAGAACGTATTCTAATAAGCCCGGGGAAACAGAAAGGACCATTCATAGGTTGACCATCAGCTGCTAGACCTTCTCAGGACACATTTTGGATGCCTTCCCTTGCCTTCTGACTTCATTTCCATATACAGTGACAGAATGCATGTGCTCTATCCTGCATCCACACCCTCTCAACTGTACCAGAATGAAAGAACACTTGTTCTGAGAAGCTAGGCTAGACCCTAGGGATGCAGCAAATAAACAGGCAGGATTTCTGCCGTGATGACTCTGAGGATAGACAAAGTCACAATTTGATTGCTCTCACAGGAAGCTGTGGGAGCACTTGGAGTCTGTCCTGCCTCCCAGGAAGACCCTGGAAAGTGTTCGGCTGAGGCCTGAGGATGAAGTGTGCCCATTGCTGGTGTTTCTGAGTGTGCCCAGAATTATGTATTCCATGTGGCTTTTCTCCTGGGCTCCCATGCTACAGATAGTATGATCACATCCATGCCACAGATCGGGAACGGAGTAGGAGTTTGTATGCATTAACTCATGTTACATGGTTTAAGAAAAAGTCTGTCACACAGAGCATCACTGGAGACTTGTGCCAGTGGACATACAATCATGTGATAGCTGGTAAGTTGGCAATGGTGTGCAACAGCAGCTGGAGGCTGGGAGCGGGTGCAGCCTGAAGGCCAGCCTCTTTGGAGCCCAGCAAGAAAGGAGCAGCCAAGGGCAGGAGCCTTGGAGGGCCTTGGGGCCTTGGAGGGCCTTGGAAGGACTCATGGGCCAGGTTAACAGTTTGCTCCATAGTGCTGAAGAGATGGCTCAGTCTTTAAATTGAGTGACACATGTGTTTGAGGACAAGAGTTTGGGTCCCAACATCCATATAAAAGCGAGGTTAAGTGGCATGGCTCCCATGCTGCAGAGGTGAATGGAGACAGGCAGATCCTTGGAGCACCACGATAGTCAGTTAACTAGGCAACTTGCTAAACTCCAGGTTCAGTGAAAAGCCCTGCCTGCCTCAAAACAACCGGAAGGAGCCCGAGAGATTGCTCGGTGGTTCAAGCACTTGCTGTCTAAGCAGGAGGACCAGAATTTTGATCCCAGGACTTGTGTGAATGACAGGTGGGTGTGGTGACCTGCCTATAATTCCAGCCTTGGAAAGTGGACACAGGGGATCCTCAGGGCAAGCTAGCTTGGAGAGCAAGTCCTATTGGAGAACGCTGGGTGTAACTGAGAGACATATCTTCGGTGATTGAGGTGGAAGCCAGTGAGGACAACTCCCAATCACAACCTCGAGCATCTGTGTCCGTGCACACACACGTTTGTACATATCCACACACTTGCAAAAACACACTTGAACACAGTCACAAAGACTAGCTTTTAATTTAAATTTGATAGGTAGAAAGGCACTAAAGGAATTTAAGGACAGGAAACACATGACCATAAGTGTGTATTTTTAAAAGACCATTCTATTTGTGGGATGACGCACAGATTGGAAGGGGGGAGGAGGAGATGTGAGAAGACAAAATTAGAGCCCACTGTCTGGGCTCTGAGGATGATGATGATGATGATGATGATGATGATGATGATGATGATGGCGGCGGTGGTGGTGATGATGATAATGATAATGTGTGTGTGTGTGTGTGTGTGTGTGTGTGTGTGTGTGTGTGTGTTTGTATGTGTGTGTGTGTGTGTGTGTGTGTGTGTGTGTGTGTACAGGGGGATCCCTGAAGACAGAGAGATACAGAGGGAGACCTGAAGTTTTGCATTTTCATTTATAACTCTCAAAGGATAACTTTACTTTGAGGATATTTGAGAACAGCTGTGTGTAAGGGGTGGTGGGATGGCTCCGGGGAATGGCAGGGGGTCAGCCCCCTATTGAGTTTTCTGCTACTTGTAGATGTCACAAGGCCAAGAAATTATCATGAACCCCTATAGTGTGGAGGAAATGGGGTTCTTAGCAGCTGTCCTAGGGGTGGGGTTGCAGGCTGGCTCTCTGAGCTCACTTAGCAGAGAATTCAAATGACTCTTACTACCTCCCAGGGATTCGTGTTCTTTGAACCCAGGTTCTAGGGGTGTCTGAGTACATCCTGGGGAAGAAATCAATGGAACCACAGATCATAGCAAAGCTATGAGAATTCTTACTGCTGGCATCGTAGCTGGATGGAGACGTGGAAATGGAGGGTCAGGCAGCTACCATGCCGGAGTCTTCTAGAAAAGGCAGAATTATCCTGCTATTACCCTACATAGGAAGTCTTGTGCCCCCCTGAATACCCTATCTGACCTTTTATGTGCACTTGTCCCAGATGAAGACATGCTGGGCAGGCATTTTGGGTATTGTGCCTATGCTGTCTCCCCAATGGCAATCAAACTTACCGCTGCCAGGAGTGGTGACTGCAGAGGCCTCAGCTCTAGAAATGACTCTTGCACCTTGCTGTTTGCCCAAGGCCGTGTGTTCTTTCTGAGGCAGCCTAAGCAGCTTTGTAGGCCATGCTGGCTCAGGTGTGCCACACTGTACCAGTTACTGCTGTAGCTGCCTCTCAGTTCAGCTAAGCACTCTGCCCAAGGACGTGCCCCCAGGCCCCTGGATTGCAAAGCTCTGTAAGAGTCAGTTCCTGGGGAATCTCACCCAGGACACTTTGTAATGTGTCAGTGCGTTTTGTCAATATACAACAGTTCCATTTCTGCCTGCTTCCAGTTGGGTCCCAGAGGGACTTCTTCTTGAGACTGGAGGTAAAAGGGAGGTGGTGGCAGGCTGCCAGCATGCTGACACACTCTCTGAGCTGCTGGCTCATTTTCTTGCTGTACATGTATTTAGCAGGGGGCCTGCCCTCCTGAGGCTCAGCCCTTCACTAAGGACAGACTCAGAAAGCACAGATGGGTCCCAGACTATGTGTGATTCCCCTGTAGACTTGAAGTCTAGGCATCAGACACAGAGGCTGCCTTACAGGGACCACTTAACCAGTCCCATGACACATGGATAAATTTCCTGGAAAAAAAAAACCCAAGATATCTTTCATCTCTCTCTGTTTTCTCCCTTCCCCCTTTCTCCTTCCTTCCCTCTTCGGAGCCCAGCATGAAAGGAGCAGCCAAGGAAGAGGAGGGAGCCCTTCCTTTCTCTTGGTCTTCCTCTCTGGCTCAACACTGAATTAAAGGAAAACTGAAGATTCTGCACAGACTATTACAGTAACAAAAGGTGTCAGGGTTAGTGGAGCAATGGAAGCTTCAGGACAGTGTCTGCCCTTTGAAGCCGTGTAAGTTGTTAGTGTGGCCATCCTGGTGTTATGGGGGAAACCAAGCTATCCCTGCCATCAATGAATGTGAAGCTGACGGAAAGGCTTAGAGCAGATGCAGGAACCACGTTAAGTGAGGTCTTATTCCAGCTCCTCTGGGCTTAGGGCTCCACTGGTGGCTGTCCCTCTGCAGATCTGCCTCAGCACAGTGGACCTGGTGTTGTGTGGGGCAGAGGGTCTTAACTGTAGGGAGGGTGATCAGGGTTGACAAGGTGAGGAAATCTTTCTGCAGGCTTCCCTATCTACCCGCATGTTTACAGACTTTGCTAGGTCCCCAAGATAGCCCCGCCCCAACCCCTAAAACTTTTGTGTGTTCTTTCCATTCCTACAAGGAAGTCTTTGTGGACGTGTTTCAGTTAAGGGCTGTGTTAGGCAGGGTTCACTTGGGGAATAGAACTGATAGAATGCCTATGTGTTAATGCCGAGGATTTACTGGAGTGGCTTCTGGCTTCCAAAACAGAGAGAACTGTTTCTCTTGATCTGAAGACACTTGCTCTGTGGCTTGTGGGTCTGCTGCATAGACCTTTACATGCACATGGTAATCAATACCTCCTGACAGCCCTAAAGGTGGGGCCTTTGGGGAATGGGGTGGGAAGAGTAGTCCCCAGTGGATACAGAGTGTGTAGAACGTCTTGTAGCTGTCTAGAAAGAAGGACAGGAATTCAGACACAAAGAAGGCAATAGTCAGGGGACAGCCAAACATGTAGCCTGGCATGGCTTCTCACTTGCCCTGTGAGCTTCCTCTTCTGAGAGATAAAATACCATATACCTTAGACACTGTTGAGAGAATTTAATGAGCAGGGTCAAGTTAAAAATATCCCGTCGAATTCTAGCACTGTTAAATACCAAGCAGGTAATACCATGAGAAGAGACAGCAATTTGAGTGTGGATCTAGCAGCTCTGGCTTCCTGAAGAGCAGACCCCTGAGATCTGACTGCTAATCCACACCTCCTTTCACCAGCTTGTCAGGGCAGCAGCCAAGATTATATCTGTGGGTGTCAGAAATGGTGCTCAGGAAACACAGAGTGGGTTTGCCTGGAGGAAGGTAGCAGGAGCCAGGTAGGTTCTGGGGACCAGTCCCACAGGGTCTTAGGACCCCAGGCATCAGTACCAGCCACTTAATTTGCAGAGTTCAGTTGAAAATGAAGCTGTGGACTCCCTTGTTCAAAAAGCATTAAAAATCTCTAGGCAAGAACAACAAAAAACCAAGTTAGGCAAGGAGTCTTCGGAGCACAGCCCTCCTAAACACAGGGCCCTGGGAGATAAGAAAAGCTGCAGGTCAGTGAAGCCAGCTTTGCCATGTTGAAGACATTGGATGTTAAGGATGAAATCCAGCCAGGCTAGGCTGAGCAGGGCAGAGCTTAGCCACAACCTGAGGCAGAGCTGCTAAATTCCGGCAGCCCCGAGTGTCCGGGGCTGTCTAACCCATGCTGAGAACAGCGACTCCCATTGTCTGCACAGCTTGTCCTTACTGGACACAAACTGTATGTCAGAAATAAATGTAAACACTTTTAAGTGCTTTATTTCATGGTTTATTCTGTTTCTTGACTTAGGCTTAAAAGAATTAATAATAATATTAAACACATATGTCGGGGCCAGCAATTGCGTTGTATATGGATTCATATGAAGGTGTCTTAAACTTTTACAATTCATCTCCATGTTTTGTCTTGCACGCGCCACCTACCCTTCCTGGAGCAGGTACTTCTTTGGTACCCAATTTGTAGATACAGAAACTGAAGTACAGAAAGCTTGTTCTGTGTGTGCCTGTCTCCAAAGTCTATATTCTTACCTCTCTCACAGTTGGTCCTTGGTGTGCGTAAGGTAGAACCGGAGTGTCGAGTGTTAGCAGCCACAGATAACCTGCAGCACATTTTCAGGAGTCACCATTTCTCCTCTCACCTTGACATGCTGGGGCTGCACTTATGGAGGAAGAGACTGAAGTCTGGGGATGTTTAAAGACCAAGCTCGAGGCTAAGGGCCCTGAGTGTCCACCCTCTCTTGTCCATTGCAGGGACACTGGAATGAGAAGTCTTGAGGAATGTGGACACCCGTCTCCAAGTGCCACAGTGACTGTAGGGAAGAGAGAAGTTTGGGAACCCAGTTGGGGGTGGGCGCCTTCCTCAGAGTGGCCTTCTCAGCAACGACTGTTGGCACTCCATTGCCATGGCACAGTACAGAGGAAACTTCTTCTGGGTCTCACACCTGCCCCTTGGTGAACGCTTCCTCACTAGTCGTTTAGGTCACAGAGAAAAAGGGTTAAGGGAGACCCTTGTGTTAGGATCCCTACTTCACTTCTAAACAGCCACTTTCCCTCAGCTTCACTCAGATGGAGTCAGTAACAGGGCCTCCATGACTTGTCATGAGGTCACGGGTTCACCCACTTTTACGTCAGAGAAGAGCGCTTACTTCCAAGGCAGCACTCTGGGTAGTGGCAGCTAATCCTGCCCAGAGCCCTCACGTCACCTTTGGGAGTTGGCTGGGACTAGTCACGGGTCCTCTGAGCTAGCAGGCTGTACTTCTCATCCTCCTCCCCCTTGCTCCTTAGGCCCAGTCCTGGTCTCCCTTCTTCTCACTTTAGTTCTGCTAACATTTGGAGATCAGCTCACTGTTAAAATTATTTTCTGGCCATATGAACATGTATGACTTTCAGGCACAATAGACTGAGTAGAAACAACATCTCTGGGTGTCAGGAGGACTTGGTTCTGATGTTAAGTCTGAGATTTTTGAGACTACCATCAATATTCTTTGGGACACAGAAAAAAAAATGTCAGAGGTTGAATTTAATGTTCTAAATACCCTGAATCTCTAAGCTCGGTGATGATCGGATAAGGGGCATTGGGGATAGTCATACTAAGATGCCAAGCCCTTCGTGCCTGGTACTATGAATCTGGATAAGAGCCCATGGCTGGAAAACTCAGAGAGCTGGATCTGAACCTACTATTACTGCTGCTGCTGCTGCTGCTGCTGCTGCTGCTGCTGCTGCTGCTACTATAAATGGACATAGTATCAAGTGCCTTCTAGATTCTCATCTCTTTACCCATGAAATAGCGCAGCTTTCTCCTCATGAGAACTGTCTTTGTGCAGTGGATGGCAATTAATTCAGACTTGCCACTGGTCCAAGGGCAGAAATAAGTGTCTGTGGAGTGCTCAGCCATCAATGGGACACGGCCCTCTTGGGCCCAGGGAACACTGAAGAAGAGGGAGTGGAAAGATTATAGGAGCCTCAGGTCAGCAAGGACTTGGGCAAAACTTTCTTCTGAACAGGACAGAAACACTGCTCTCATGTGCCCACAGCAGCTGTGGTTGCCTGCACCAGATCTGCCCAAGATCAGGGGACTCAGCTCTCCAGCACTGTTGCTTTTGAGAGCCTTGGGTCCTAGAACCTAGGCTAGGACAGAAAGAAAGGACAGACACACAGACACGCATCCAATGAAATTGGGGTTCTCTAATGGATACAGCTGCAATATGAATCCTCAGCTTGTTTATTAGGTACAGCACAGGGAGACAGATCTGTAGGAGAGCCGTCTCAGGCTCTGAGCATCCCAGAGAAGGCAGTTGCAGTTGCTAGTCTTACACAAAATCATCAGTCGTTGCACTGAGCAATTGTTCAGAAACGCTCTGCTTAGGCGCTGCTTGGCCAGCCATCTTGGGCCTGGTCTGTATGGATGACGGCTGATTGGTCTTGGAGTCCTCGACTAGCTGTGCCCATATCAAAATTCACATTCGCGTGGGTCTCCACACACTCAGGACTTCCTCCATTTCCTACATTGTATGGATGGGGGGAGGGACAGGAGAGACTCCACCCCCTCCCTGAGGAGCTATTGACAGTTGTTGGCTAGGGGAGGGCCGTGCTGTATTGGATTGCCCCTTACCCATGTGTGTATGGGCAGCATAACAGGACTCAGTGGTATAAAAACAAAAGAAAAAAACCAAGAAGGATGTGACTTTAGGGGGTTTGGGGAGGGGTCTGGGAGAAGCTGCAAGGGGGGAGTGAAGGGTGACTCTGAGAACATGTAATGTATGAGCATGTGAAATTCTCAGCAAGTATGCTTAGCTCTGGTCTTTTACAGCTATCCCATTATCCTGACACCTATTAACACCATTGCTCTGAGCAGGGAACAAATGGTCTATCACTAGCTCTTGCTCCGTCTTTCATGGTATTCCTCTTTCTCGAGGGAAAACCCCATCCAAGTTCTGAAACACAGTGTAGCATGTGGCCTCAAAAGATCCTCTTACTGATTGAAACTCAAGTTTATAGTAATGGCTTCCAAAGTTCATCTTCCCTGAGATGAGACGTGACCCTGAGTTCCTCTGGGTTGATAAAGACAAAGACAGCCTGGGGTCACCCCTGACATCTCCCAGCTCACCTGTGGCCTTTCCCTGGAGCCGTAAGCTGGTGTTTCACATCGGTAGGCTCGGAAGCTTATGTCTCAGTAATTCAGCCACTACAGCAGCTGGTTATTTTCCCCGAAGATTTAATACTTGTCATTTATCTGTGTCAAAACTGCAAAGAAGAAAGTTTCCAAAGACAGATTTATTATGTGCACTGAGCATCTCAGGTGCAGCGGTGCATACAGATGGGCCGAATCCCACATTTCCACCCTGGTTTTGTTCTATAAAAACAGCCACTCTTACTTTGCATTCAGACAAGTGAGAAATATATACTCTTGAGCTGGGAGTCACCATGGGGCACTCATAGAAAGCCACAGGATTGTGGGAATGGGCTCTTGCTGTTGGTTTTGAGGTCAGCCACAAGCTGGCAGGATGGGCTTTGGCAAGGAGCAAGCCGCATCCAGAGTTGTTCGGTAATTTATGAGGCTCGGAGCAAAAGGAAAATGTGTGGCCTAAGGGTTAAAAAGCGGGAAAGAAGCGCCATTACAGATAAAGCCTTTTCTTCTCTTCCGTGGACTTTCTTCAGGCTTGTCATGGCGGTTCCATTTGTTATTTAATGTCCTAAGAAAAATTTAACTTTTCTGCTATTACCATGGGTTTCAAAGTTTATTTTTCTATCACACAATGCAGATATAAATGCAAATGTGGAGCACTCGACTGGCACATGGAATCAGTGCAATTTTACCACTCCTGTTTGGCAGTTCTTTCTGACAGGGAATCCTAAACTGTCCTGAAGAGACAAACCCAAGCCAGGCTTGGGAAAGGAGGCAGGAAGGATCTCCCTGGCAGGGAGATACTAAGAGAGGACCCCCGAGTGGGGGTAAGTGTGGATCCCTTCAGGTGCTCTGGAGTCCTGCCCCAGGATACAAGGGGTAAGTGCAATCTTCTCCCCTGAGGGATGTGGGTTTTTTGTTTTTTGTTTTTTTTTTAATTTTTAAAAATTATTTATTTTTTTGATACTTTATTTACATTTCCAATGTTTCCCCCTTTCCAAGTCTCCCCTTTGGAAACCCCCTATCCCCTCCCCCTCCCACGCCTCTATGAGGGTATTCCACCTCCCACCCACCTGCCCGCCCACCCACTCCGGTATTCCCACCTTGAGATTCCCCTTTACTGGGGCCTCTAACACCCTCAGGCCCAAGGGCCTCTCCTCCCCCTGATGGCCAACAAGGCCCTCCTCTGCCACATATGTGGTCCAAGCCATGGGTCCCTCGATGTGTATTCTTTGGTTGGTGGTCCGGCCTCCAGGAGGACCTGGGGTCGTGGGGGGGTGGGGGGGTCGGGCCAGCTGACACTGTTGCTCCCTCCATTCCCCTGAGGGATGTTAAGTTCCACCTCCCTCCCGCTCCACCTCCCTCGGGCTCCACCTCCCTCGGGCTCCACCTCCCTCGGGCTCCACCTCCCTCGGGCTCCACCTCCCTCGGGCTCCACCTCCCTCCCGCTCCACCTCCCTCCCGCTCCACCTCCCTCCCGCTCCACCTCCTTCAGGTGGAGGACTGAGGCCTCAGAGGCCAATAGAAGTATGGCTTAGAGAAATAAAGTCTTGTAGCTCTCTTTTTCCATGAATCCACAGCTTCAACTTAGAGTAGGTGAGTTCCTTTACGATGGTTTAGGTGTCACTGCTGTATGTAACACGTGTGGTGCCTGGTTTGGAGAGTTGAGTGATTAGGTCCCCGGGAAATGTGACTTCTTGGCTGGTCTTCCTCCAGGTGGGCATCGGCACTACAGCCCTCCCTGAACGATCTGAAGAATGTGTGCTAGAGTCTTGCTTCCTTCTGTGCTGCCTAGGATGGAAGGCAACTGTAATTGTGGGGTGGAGTTTAGATGAGCAGTCCGGTCCTGCAGGCCATCCTGAGAGCTATCCTTGGGTGACAAGAGCAAAGACCACGAGTGAGCTGAGGCCCAGAAGCCCTGTGAACGTCCCCTTGCCTATTCCATGGGATCCTAGTTCCAAAACACATACTGTGATAAAAATATTAATGATTTACAAATGGCAGCCATGAGGCAGCAAGCTAGAAGCACAAGGCTCTACTGAGGAAGAAGTATCCCTGAGCATCTGTATCACTGCTCTGCCTGGGCCTGCCCTAATTGTAACCTTAGATCAAAATCATGGCCTCGGAATGACACTGCTCTGCCTGGGAATCCATGGGTCTCTGGATTCAAGGAGGTTATCGGATGTTAGAGCCACAAGGCAGGGAGAGAGCAACCACAAAAAGCACTAGACTCAGGGAGGAGCCTGAGTCTCCAGTCCCGCTTCTGAGCCTCTTGTCTGAAAGATTAATGACACTGTTTCCCTCAGATGATTCTCAGTTTAGGATGTTTTGACTTTTCGATGGTGTGGCAGTGATAGTTATCGAGTAGTCCACACTTCTAATTTTGCATTTGGATTGTTTCCTGGGCTAGGGTATGTAGTATGACTGACTCTCGGTTTTTAAATTTAAATCTTATGTGCACGCATGTTTTGATTGCATGTATATTTGTGCACCATGTGTGTGCCCAGAGCCTCCAGAAGCTGGAAGAGGGCACTGGATCCCTTGGACCTGGAGTTACAGGAGGTTGTGAGCTGCTTTGTGGGTGCTGAGAATAGACTGTGGGTCCTGTGCAAGAGCAGTTGGTGCTCTTAATGGCTGAACCATCTTTCTAGCTCCATGACTGACACTGGAAGATGCTGGGCAGTGGTGAGCCACAGCTCCCAGCCACACAGCCACAAGGGTGAGCAACCCATGCTCTGAAGTATGTCATGCTATTGAGACGGACTGTTCAGTAGGTGAGCTATTAAATGCGTTCAGCAGGATATTTTAAATTTATGATTGACTTATCAGGCTGCAACTCCATCACAAGTCAAAAGCATCTGTATATAAAAGATGAGAATAAAAACAAACGATTAGAGGAAAATGCCATTATTCATCTGTGTCATGATCATGTACTTTGGAAAAGAACACAGGCAAACAGTGGCAGAATGACAGAACCTGTAAATGTCCCTCATTCTAGACAACAACCTCATAGGAAAGCAGCAGAAGTTGGTTCTGTTGTCTTTGTTTCTTTTTCTGTAGCTCTGATAAAATACCCTGGCGTAAGGAACTTAAGGGAGAGAGTGTTTATTTGGCTCATGGGTTCTGAAAAAGGTTACAGTCTATCTTGGCAGGGAAATCACAGCAGCAGGAGCTTGAGGGAGCCAGTGACATTGTATCCTCAATCAGGAGGTAGAGAGCGATGTATGCTGCTTCGTTCTCTTTCCCTACACAGTCCCTACAGGATTCTAGCCAGGGAATTCCAGGACAGAAGGTGCTCATGGCTATAGTAAAGATGGGTGTCTTCACATTAGCGAACACAACTAAGATAGTGTTCCACAGGTACACCCAGGGATTGTCACAGGCATGCCCAGGTGATTGTCACAGGCATCACTAGGTGATCCTCACAGGTATGCCAGGTGATTCTCACAGGCATGACTAGGTGATTCTCACAGTCATGCCCAGGTGATTCTCACAGGCATGACTAGGTGATTCTCACAGGCATGCCAGGTGATTGTCACAGGCATGCCCAAGTGATTGTCACAGGCATGACTAGGTGATTCTCACAGGCATGCCAGGTGATTCTCACAGGCATCACTAGGTGATTCTCACAGGTATGCTTAGGTAATTCTCACAGGCATGCCAGGTGATTCTCACATGTAGGTACACCCAGGTGATTCTCACAGGCATGCCAGGTGATTCTCACAGGCATCACTAGGTGATTCTCACAGGCATGACTAGGTGATTCTCACAGGCATGCCC